>CM051458.1:34850616-34918837 GCA_028274465.1 Plantago ovata
TCGAAGCTAGGTTCTTCAGGAAACCATTTCTTCTTTTTCATCCAAAGTTCAAGTAACTCTTCTCCTGCGGGAATTTCTGGGGTGCTATCATCATTTCACTAAGTTCCCCTTGATTCTTTGGTCATGTAGCACGTCAGCTTGCATTGTTAGTGCTTCCTCAAGTGGTTCGCGGTCGCCATGGCTATGATGAAAATTCTGGAATTGCGGATTCGTACAATCGACAAATTTTAACTCTCTCCGCAACTTCCTTATCTATGACGCTACATCTACCAACTCAATCTTTTCGCCCATTACCTCCAAGTTTTTTCTTGCCCCTTAAGTTCAAGACATGTGTTGGTAGTTGCCATGAAAGGTCTCCCCAGTAGTACATGTGCTCACGGATATGGCTCTTTCCCCGTCCGCGGATTTCATTACTACAAAATCAGCGGGATTATCAATTTGTCCACTTTCACAAGGATGTCTTCTATTATCCGACTGGCCTCTTCACACTTTGGTCTGCCATTTGGACCACCATATCAGTGGTGTCAATTCTCCGAGTTCCAGGGCCTTGTATACCGAATACGGATTAAGTTAATGCTAGCTCCTAAGTCAAGCATTGCCTGAGTAGTTCGTCCATTCCCTAAGGCTATGTCGATGATGAAGCTGCCAGGATCCTTTTCTTCTGGGCAATCCGGCAATCGAGTTGACCGTTTCAACCCCATTCACTTCCTTCCCTGAAGTAATCCTTTTGTTTTTGATCTCACGAAAGAATTTCGTATAAGCTGGAATATTCTGGATTAACTCTAAGAGTGGCACATTGACCTCCACCTTTGACAGTCTTTGGAATAGGGGTGAATCTTGAATATCCTTCTTGACTGGTTTGATCCAACTCGGGTATGGCACGTGTGGCTTTGGAGGCACATATGGATTGGAAGATTTGTGAAGTCCTCCTGGCATACTAGTTCCTATCTCGGCCTCTTCATCATCTATGTCTATCACAGATGGTCTGGGTTCGTCATTCTCTTCCGGAACTTCTTGACGTTCTTCTGAACTTCCGCTAACCTCTTGTTCTGTGCTTGCCCCTCCATTATCGACCTCAGTAGACTCCACCCGCTTAGGACGTACAAAGTTAGGGATTTTGGTCATCTTGCCTCCTCGGAGCAGTAGATTCACCTCTTCGTACTCATTCTCCTCGGTAGCAACAGCTGGAGGTTGCTCGGGATCAGCTTCAGTTGTCTCTTCGGCAGGACTAGGATTGTCCTGTTCCTTGGAGTCGGGGGGTGATTCGCTCCTCACCTCGGGTGGTTTGCTTACTACTTCCTGTGGGGTATCCTCGACTTCATTACCACACCTTCACACTTCAGTAGGCTAAGCTCTTTGATGAGTTGCTCAGTTACTTCGATCGCTTCAAAAGCCTTCTCGATGCGAAGATTGTTCTCAGCCTGCCCTGCGTGTGCTACCTCGAAGACACTCTCAATGGCTTTAATTCCTGCGTAAAACGCAAGTTCCTCCTCCTCACTGATGTCTTCGTCCTCAGAATAGCTTTCGTATAACCCGTCAGTTTCGTCTTGATTTGAGTATATGTTGGCGACTTCATTCGACATTATTTTCTCGGATTGTGCGGATCCATTGGCGTACGTTTGAAAGACCTTCACTGCCTCTTCAACTGTACATTCTTCTAAACCTCCACATATCCCATCTATTTGAAGCCTAACTTCATCTCGTAGTCCTCCAACAAAAACCAAATCAGCTCCCCATCGTCGAAACGGTGGTGGGGGCACTCACGTTTATACAGCTCAAATCGTTCATAGGTGTCACAGAATCGCTCGTATTCTCCTTGCTTGAAGTATTCGATCCGATTCCGTAGTGCAATCGTCTCATGGTAAGGTATGAAACGTGCCAAGAACTCCTCCACTACTTGGCTCCAGGTCTTCAGTGATCCTGGTGCAAACCTTGCTATCCATATCCTCGGTTCATATCCCAAAGCAAAAGGAAATAATTTCCTGCATAATTCATCCTATGTGAACCCCTTTGCTGGAACTTTCGCTACTTCCTCTTCATAGGACCTGATGAAGCTTATCGGATTCATATCCTCTCCTTCTTCGAACCTTGGTATCCTTCTCACTATGGTGCTTGTTACCTCGTACCCTGATAACTCTTCTTCCAAGTATATAGCTGACCCCCTCCTGACTTGCGAGAACGTCGGTGTCAAGCGGGCTTTTAAGGTCGTCATACCTGGAAATCTGTATCAGGAGTAACTCAAAACTAAAAATTAGCCTCGTTAGAAATTTCGAAAAATCGAGAATAAATCTAGATATCGAATGCTACTAAAGCTAGGAAAGGGAAATTAGAAATAGACTAGGAAAGCAGTATCAGAGAGAGAAAAGGAAAACTAAAACTAATAGAATTAGGAATCTAAAGCTGTAAATATAGACAAATTAAACAGAAAAAAGGAGTATAGTCCCCGGCAACGGCGCCAATTTGATGAACGGGAATTTGTCAGGTCCAGGTTCAGTCAAATAAATTTGTTATTAAGCCAAAGGCAATCCACAACTACAACGAAAACCGTAGTGTAGCAGTAGAATGACTCGAGTGTCGTTCTCTCAGGACTATAACTAGCTTTATCAAATCTAATTTAGAATATAAAAAACATCAAACAGATAGCAGAGGGGTTTCTAGCAGATAATGGAGATTTGTGATAGTATGGTCCTTCTTAACATAACGGGTCGATAATCAAGCATAAATTCCTTGGTCTTGCATAGAGATCTTTGAATCAATCTAGTGTCCTGTTGCAAATATTAAGCACTACGAAGATAAATTGGTCTGACAAGTCAATCACTTTTGTCCTAATGTGTTCCGTAATTATTCAACACTACGAAGATAATTGGTCTGATGGTCGACAAGTGTCCAATTGTGCATAATAATTAATACAACATACGAGAATTTTGGTTACAACTGATCAACGAAATAAAGCAATGACACGGAGTATAATGCGCGATATAGCCATTAGCATGATTATCTTCCCTTCGCTAAGAATTCACATACTACCACCAACGATAAGTTTAGCTACTCATAATATGCATGCAATCAACAGAAATCATAGAAGAAAACATGTTGAAAGAATATAAAATAAGTAGAATAAAACTGTAAGATACAAAGTTACCGAAGGTTGTCAATCTCCGGATGATTGCGATCCTACGAGCTCCAAACTGCTATGAAAAAGTATCCCCTAAGCTACGGAACTCCCAGGACAGGCCCCGGGAAGTTCCTACCTAAAACTATAGAGAGAGGTGAGAGAGAAGGTCTGGAAAGATATGATTTTCGGAGAAAAACTGAGCACTATATATAGGCTCCGAAAAACTACGGGGCGGTTCGTCCCATGGTGCGGCGGTTCGCCCCAGAGTTTTCTCGCGGAATTTCCGCGTTTTCGACGCATTTTTGGATTTCTTCACCTTTTCGGACTCGGTTTCTGACTTCTAGTAGCCTTCTAACCTCCAGA
This sequence comes from Plantago ovata, assembly GCA_028274465.1. Lineage (NCBI taxonomy): Eukaryota > Viridiplantae > Streptophyta > Magnoliopsida > Lamiales > Plantaginaceae > Plantago > Plantago ovata. The sequence continues at coordinate 34,854,095 of CM051458.1, forward strand.
TTCGGCCCTTAGACTTCAAATCCTATCCGGAAATCTTCAGATACTCCAAATAGGCTTCTGGAACACCAATTCCTTGTCAACTTGAATATAATTGCCCGGAAATCCCCGAATTTCAACCAAAACCTGTAAAATAAAATCTAAAGGGAAACGTGACACTATTCTAATAAAATATACTAAAATATAGCTAAATTAACATAGAGGATAGCTAAAATAGGTGAAAAAGACTCGAATGAAAGTGTAAAATACACATTCATCAGAACGGAACGTAAATACTTGGTATTTAAACATGCATTGTCAAACAATAGCATATCGAGCATATGAAACAAGTAGTAGCCTATGTGGATGACAAATGACTTCATAATTTCATTATGAAAATTATAATCCCATACTTATAATCTCTATGAAATAATTGAAAATTTGGACTAGATTGAAAATCAAAAATTCTATTGACCAAGTAGCAATTTTCGAAAACCCGAAGGACTTAATTGTAATTTTTTTAAACCTTGGAGGTGTTAAATCTAAAATTCTAAAGTAGAAGGACTAATTTGCAATAAACAATAAATTGATAAATTACGAATAAGCCCTTTGACTTTATACTAATCAAATTTAACCCCTCTACTTAAAAATAATTACAATTAAATCATATTATATTCCAAATATAAAATTCAATCCTCAAACTTTCAAATTTCGATTTTGGGTCCAACCCAAAAATATATATATTTATTAAAACATGGGCCTGCGGCCCCGGGCGCCCATCGCCCGCGGCCCGGTCAAATATATATATATATATATATATATATATATATATATATATATATATATATATATATATATATATATATATATATATATATATATATACACACACACACACACACATTGAAAATATATAAATTCTAAATTTATATAAAATAAAATTTTTGAACATCGAATTAATCATAGAATAAATTGCATCCACATATCTACAAAATCATACAATATATATACGTATATACGTAATCAATTAACCTCGCTCTGATACCACTGTAAGAAAATATGATCAGAGTTACCCCTAGGGTACGCAGCGGAATTTCAAAAATTTTCTTAACATACAGGTTAATTGATTATGTATATGTCGTATATATATAAACACGTCAATTAGAAGACTAACCTTACTTCCAAAGCAACTTCCAAGTCTTCGTAATAATCCTGTGTATCTTCTCCTTCGTCGAAGTCGAAGATATCTGTAATACTCTGATTATCTGCAAGACAATAAGAGTTAGTTTCCAGCTCCTAAAACCTCAACCTTGGTATCCACGGATGAACAGCCTATCTGAAGAATGCTAGGATATTCTTTGTGTGACCAAGAAGACGGGGCGGCAATTCCTCCGGCAGAGGTGGCGCGCGCGGGTGGCTATAGAGGAGGGGAGAGTTTTTATTTTCTCTAAGAAACTGGGTAGAATGACTGTGAAAGTCTATGTCAAAAGCTCTCTAATAGTCTACTATATATAGTAGTCAATAGAAGCCTAAAGCATAAGCAATTAGACTTCGTAAAGGAATAAGAATCTAATTCTTATCGCACTTGGAAATCAATATCAAGTCTAGATTCATTCCCAATCAAATTATAACTCAATCAGGAAAATCTAACTTATCCCTTGGACTTCTAATAGAGGAAGGAGTCGAACTCCTTCCCCTACTCATCTATGTGCGCGCGCGCTCTCCCCGGGACAGTAGGTGGGTCCCAATTTTGGGACCCACTTATAGTTCTAAGGCAATTCAAACTCCAAGTAGATTTTGCCCAAGTGCATATGTTAATTCTAAATTAACATATCCTTTCAAATCAAACCTCTATTATATTTCCAAAATATAATCTTTAATTTTATTTACATAAAATATCATTAATTAGCCAATTCAATTAATAATTCCAAATCATTAATTGAGCCACCAAATATTATAATTAATTCCAAATCAATTATAATCCATCAATCACAATTAATTCCAAATTAATTGCGATTCCATCTTCAAGGATATTCTGATAAGCTGAATCACCACATAGTGTGACCCATAGGGCCTCATCGTATTAAGCAAGTCCTAGACTAGGCAACATGGAATTCCTAGACGGTTCCATTTGCAATATTAATACATGAGGACGTTTGAGAGGTTTCTCAAAGCTAACCCTTTCGTTGCGAAGTCTGTTGCGCTCAACGCGGCGATGTTAACGTCCCTTGATCTGACTTGCTCGAATGTATCTAGGATCGATGAAGTGTCTATCCCAATAATACATCCACGGGCGTCTCAGGGAGTTGCTTGGTTAAGATATACTTATGACCATCATAATATATCATTTGCACTGGCCAGTGACTTTACCAACACAACTATGCAGACTATGAGCAGTACTCTCCTGTGCTACACTTGAGAGATGAATCCTTCACAGAATCACTTATCATCCCCATTTGTATGTAGCCATAATCCTGGATCGTGTCTTAGGTCAACTGTTTATTCAGAGCTGACATCGACGGGTCCACCAAGGATATGGGGCAACAAATGTGATGATAAAGTCATGTAAGTACAAAGGACGACTGGCATCACTTCGACAACTTACCGGTTCCCATAGACACTTCGGTGTAGAGTATACATCGATGGGAGTGTCCAGTGGGTTCTTCCATTGTTCGATAATCCTTCTTCGAACAACTATGCCCAGTTATGGGAACGTTTCTCGATTGTCCAACAATCCGTTCCGTGGCCGTGGGATCGGCTCACACTTGCTCCAACAAGTATAACCTCCACGCATACTAGTCTTGTCTGGTTCATTCAGACCCCTACATCCGAGATGAACCTCGACTAGGGAGAGTTTGGGATAGATGATAACTCACATAGCTCCCACTATCTGTGTGATCGGTCATCTATCCGAGGGGACATGTTTAATATCAATACAGACAGTAATAGAGATATGACATGCTGCATGCCTGGTGTAATATAAATATGAAAGCGATACTCAATAGTAAAAGCAACAAACATATATTATATTACGTTGACCTGTGTAATAGTACATATATGCCCTTTATAAGGGCACTATGCCCTTAGTAAGGACTGTCTCTAGGACATATACACTATCATATACATCGATGGGAGTTTCCAGTGGGTACTTCCATTGTTCGGTAATCACCCTTCGAACAACTATGCGGAGTTATGGTAACGTTTCTTGATTGTCCAACAATCCGTTCCGTGGCCGTGGGATCGGCTCACACTTGCTCTAACAAGTATAACCTCCACGCATACTAGTCTCAGCTGGTTCATTCAGACCCCTACATCCGAGATGAACCTCGACTAGGGAGAGTTTGGGATAGATGATAACTCACATAGCTCCCACTATCTGTGTGATCGGTCATCTATCCGAGGGAACATGTTTAATATCAATACAGACAGGAATAGAGATATGATATGTTGTATGCCTGGTGTAATATAAATATGAAAGCGATACTCAATAGTCAAACAACAAACATATATTATATTACGTTGACCTGTGTAATAGTACATATATGCCCTTAATAAGGGTTGCATGCCCTTAATAAAGACTGTCTCTAGGACATATACACTATCAAATTCTCCCATTTGCGAGGTTTTCCTTCTCTCCTCCACTGTGCATCAACGGTGACCCACCAACGTCGTGCTGGTCCATCGAGCTGAAACACTGCAAGTTCCACCATTTGTGCATCATTGAAGTGCAAGATACTGAACAAATCCTCGATGCCCTCAATCCAGACTTCGGCTTGCCTTGAATGGGGCCATCCTTCAAACCTTTCCAGGTGAAAATGAGTGAACCTCTCAGCTGCCGACAACGTTAGAGTTTCTTGATGTGGCATAACTGGCGGCGCGATCGCACTTACTACTTGGCGGGAGGCATTTGGAGCTGCAATCATCTACTGCATCGAGTCTTGTGCATTAGCATCATTGGCGGCGTGATCGCTGTTGCTGTTAGCGCGAGTGTTGTTCCTTGGAGCCATCCTATCGCAATTAGTCTAAGATCAGTAACGTAAATTAACGTTCTCGAGCGTGACTATCTTAAGGCGTAAACGTGAACTAAGGCACTAACTTAAGCAATCTAACGTGAACGAGCAAGAGGCACGTAAAAGTAAACATAATTAGTCAAATCCGATTAGGGAGTCTATAGGAAGATAGCAACTAATCAATAAGTAAATCCTCGAGTGTGTCTAACCTAGCGTACAAGGCAGACATAAATTGAAAATGAAACGACGATAAGCATATGTAAGGAATTCATTAAAGAAGCATAAGATACACATAAAAAACACATTAAGCAAGCAATGGTCCAAAGTGTTCTCTCACAAAGTGATCAGTCATTTGACCTCAGTTAACACGAATCACTTAAACAGTCGGCCGCCTGCCAGTGATTTATGTCGACTTTGGTTAAACAATAGATTACCGTATGACAGAACTAAGCAAGAACATATATGAACTTCAATAAGTAAAACAAATGCATAAATAAGTGTTTAAACCTTAAAGCATGCAACTAATGACATTATGGTAATTAAACATACTTTTAAGCAAATACTCGTGCAATTAATAAAAACAATAATCGCCTTAAAGAAAATGAACAAAGTGACAATAGTAAGCTTGTGAACTTAGTAGAAGTTAAACAGAATGAATAGCAATACGGTTTCGGAAGACGGAAGACAGATTAGTAGGACAGTTAATAGACGAACATGACGGTTCAGAGTTAATGCGGAAGACAAAACTCTAAAAGAGACAGAACAAAAACCACTCAATCTATATCCAGCGACTCGGACCCTCACACACACCCCCAAAGGCCAGAAGATCCTATCCTAGCAAGCTTGAGTTTGAACTCAAGCTCTAATACCAACTGTAACGGTACCGATTTTTAAAATAAAATAATTCTTTCAAAAATAAAGTAAATCTTGAAAATTCAAAAGCAACGGTCTTCAATAAATAATAAGGAACGGGTTTTAGCGCTCAAATGAGCTTACAAATTTTAAAGTAGAACAGAGTTAACGGTAACTAAACTCAATGTCAATTTTAAAACAAATAGACAGTGAAGATGAAAGAGTTTTTCTTCTTATTTCTAGCAAATAAAATCCCACGAGCTCCCAAACCCAACTCTCAGTCGCTGGATGCCTAGACTCGGTCTCCTTCAGCAGAATCTACAAGGAAGGAATTTTGAAAACAGAAAGAGTGTGAGATAAAGGATCTCAGTGAGGTTCTATTTTAAAAAGACATAACAGTAAACAGTTTTGAAAACAAAACATCTGTGGCAAGTAAGACAGTAACAAAAGCAGATAACAGAACAGAGAGACAGACAGAAACAGATAAGTGACGTCCGTTGGTGCAGCCCGCCTTGTTACTCCTACTCCCAGAATGCCCTTGTAACTCCCTCCAGAGGGTTAACAACTCTAGACAGAACATAGCCCCGTGTACTTTGGGGAAACAAATCCTACGAACCTAATAGACCTCAGCGACTTCTGCCTCGCGTCTAAAAGGGAATAGACTAGGCAATAACTAAATAAACCCGATAGTCCACACTACCCAAGTCTACCTAATTACTACCTAATCGACCGGTCACACAGAAACAGACAGAACAGATACAGACAAACAGAATATACAAACAGTAACAGATAGTACTTGAGATATCGAGAAATGTTCCTGCAGGGGTAATATGGTAAAATCAAAGAACCAGAAACGAAGAGAAGAAAGAAGCTTACCCTTCCATGGAAAATGTCGAAGTGGAGTAACGGAGCAGAACAGGCCGAGCAAGACGGAACAGAGCAGTGAGGGCCGGAACACCGCAGCCGCCGGAGACGAACTGGACCGGGAAGGGGCAAGACCGGGCGGCAGAACCGAGCGGGCGGAATCAGAACCGGGCCGGACGGATCTGAGCGAACGGAACAGAGCCGGATAGAGCTTCGATGCGCGCGTGCCGGAGCAAAGCTAGACGAAAACGAGACCAGAGAGGTGCGAGAAACGAGCAGCCGAGGCGGCGGCCACAGGGTGGTACGGTGGTGGTGACGAAACCGAATGGGGATGATGATAATCCGGTGGTTGAGATGATGATGAAGATGAGCAATGATGATTATGGTGAAGGATGAAGATGATGGATTAAAAGGAAAGGATGAGAAGTTGATTTCTTTCTTTCTTTCTTTCTGCAGTAGTAGTGGCGTGAGAGAGGGGAAAGGAGAGTGGTGGGAAGTGAAGCAAACTAGGTAGGTTTAGGGTTTTGAAGAGTTGGGCCATCAGATGGGCTTGAGCAAATTGGGCCAGCTGATGATCACGAATTGGGCCAGATATGATAACTCGATTCGGCCACACAATATCATATTGCTAGTTAGCCCAAATCGGAACGAGACGAATTACTGCTAATGAGCTTTCTATCGTAATCGATTGCGCGGGAAAGAATTAATTAAATTACAAATAAATAATTACTCAGGTAATTAATCAATAAAAAAATTAAAATTATATAGAAAATACGAGATGTTACACCATCTTTTGATGAGATCCAGTATTGGTTCTGATAGTGTATATGTCCTAGAGACAGTCCTTACTAAGGGCATAGTGCCCTTATAGAGGGCATATATGTACTATTACACAGGTCAACGTAATATATTATATGTTTGTTGCTTTTACTATTGAGTATCGCTTTCATATTTATATTACACCAGGCATGCAGCATGTCATATCTCTATTACTGTCTGTATTGATATTAAACATGTCCCCTCGGATAGATGACCGATCACACAGATAGTGGGAGCTATGTGAGTTATCATCTATCCCAAACTCTCCCTAGTCGAGGTTCATCTCGGATGTAGGGGTCTGAATGAACCAGACGAGACTAGTATGCGTGGAGGTTATACTTGTTGGAGCAAGTGTGAGCCGATCCCACGGCCACGGAACGGATTGTTGGACAATCGAGAAACGTTCCCATAACTGCGCATAGTTGTTCGAAGAATCTTTATCGAACAATAGAAGTACCCACCGGACACTCCCATCGATGTATACTCTACACCGAAGTGTCTATGGGAACGGGTGAGTTGTCGCAGTGATGCCAGTCGTCCTTTGGACTTACAGGACTTTATCATCACATTTGTTGCCCCATATCCTTGGTGGACCCGTCGATGTCAGCTCTGAATAAGCAGTTGACCTAAGACACGATCCAGGATTATGGCTACATACAAATGGGGATGATAAGTGATTCTGTGAAGGATTCATCTCTCAAGTGTAGCACTGGAGAGCACTGCTCATGGTCGTTCATAGTTGTGATGGTAAAACCGCTGGCCAGCGTATCAATATTATTATGATGGTCATAATAGATATTGGATTCACCATGCAACTCACTAAAGACGCCCGTGGATGTATTATTGGGATAGACACTTCATCGATCCTAGATACATTCGAGCAAGTCAGATGAAGGGACGTTACCATCGCCGCGTTGAGCGCAACAGACTTCACAACGAAAGGGTTAGCTTTGAGAAACCTCTCAAACGTCCTCATGTATTAATATTGCAAATGGAACCGTCTAGGAATTCCATGTTGCCTAGTCTAGGACTTGCTTAATACGATGAGGCCCTATGGGTCACACTATGTGGTGATTCAGTCTATCAGAATATCCTTGAAGATGGAATCGCAATTAATTTGGAATTAATTGTGATTGATGGATTATAATTGATTTGGAATTAATTATAATATTTGGTGGCTCAATTAATGATTTGGAAATATTAATTGAATTGGCTAATTAATTGTATTTTATGTAAATACAATTAAAGATTATATTTTGGAAATATAATAGAGGTTTGATTTGAAAGGATATGTTAATTTAGAATTAACATATGCACTTGGGCAAAATCTACTTAGAGTTTGAATTGCCTTAGAACTATAAGTGGGTCCCAAAATTGGGACCCACCTCCCGTAGGACAGGGCGCGCGCGCGCATGACAGATAGGGGAAGGAGTTCGACTCCTTCCTCTATTAGAAGTCCAACGGATAAGTTAGATTTTCCTGATTGAGTTTTAATTTGATTGAGAATGAATCTAGACTTGATATTGGTTTCCTTGTGCGATAAGAATCCGATTCTTATTCCTTTACGAAGTCTAATTGCTTATGCTTTAGGCTTCTATAGACTACTATATATAGTAGACGAGTTATTAGAGAGCTTTTCACACACAGTTTTACAGAAAGACTTTCACAGTTATTCTACCCAGTTTTCTTAGAGAAAATAAAAGCTCTCCCCTCCTCTCTAAAGCCACACGCGCGCGCCACCTCTGCCGGAGGAATCGCCGCCCCATCTTCTTGGTCACACAAAAGAATATCCTAGCATTCATCCGGTAGGCTGTTCATCCGTGGATACCAAGGTTGAGGTTCTAGGAGCTGGAAACTAACTCTTATTGTCTTGCAGATAATCAGAGTATTGTAGATATCTTCGACTTCGGCGAAGGAGAAGATACACCGGATTATTACGAAGACTTGGAAGCTGCTTTGGAAGTAAGGTTAGTCTTCTAATTGACGTGTTTATATATATACGACATATGCATAATCAATTAACCTGTATGTTAAGAAAATTTTTGAAATTCCGTTGCGTACCCTAGTGGTAACTCTGACCATATTTTCTTACAGGTTCGACCTCTCTTGAGGGAAAGTCTCACTTGGTGAACAGTAGTAAGCCCTGAGTTTCATAGACACGGGGTAACCATTTGTATTTTAATATGCATCATTACGTCGTCATTGACTAGGTCCAGGTAGAGAATGTTACGAGAGACTCCCTTGTTTAACAATGTGTATAGGTTCAATCGAGGCATTCTTCAATCTACTTCCATGTTATGATTTGTATGGTCGTTGTTCTTAAGCATTTGGTAGATACAATAGACTAGTTCTTCTTGTTTGGCATGAGGCTCCTGTTTGTGTTGCATGTAGTTTGCATAGAGTCTAGCTTTGAGGACAAGCAAAGGTTCGGTTTGCGGAGTTTGATGACAGTGTTTTTTACACTATCATTCGGTTCTTTTTCACCAATTTAGTTATCCTCTAGTATGCATTTTAGTGCATTTTGTTAGAATAGTGTCACGTTTCCATTTTCTTTGTGATTTTCAGGATTTAGGTGAAAATTGCACTTTTGGATATGAATCATGGCGAAACATTGAAGTTTTGGTGCAACGAGATCACTCGTGGTGTGTCAAGGAGTACCGGAACATGTTTCCAAGCCAAATGACCGAGTTTCGAAGCTCAAAGACGTGCCAAAGACCAAAAATCGAGGACTTGGAGGAAGAAAAGCACGGGCAGAACTTTGCCCGTGCCAGGCGCACCGCTTGGCATCTCAGGCGGTCCGCCTGGGGTGGTTTCGGCAGCAGATATATATATATTTGTAAAAGTTGCGAATTTTCATATCTTAGATCATAATTTTGCAGACATAAATCCTAGAGCTTGTTCTGGGTTTTCTTTCACTTAGAACTACTTTATCTTAGCAATTTGGAGCACCAAGGTAGAGATTCGGACATCTTTTGATCTCACCTTGCTAGAAACTTGTGAGTTTAGCAATTCACCGGAGATTGAAAACCCTCGGTGGTAACTTTGTATCTCACCATTTTCATACTCTATCTTTCAATTCAATTACGTTTTCATCTATGATTGCTAATGTTGATCTTGATTTTGACATGAGTAGCTAAATTTCTAGTTGGTGATAGTATGTAAATTCATAGCTAGGGTTCATATTGTGCATGATTGAGTTTCGGAGTCTTTTACTTGTATAATTGTTTTATTCAATTATTTGATCCGACTAAGCCAAATATCTTCGTATAAAAGTGTTAGAAACACTAGGACAATTCAAGATCATCGATTCAATGATTGTAATTATCAAGTACTGCTTGAACTAAGCCTGACAACCTTAGCCAAGTATTAGTATAGATAGGAAGCTTTCAAAATACATGTCTAAAAATCTGTCATTTGGTGTTTGATAATTCAAATTACTTTTAAAGCAGTACGTGTTGCACTTTCATGCATAATTATAACCCGATGCTTAGAATGAGCATACTATCACCAACTCTCGATATATATTGTTAAGTCAAACTAAGTTGAATTTGTTTTCTGAATTTATATAGTAGTTATTGTAGTTAAAGCTAGTTAAGTCCCTAGAGATCGACACTCGAGGTCATCTTACCTCTGCAGTACGTGTTTTGTGTAGTTTTGAGTTGCCCTTTGGCTAAAACAAATTTATTTGATTGTTCGAGTCTGACAATCTTGTTCATCAGTGTGGCTGTGAGCAAGTGGCAGAGAGGGACACGGGAAAAAGGGTTGATGAGATGCGAAAGGGGAGGAGATGAGGATGTGAGAATATAAGTGAGATGATGATGGTTATTGGAAAAGAAGATGAGGCAGCACGGGGTAGCAAAGAGGTGTTGATGCGGTGGTCTAAGGTAGTGGTGGCAGATTTTTTGGATTGGATATGAAGGTGGTTGGGAGGAGTAAGCTACTAGGGAGGAGAAGCAAAGAAAAGAGAAGAAATAAAAGTAGGAAGGGTTTAAATAAGAGAAATTAAGGTTTAATATCGGGTTATATGGGCTTGGCTTGATAATTTTGGAGTATTGGGTCTAATATTGGGCCAATAGAAAGGCTGCAATATCATCATTTTGCAACATCATTGGGCCTATATATTTTTTTTCCTTCTTTCTTAATACAAGAACCGACGGTTCCTGGTGGTTCTGAACCGCCAAGAACCGGAACTGAAGCGGAACAGTAAGGTTCCGGTTCCAGAACGGGGGGTTTCAGTTCTAGAACCGGAACCTACTTTTTTTGTTCGGTTTTCAGATCTGTTTTGATATACTATGTAGCACGATAAGCTTGTTTCAATTTTGATGGCTGCACAAATTGTTGGTCCCTTATGAAAAAGTTGAAATTAATTTAGCCATGGATTGCTAACATCAAAAAGGGGGAAATTTATTAGGAAACTTGTAATTTTGATGAGCAATTAACCATGCTAAATTAAGTAAAGTCCAGTAACTAGTACTCTTAAGGTCCATAGGAATTTAGAATTTTAAGGACATTGTAAAAGAGGAACGTTTGCTGAAAGACTTAGTGTAGGTATTAGTTAAGTTCTAAAGCTTGCTGATGATGTACTTTTTTTTTACAAACGAACTATTGAAGACCTAGAACCGCTCAGTAAGTTGAAGATTCGAAGACTGAAGACTTAGAAGAATTCTGAGAAAGGTATCTACAAAGGCACATGTTGCTTCAAAAAGTGAGATTTTCAGCAACAACTTGCATAAGTGAAAATCTATATGACATAGTAGGTTGTGCTTGCTGAAACTGAGACTGACCACTTGCTGACAGCATATGTGACCTCCTTGCTGAAGAGTACTTGCATTTTGGCTCCAACGTTCATATTTGAATTTGATTCAAAAGAACATTAAATGCAAAGTAAGCACGCAAAGAACATGAAGACAAGAAGACAAATGAAGAACGCTGCTGAAAGTACAAAAGCAAGATAGTGACATCTTAAGGTACAAAGCCTTAGAATTTGAAATTCAAACGACTCCCTTGAGACACTATAAATAGAAGACCTTAGGCTGAGTAGAAGGGTTTGTCAACAACGTGATCAAACTCTCACTTGTGCTTTAAACACTCAAATCCTTCTCTACTCTTTACTGCCTATTGATCCGTTCCAAGACTTAAGCTTGAAAAAAAAGCTACTTGTGAAGAAGTAGAACATTGAAAGCTAAGAAATTAGTTAAAGTGTTCTTTCTTTTGAACAAGAACAAGTCTTGACACCAGAAACAAGAAACTTGCTTACTGCAAAGTATTACAAGTTGTGTTTCTTTAGATAACTTGTTATAGCTTCAAAGTTATATTCAAGTCATCTCATCCCAAACCTCTCTAACTTATAAACACCCTTAACAGGCGTGAAATTCAGGTGGAATTAATCAAGCATAGCTTTGCTGATTATAGTCCCAAGTTTGGTGAAGAACAAGGTTACAGTTCTCTAGTTTAGGTTGGAAACAAGGCAAGTGTGCTTTGGTTTCTGAGAATCATTAGTGATAGGATTTGTAAGGAACCTCACATCTTATCTTAGTGGATTCAGTCCTAGAAAGGACAAAGTGGATTAGTTGAGAGATTACGCCACTCTCAGATACCACTATAAAAGTGTTTGTGTGATTTACTTTACTGCACTTAGTTTTCAGCAAGTTACTATTATTGTACACTGTCACTCTGCTCACTTGCTGAAACTAGTTCTCTGATAAAAGCACTTATTGTAAAAGACTTCCGCACTCTGTTTTTAAGTATCAGCGAACTCATTACTGAAAAGTAATAAGCACTTGATGTGAAAGTTTTAAACGATGAAAAGTTTGAAAAGACTATTCACCCCCCCCCTCTAGTATTTTCTTGTTGTTTAAAGGGACCAACAAGTGGTATCAGAGCTGGATGTTTATTAACCTTTAGCACTGAACCTAGATCCCCTTAGGTTCTTTCCGTAAATCACTTTCACTTGATCAGTTTGGTAGTTATTTGCTGACAGGATATCTTTAGGAGACGCTCCTTTGTTGAAGCGGGAAAACTATGAAAAATGGCGAAACAACATGATGCTACATCTTGAGGCCATTAGTGATGAGATGGTTACTGTCATAAACGATTTACCAATCAAGATCACTAAACTTGAAAGGAGCTTTCCTCACAAAATCACAGATCCTGCTGGAAAGGAAACTATCTTAGGAGAACCGTTCGACACCGCCATTCCAAAACCAAGAGAGGAATGGACTTCAGATGAAGCCAAAAGATTCCGTCTTGATGGCCAAGCAAGAAACATCATTATTCGATCTACTCCAGATACTATACAGTGCAAACTCTGGGGGTGCTAAAACTGCTAAGGAAGCTTGGAAAATGGTTCAAGATCTTTGTGCTGGATCTGACAAAACCAAGGAAAACAAATTCGAAGTACTAAAGCTGAAGTTTCAAAACTTCAAACAAGGTGCCAATGAGTCACTAGAAGACTTGGATTTCAGATTCACAACTCTAGTGAGTGAAATGGTTGCCTTAGGTGTTGGAAACTTCTATTCAGATTCTGAGAAGGTGAAAACCATTATTAGAAGTCTGAATCAAAAATGGATCCACACTCAGAATTTCTACTACAATCTAGGAATGCCAAATATCCCTCCAACTGAGTTGTTCTCTCATCTTGCTACTGTCAACTATGAGACAAAGCAAATAGAAAGTGTGTTTGCTGAAAAATCGCAAAACATTGCTCTTGTTGCCAATCCGTCATCTTCTGAAAAGAAGAATGATAAAGAGCCTGCTGATGAAAATGCTCTTGCAGTTTGAAACATGAATAAATTCATCACTAAGGAACTTGAAAGGCGAAAAGCAAAAGAGAAGCTGAAAAAGCATCTTGGTAACAGCTACCATAAGTACAAAAATGAAGCTAGCTTGCTGAACAAGCAAGCTCAGCAAGCAAACTCCTTCAAAGAACCAACTGTTGGCAATGATCTTTGCTTTTATTGCAAAAAGCCTGGACACTTCAAAGCAAATTGCCCCTTACTGAAAGAGAAATCTGCTGAAAAGATGAAGAAGTTCAAGAAGGCCTTAATTGCTGAAGAAAAGAAAAAGCTTCAAGCAAAAATCGATGCCCTTTGCATTGAAACAAGCTCTGAAGACAGTGAGGTAGAAAGTTCAGATGCTGAAGAAGAGGAAGCCACGCTGGATGTAGAGATAGGCAAGGAAGTATGTGGAATAGCCATGGAAGCCTATCCAGATGTGTCAAACTACGAGTTCTGCCTCATGGCCGATCAGGTAAATTGTCCTACCTCTGACTCTGATTCAGAAAGTGAAGATGACATTGACCTTGATAGAATTCAAGGAGAAATCGAGAGATTTGAGAAAGCTCTGAGCAAATAGCAAGAGAAACTACAGAATGCTGAACTTCTGACTAAGCAAACTACTGAAAAGTACGTCGTGCTGAGCGTTGAGTCAGAAAAGAAGGATGCTGAAATATTGCATCTCTTCCTCAAAAAAAATAAAAAAAATATTGCATCTCAAGAAGTTAGTTGCTGAAGCTACAGAGAAAAATGCTCAAATGGCAATAGAATTGGAAGAATATCAGTCCTCAATTCTAAAGTTACTTGCTGAAATACAAGAGATGAAAAAGATAAAAGTCAATTTCAAATCTTATGCGGATGCTAGTAACACGCTAACTGAACTAAACTCTTATCTGAGAGATCCATCTCAGAAAGAAGGTTTAGGTGCCACGTATGAAGGTGATGATGTAATACTCTTGAGTAAAGACAAATCACCAATTACCTTCGTTCGTGCTACTGATAGTGGTCAACCAGAACTCTATCAAATTGGTCAATCTAAGGTTGCTGAAATAAGTAATCAAGTACCTACAACCAAGAAGCCCGTTGTTGCTACTCAAAGTAACAAGACTTCAAAAGCAAAACAGGTTGCTGAAAACCAAACTGTTCAGAAAATGGATGCTGAAAAGAATTCCGCCAAACAAGTTGTTGAAAAGCAATTTGTTAAGTCAAAAGGCAAGATTACCAAAAGTAATCAGAAGACCTTTGCTGACAAACTTGAATCAAGTAAGGTTGTTGAGACAAAAATTCAGCATACTCCAAAAAGTGGACTTGGGTACAAAACCAAGCAAAGTCAACTATTTCATGAGTATAAGCAAAGTCAGCAAAGATACTTCAAAGAGTTGAAAAAATCCAAGCCCAAGAGTACTGATAATACTCAAAATGCTAGGACTAGAAGGAACCTTGCTAGAAAAGAACTTACTGAAAAGTATGTTCAGCAAAAGGGTCAACCAAGCAAGACACCACATCAGAAAGTGGATTTAATCATCAATGATCAAAATTCTTTCGGTTCTAATCCATCTAGTTCCTCGGCAAGTAGAAAACAAGTCAAGATTGAAAAACTCAAGACTTGGGTTTCCACTGGACGTTTTCTTGAACATGTTAATGGACATCCAATATTGGATAATTAACTTGTTTGCTCTTGATTGTGCAAACTTCAGCCACGGAGACAAACAATGCAATTTGACACTTTGACAGTGGCTGCAGAAAGCATATGACGGGCAATAAGAAAAATATTATAAACTATACACGGTGGTCTAAAGGTCCAACAATAAGTAAACCTTTACAACTCTTGCACATGTCAGCAAGGTAAGCAAACCAAAACTTCTTTCAAGAACAAGGCAGTACCGTCAACTACAAAAACTTTACAACTCTTGCACATGGACTTGTTTGAATCTTCTTCAACAAGCTATGCTGGCAAGAAGTATGGTCTGGTGGTGGTAGATGATTATTCAAGATTCACTTGGGTAATTTTCATCAAACACAAGTTGGAAACAAGGACTGAAATACCTAACTTGATGAATAAGCTCGAAGTCATGAAAAATGACAAGGTAAAAATCATCAGAACAGACCATGGTACTGAGGTTGTAAACCAGTACATAACTGAGTATTGCACTTTCGAAGGCATACAACATCAGTTATCCTCAGTAAGGACACCTCAACAAAACGGTGTTGCTGAAAGGAAGAATCGTACCCTTAAGGAAGCAGCTAGAAAATGCTTGCTGACACTGAAATAAGTTAAGCATATTGGGTTGAAGCGATTAATACCGCCTGCTATACTCAAAATAAATGCTTGATAACTATGGAATACAACAAAACTCCCTATGAGTTATTTGTTGGAAGACCTCCTAACATCACTTATCTAAGAGTATTTGGTTGCAAATGCTTTGTTCTTAACAATGGTAGAGAATACTTAAGGACATTTCAACCAAAGGCAGAAGTCCTTGTAGAAGAAGAAATATCAGAATGTATGAAGAAATTACTCATACAGGAGCAAAGAACTGAATCCAATGCTGGAAATGTCAAATCTATTAAACTTAATGATGATTCTGACAATGACACTCCAACTCCAAGTCGTGACAAGATAAATGTAGTTCATGATTAAGAATTTCCGGCTAAAGACACAGTTGCTCCCGATGTTGCTGAAACTACGCAACCTCCTGTGTCTGCTGATGAATTATCTCAAACCAGCAATGCTGAACAAGCAGTTGCTAATGAACCAATTCCAGCAGAGACACAACCAGATACCAGTAGTACTGAACAAGTACATGCTGAAGAGTCACATGCTGAAACGCAAACATATCCAGAACCAAAGAGCAGAAAACCTGTTAATAAATAGATTAGAGATCATCCCTCTGAGGATATCATTGGTGATATTGACAAACGCCAAGTGACTAGATCCAAAGTATCTACCAATCAAGAACTTGCTGAAGAAGCAACTGTTGTTGAAGTAGAAGCTTTGTTCTCTTGCTTTGTTTCAGAAATTGAGCCCAAAACCATAGAAGAAGCTTTAAAGCATTATAAATGGATCAAGGCAATGCAAGAAGAACTGGATCAATTTGAAAGGAACAAAGTCTGGAAACTTGTACCTCTTTTTGAAGGAAAGAAAGCAATTGGTACAAAGTGGGTGTTCATAAACAAGCTGAGTGAGTCTGGAGAAGTGATGAACGTGTATTTTACACTTTCATTCGAGTTTTTTTTCCACCAATTTAGCTATCCTCTATGTTAATTTAGCTATATTTTAGTGCATTTTATTAGAATAGTGTCACGTTTCCCTTTAGTTTGTATTTTACAGGTTTTGGGTGAAAAACGAGGTTTTCGGAGCAATTATATTGAAGTAGACAAGGAATTGGTATTCCGAAGGACTTTTTGGAGTATCTAGAAGATTCCGGATAGGATTTGAAGTCTAGGGGTCGAGTCTGAAGGCTAATAGGTCACTAGAAGGCAAAAACCGAGTCCGAAAAGGAAAAGAAATCCAAAAATGCGTCGAAAACGCGTAAACAGCCGACTGGAGGTCCCGGGCGAGTCGCCCGGGACATGGGGCGATCCGCCCCACACCAGGCGACTCGCCCGGTGTGTGGGGCGAGTGCCGAATACCTATATATAGTTGCTTAGTTTTCTCCGTTTTTCATACTTTCTCATACCTTTTCTCTCACCTTTCTCATTAGTTTTAGGTAGGAATTCTCTAGAGCCTGTTCTGGGGATTCTTAGCTTAGGAGATACTTTTTCTTATCGTTTTGGAGCTTGTAAGATCGCGATTCTTCGGAGATTGACAACCTTCGGTAACATTGTATCTTACAGTTTTTCTATTCATATTTAATTATCTTTCAACATGTTTTCATTCAATCTTGCTATGATTTTTGTTGATTGCATGCCATCTATGAGTAGCTAAATTTATCGTTGGTGATAGTATGTGATTTCTTAGCGAAGGGTTAATAAGTATGCTGATGGCTGTAAAGCGAATTAGACTTTGAGTTATTGCTTTATTTCTTTGATCTATCTAAAACCTCTATCTTCGTAGTGTTGAATTATAACGAACACAATTGGACAATTCATTGATCAAAGATCTCTATGCAAAACGATCGGGTACTTCATGCATGATTATTAACCTGCTATGCTTGGAATGATCATACTATCACTAACCTCCATTATCTGATAAGAAAAACCTGTGCTAAGTAGTTTGTTGATTTTATATTTTTAAGTTAGATTAGATAAAGCTAGTTATAGTCCTTAGAGATCGACACTCGAGGTTATTCTATTGCTACACTACGGTTTTCGTTGTAGTTGTGAATTGCCTTTGGATAAATACAAATTTATTTGATTAATTAGAATCTGACAAATTCCGGTTCATCAAATTGGCGCCGTTGCCGGGGACTATACTCCTTTTTTCTGTTTAGCTTATTTATATTTTCAGCATTCAATTCCCTACAGAAGAGCAGGCTCTGGAGGTTTGCTCTCAGAAAATTTCACTTTCTTACCCTATTTCTTTCCCCCTATCTTTTTCAGTGAATTCATCTAATCTGATCTTGGTTACCTTACGTGCTTGCGCTCTCGTAGTTCTCGGTTACATTGTGTTTGTTTGCACTCTTTGTGGTTTTCTTTTCAAGTTTTTGTTTTTTCTTTTGTGGATTCTGCTCCTTGGTTTCTTGTTTCCTCCTGTGCAGAAACTATTCATATGAAAGGATGAGTCAACCTCCGTTGCCCCGGTATGTGATGCCTCGAAGGCCTTGCATAACATTGGATGACGATTGCAGGAATTATGACTTTGATCCTTCGTACTACTCCATTCTCTCCACGTTTTCAATGGGTGATGATCCAAGAGGGTTCTTAGACACGTACGAGGAAGGAGTGTTGAGGATACCTCGTGAGAATGAGGAGGGGGCTATTTTATCACATGAGCAACTTTGTATGAGAGGATTTATGGGAGCCTTGAAAGGGTACGCTCGAAGATGGCTCAGAATCCCGCCGGAAAAATCGTTGCGTACTTGGGGTGAAGTAACCAACAAGTTTCTGGAACATTGGGATAGAGACTCACCTCCCGGGTCAAGGGCATGGACGTCTCGCTTTAGTAGTCAGCCACCAGAAATCAACATTGCCAATGAAGAGGAATGTGGAGAAGAATCCATTGATGAAGTCTCCTCAGTGCTTAGCTTGGATTCCACGTCCTTACTTGCGGATGTCGAGGTTGTTGGTCAAGAGGAAGTCGTGGAGGAAGTGTTAAATGAATCCATTGTTTCACTTGAGTCAGAAGGTGATGGCGTGAGTTGTGTTGAGGTCGAGGAGCCAATCTCTGAAGATTTTGGTGTCTTTGAATCAATTGCGGCAGATACTCTTGATCTTGACTCCTACGTTCTGGTCCATGCACCCACCTATGAGTCCCAAAGGAGTTTTGATCCTCTTTACTCTTTTTATTTTCCATCTGATTCCCTTAGTTATTTTTTAGATTTTGTTTTTCTTGGTTTTGTTAATTTTTGTTTTCAGGGAATCATGGACTTGCTTGAGCAGATACGGAGAGGAGCCAAGGATGGTTCCCAAGATGCGAGGAGTACAGGAACGGATGCACAAGATTCGTTCCCATTTGATAATGGATAACATTAGTGGTCACATATACGAGTTTAGCTCTCACCTTAAATCCACTTTCGACGTTCGGGACGAGCGACGACGTTCATGTTTAGGGGGGGGGGGGGTATCGCTTGCTATCTCTATACTTGTCTTGCTTATAATAAACTCGTGAATTCTTTTGTTTGCATTTGCATTTGCACGTTTACCGCTTTCATAGTATTTAGTTGCATACACTACATTCATCCTAGGATAGTCTTTCATGTTTTATGTGGAGTTTATTGCCAAATTTTTTGAACTTTTTTATTGGGTAGATTAACTAATTATGACATTAATCATATGCTTCATCTCTATGAATTTGTTTGAGGTTTTTCTCGCTTGGCTTGTCACATTTATGTTGCACTTAGCTAAGCTTGGTAGTCTCGACATCACTTAGTGGTGTTTTCTCTACTGCGGTTCACGAAGGTCTTTATAATAGGATGATGCATGTTAGGATCTTATGGTTGTTTTCCCGAGTAATTATGTACCTAAGAGGCAACAAGTCTTCACCTTGCTTTGAGATTGCTAAATGCCTAGGAAGGAGGTAGTGTGAGATTGTGTGATCCTTTGTTTGCAACCTATTCTTTCGATTAGGTTTGGGGAGGGGGTTACGCTATCATTAGACTTGTTTTTCGATTTTTTAGTGTGTGTTGTGAGTTTATTTTTCTTTTTTCGTAAAGTTTGTACTCCAACCTATTCTTTCGAATAGGTTTGGGGAGGTCGTTTGTGTGTCATTATTTCATTTTTGTTGTGCTACTGCTGGCTAGAAAAAAAATCAAAAAAAAAAAAAAAAAAAAAAAAGAAAAATTCCAGGAAAAAGAAAAAGATCTGGTAAAGAAAAAAATCTGGAAAAGAAAAAAAAGAAGAAAGACCCCAAATAAGCAAGGGTCCAAAAAAAAAGAAGCCAAAAAGCAGTTTAGCAAAGTGTTTGTCTCAGTTTTCAATTCTTTTAATGCTCGTAATCGAGTTGTATTTTTTGTCTTTTGTTTGTTTGAGTGTCATCTGTTCTAGACCACCCTCGTCCTGCCATTCAGGAAGTGATGAATAGCTTAAGGCTTTGCTTGAGAGATGGGTAGAATAGGGGAGTGTTATCTTTTTTAGGGAACCCTCCTTCGTTTGATGAGAGCCAGTATTGGTTCGACCTCTTTGAGGAAAAGTCTTAACTTGGTGAACAGCAGTAAGTCCTCAGTTTCATAGGCACGGGACGACCATTCGTATTCTAACATGTTTCATTACGTCGTCACTGACTAGGTCCAGGTAGAGAATGTTACGAGAGACTATCTTGTCTTGACATAAGTGCTTATGTGAATGTGTATGAGTCAATCAAGGCATTCTTCAACCTATATTCATGTTATGATTTGTATGGTTTTTGTTCATATGTTTTTTGATAGATTCAATAGATTAGTTCATTTCATTTGGCATGAGACACCATTTTTTGTGTTGCATTGTTTTTTGTATTAGAGTCTAGCTTAGTTGCTTGAGGACAAGCAAAGGTTCGGTTTGGGGAGTTTGATGAACGTGTATTTTACACTTTCATTCGAGTTTTTTTACCACCAATTTAGCTATCCTCTATGTTAATTTAGCTATATTTTAGTGCATTTTATTAGAATAGTGTCACGTTTCCCTTTAGTTTGTATTTTACAGGTTTTGGGTGAAAAATGAGATTTTCCGAGCAATTATATTGAAGTAGATAAGGAATTGGTGTCCCGAAGGCCTTTTTGGAGTATCTAGAAGATTCCGAATAGGATTTGAAGTCTAGGGGTCGAGTCTGAAGGCTAATAGGTCACTAGAAGGCAAAAACCGAGTCCGAAAAGGAAAAAAAATCCAAAAACGCGTCGAAAACGCGTAAACAGCCGACTGGAGGTCCCGGGCGAACCGCCCCACACCAGGCGACTCGCCCGGTGTGTGGGGCGACTCGCCCCACACCTGCCGAATACCTATATATAGTTGCTCAGTTTTCTCCGTTTTTCATACTTTCTCAGACCTTTTCTCTCACCTTTCTCATTAGTTTTAGGTAGGAATTCTCCAGAGCCTGTTCCGGGGATTCTTAGCTTAGGAGATACTTTTTCTTATCGTTTTGGAGCTTGTAAGATCGCGATTCTTCGGAGATTGACAACCTTCGGTAACATTGTATCTTACAGTTTTTCTATTCATATTTTATTTATCTTTCAACATGTTTTCATTCAATCTTGCTATGATTTCTGTTGATTGCATGCCATCTATGAGTAGCTAAATTTATCGTTGGTGATAGTATGTGATTTCTTAGCGAAGGGTTAATAAGTATGCTGATGGCTGTAAAGCGAATTAGACTTTGAGTTATTGCTTTATTTCTTTGATCTATCTAAAATCTCTATCTTCGTAGTGTTGAATTATAACGAACACAATTGGACAATTCATTGATCAAAGATCTCTATGCAAAACGATCGGGTACTTCATGCATGATTATTAACCTGCTATGCTTGGAATGATCATACAATCACTAACCTCCATTATCTGATAAGAAAAACATGTGCTAAGTAGTTTGTTGATTTTATATTTTTAAGTTAGATTAGATAAAGCTAGTTATAGTCCTTAGAGATCGACACTCGAGGTTATTCTACTGCTACACTACAGTTTTCGTTGTAGTTGTGAATTGCCTTTGGCTAAATACAAATTTATTTGATTAATTAGAATCTGACAAATTCCGGTTCATCAAGAAGTAACAAGGAACAAAGCACGTTTAGTTTCTCAAGGTTATTGCCAGACTGAAGGATTGGATTATTATGAGTCTTATGCACCAGTTGCAAGATTGGATGCTATTAGACTTTTCTTAGCCTTTGCTGCTAATATTGACTTCATAGTTGATCAAATGGATGTTAAAAGTGCATTCCTAAATGGTGAACTTGCTGAAGAAGTCTATCTAGAACAACCCCCTGGCTTTGAAATTCCCTCAGAAACCAAGATGGTATATAAGCTTCAGAAAGCTGTATATGGTCTAAAGCAAGCACCTATAGCTTGGTATGATACCTTAGCTAAGTTCTTGTTGGATAATGGTTTCAAGAAAGGTGAAGTTGATAAAACCTTATTTACCATGAATCATGATGGTAAAATACTCTTAGTCCAGATTTATGTGGATGACATAATTTTTTGTTCTAAGGACAAGCAACTTTGTGATGATTTTGCCAAACTCATGACAAAAACGTTTGAAATGAGCATGATGGGCAAATTGAATTATTTCCTAGAATTGCAAGTCCAACAACTCAAGGATGGAATATTCATAAATCAAGAAAAGTATGCAAATGAAATGCTCATAAAGTTCAGGATCAAAGAGGAAGAAAAACCTGAAAAGATCCCTATGAGTGTTGGTACCAAATTGGGCTATACTAAACAAGACAAAAGTGTGGATGAACAGAAGTATAGGAAGCTCATTGGTTCCTTGTTGTATCTAACAGCAAGTAGGTCTGACATTCAGTATGCTGTTTGTGCGTGTGCAAGATTTCAATCTGATCCTAGAGAATCACACTACAAGAAAGCACTCAAAATACTGAAATATGTCAAAGGCACAGTCAATGTTGGATTATGGTATCCAAAAGATTCTAGATTAGAATTGGTTGGTTATTCAGATGCTGACGATGGTGGATCAACCCTTGATTGAAAAAGTACCTATGGAACTTGTCAGTTTCTAGGTACAAGATTAATTTCATGGTTCAGCAAGAAGCAAACTTGTGTGGCCAATTCATCCACTGAATTTGAATACATTGCGACTGGTTGTTGTACTGCTCAAATCCTTTGGGTTCAGCAACAACTAAGAGATTATGGTATTTCTGCAAAGAAAACACCAATCTTTTGTGATAATACAAGTGCTATTGCTATCACGCAAAATCCTAAGTTCCACTCAAGGACAAAGCACATTGATATTAGACATCGTATTAAGCGACCACAAGGGTTGTCACTACCTTGTATTCGAAGATTTTTAATTGGCTACTTTAGATCTTACGCAATGATTCAAAGCACAACAAGCATAATCATAACCCTAGCTATCATGTCTACATTCTACCACCAACAATCATGAATTAGCTACTCATAACGGATCTTGAAACAAACGACATAATATATGAATAACAATAACAAACATTCATGATCAGAATCAAAATAGGGAGAATTGATACAAGTTACCACCGATTGTCACGAGACGGTGGAATGCCCAAATCTCACGGATCAAGATACAATGAAGATGAAATTGGATGTAAACACGTCTTTCTTGATGATAATCAAGCCTCTAGATAATGGATCTAAGCTTTGGAGCTTCAAAGAGCTCTCCAAAGCAATTACAAAGTGAAAAGAATCAGAAAAAGTAACTGAAAAATGTGTTTTGAAGGAGAATCCCGAATCTGTAACTGAAGCCAAGCGCTTAGCTTGAGATCTGCCAAGCTAAGCGCTTGGGAGCAGCCAAGCGCTTCGCTTGGCTGCTGTTGCTGGCCACTGGAATTTCAAGCGCTTAGCTTGACTATTCCAGGCGCTTAGCTTGGTTCCTAGGCAGAATTTTGTCTTGGAAAATCAATCTTTTGCCCACGACCGGCCCTCGGGTGCCTTGGACTCGTCCTTCTCAACACTTATTGGGGCTCAAACACTCACGAACAAAGCCACGGAGGTTGAGGAACTTCAACGGGGCCATTTTCCATCAAAAAGGCTCCTTTTTAGCTCGAAAAACGCCGTTTCGTACCTAAGTGCCTGAAAATGCAGAAAACACAAAACGTGACACTATTCTACAAAACCAACCAAAAAACTAGGCAAAAAGATAGCAAAAGAAGGTAAAAAAGACAAGATGAACGCGTCAAAAATACGTTCATCACACATATATGAAAACAAGACTGACATCAACTGGGAAAAGTACATTTTCAACAGATTTGTTGACTGTATTACAAAATTCAAAGTCAACGTTGAGGACAACACTGTCTCACTGATTTTACCAGTGATGTATGGACTGAAAATCTGTTACATCCTTGAATATTTCCAGATCCAACTTAGAAACCCATTGCCGATTAAGAAATCTGTATGCAATGTGGGAAGAGCTTTTTACGAGCTGAATGGACCAAAGGTTGCTGACAAACAGTTTAAGAACGCAACAACTGCAAATGTTGCTAAGACTGCTGTTGCTGCTCATACTGCTGCGGTTGCTGACACCAATGCATCCAGCAAAAGATCAAATAAAAGAGAAAAGCTGATGATGATACTCAAACTGCAGCTTCATCAGCTGACCCTGTTGCTAAGAAGGAAAGGACAAAAACCACCTTCCCAAGGAAGAAAACAATGGCAAGAAAATCTGTGCCGGTGGTCCATGTAATTCTAGACGATGATACACCAGTGGTTGCTGAAAAGCAAACCACTGTAGTAGATGTTGCAGAAGTGCTTGCTGAAGCCTCTACAAATCCAATAAACTTGGATCCATCTATTGAAGCAAGACCACAAGGCAGTGGAAATGAAATTCCTGCCTTAGAGAGATTAGAAGATGTCTACATTGTAGATAATCTAGATGACACAACACTTGAACTAGCAAGTGATATTGCTGCAGACCTCAGAAAGGCTGCACTTGCTGAAAATGTTGCCAGCAAAGCAACAGAAGAAAAAGAGACAGTTGCTGAAACAGCAACTAGTCAAGACCAAGAAGTTGCTGAAGCTGCAACTACTGAAGAACCAGTTGCTGAAACTGCAACTGTTCAAGAACAAGAGTTTGCTAAAACTCATCAAGAAACATCATTCGACGACGCATCTCATGATGCTGAGAATGTAAGACCAAGTTCACCACTCACATCTATTGACAAAGTCCAACTGGTACTGACTGACCTAAGCCAGAAAATGGACATGGAGATTGATGACAACTCCAACAAGTCGGTGGACCTCTTTATGACAAGTAGTGAACTTAGAAGTCTCGATGTTTCTGCTCAACTTGTCCACTCAGAGACAAGGGAGATTGCTGATGCTGCACAGGTTTTTCAAGTAGAGCAAGAAAAGAAGACTGTTGAAGAACAAGTCCCAGATAATGAAGAAGCAATCAATGCTGAAAGGACTGAGTCACCACCTGCCCTTCTTCAGCAGGTAGTTAACTCACAAATAAGCAAAATTTCTTTATCGGATACTTTATCTTTATCTAACACTATTGTTTGTTTACAGACTTCTCAAGATACAAGTCAGAAGATTGCTGAAACTTCTGCACCAGAATCTACAACTCCTGCTCAGCAGGTAGATGAAAATTTTGGTAACTTTACTAAGTTTAAAAACTTAGTATTTGTATCTAACAAAGTGTTATTTCAGGAAGGATGCTTCCACAGCTCCTGAAGAAATAAAAGTAGTTCCTACACAACTAAGTGTGCAACATGAGCTTGCTCAGAACCAGCAGGTAATTCATGTTACAGTTTTAGATTCTAAAACTACTCTCCAAAACATTCCTGAAAATAACCTTGCTCTGATTCAGGCTCAAAAGGAGATAAATGAAGCAATTCACATCACAGAAGTCCATGAAGTTAGTTCTGAAGAACTGTACTCCAACTTCAAGAGAAATACTTTGACCAGAGTTGCTGAGTCTGTCAGCAACTGGCAAAGGTACAAAAGAATGGACTTCTCAGATCTTCACATCCATCTCTCAAACGAAAAGAAGAGAAACTCTCTCATCAAGCTCGAGACGTTTGTACACTCTATACTTCCTAAAGAGCTATCATATTCTTAGCAAATGAATGTTAATCTGGTTGTCACAATCAGAGAGAATATGAAAGCTAAGTTCAAGAGTGCCTTTCCAGCTGAACAAGCTGTGATGCTCAAAGGTTCATTTGTACCAGTGGTGGCTGATCCCCACAAAATCAATGAGGAAGAAGAGGTAACAAGCCAAATACAAACATCTTGAGTTACTTATTCTAACAGATGATGATTAAGAAGAAGAGGATGAAAATGTCCCTAAAGATACAAGTGATGATGAATCAAAAGATTCTAAGGACATTAAGGACGACGATGATGAGGTCCTGGTCCAGATGCTGGCAGAGAAAAGTTGTCAGTTGCTGATCAAGAAGATCAAACGCAAGATGAAAACCAAAAAGCTGAACAACCTCCCAGTCAGCAATAGGAATCTGCTTCAACTCCTGCTGACAAAACCACTCGAGCAACTGAACAAGTTGCTGAGACTGAAGAAGAGTATGCCAGAAAGCGGGCTGAAATGCCTAAAGGAAATGTAAAACTTTCTGATGCTGAGATAATTCAACTCGAAGCTCAGGTCACTGATTCAAACCATGAGGAAGATGAAAATCTTGATGAATATTATCAAAGAGCATTACAGAATAGTCTACAGATTCATGACAGAAGTACTCAACATCTGGACATTGCTCAATCTTCAGGAGTGAATAACTTGGAAGAATCCTCCCTTCCACCTACTACTAGTGAAACTCCATTCGTTGAGTCCCAAGAGTTGCCTTCAGCAACCACTCAACCAAAAGTGTCTGAGGCAAAAGACTTAGGCGTCAAGGTTGCTGGCCTTGATGAACCTGATGAAGAAGAAGACTTGTCAGACTTCTCAGCAAATGAAGAAGAAAAGGCAAAGAAAGCCAAACCAAATGTGGTAAAAATTCCTCCAGCATCCATCAATTCTGATGAAGGAGATTTGGCAAGAAGCCGCTTGCTGAGAAATGAAGACCAGAGTGCCACAGAACTAAAATCCCATTCACTTACTCCCTCTTTAGTGCCGTTTCAAAACGTTGAGGAGTTTACTCCAAGAATTAAAGCACTAATGACTGTTCACAAAGCATGCCAAGAATAGGATGATGCATTGCTTGCTGAGAGTCCACTGAATATCGAAAAAATACTGACTACTGTGCTGAGACGCACTACTACTCTTACCATTGCTCAAAAAGAAATAATTCTACATCACAAGAGCTATGACGATGATGTCAGCAAAGCACTCAAGTTAGCCAAAAGTGCATTGACAAAGGCTCAAGCAATCATGGAAGAAAAAGTAAATAGTGAGCGACGACATGAGGAGAATTTGGCGTTTATCAAGCAAGAACTGTCTAAGCTTACTTCTGATCAGCAAGACATGATTCTTAAGTACAACAGCCTTCATACTCTTGCTGAAAATTGCAATGAGTTTTTCTCTATTCACATCAAACCGATGATGCAATCCATGTCTAAGGGAGAAGATTCAAGGAAAAAGAAGTCATCAAGACATAATTCATCTACTCCCTCTTCAGCTCCACTAAAGTTGCCTGGACCGCCACCCAGAGAACCTCTTGCTGAAACAGAGCAAAGTTCTAAAAGAAAAGCTGAAACAGATTCTGAGAGAAGTTCAGCAAATACTAAAAGGAGAAAACCCTCTGCTGATACTCCAGAATTCTGTCATACTGAAAGTCATCAAGGGTTTGATGATGATGATGATGACAATGATGATGACCAAACAATAGCTCAAGCTATAAGGGCTAAGCCTCTTTTTGCTTTGACTCCATCTGGATAGTCCAAGCATTTCTCTTCTGACTCCAGATCTTCAGCAAAGGATCGAGGAAATGCTAAGTCAAGAAGAAGAAAGAAGGCTAGCTAACATTGCTATAGGCACTGGCATTGATTACACATAGACCAGCAATGAGGAAACCACTCAAAATGTGGTCAGAAACCTCCATGGGTGCTGGATCATAAAGCTAGAAGACCTACTGGCAAATGACTTCCTTCCAACTGCTGTGCTGAACCAGTTGTACACTTGGATTGATTTAAAGGTCACAACGAAAGAAAGGGATCATCTTCCCTACCCAAGGAACATAGCTGTGAAATGGCTGAACATTGAGATTTTAGTAAGAAGAACTTCCATCAGCAGGAAGTTGAAGCAAGAACCTGACCTAATCAAGCCGATGGATGTTTCTTACTATAATGATCCCACGACCAACAAGTCCGAAAAGAAATATGGCTTGATTCCTTATGAGTATTTCTATCTCACTGCAAAGGATCAAGAAGAAGATCTTCGTTGGTTAAGGAAGATTCATGCCAACGAGGGAATTTCAGACAATCAGCTACTTCATGCTAGCAATTGGGGCATGCACTTGTGGGTATTACACTTCAAAGAAATGAATGGTGAAAACCATCACTATACTGCCTGCAGGAATGCAAGAATAGTTCAACTTGAAGTCCGTAAACTACTTGAAGATTACGAGAAGGATTGTGTTGAATTTACTGTTCTTGCTAAGAAGAGTGTAAAAGAGATTCTTAGAGAATCCTCTGATGGAATAGAATAGAGTCCCTTGAAAAGCTCTGTTTTGCTTGCTGATTGTAATAGTTATCTGTGAACTTTCTTGTAAACTTATTACTGAAAGATAACTATCAGCAATGAATTTTTTTTTACTCTTATTGGTTCTTGATTTTGCAAATTATTTATGCTTACTGTTTTATTATTCAAGTATGTTTGCATTAATCAACTGATTTATTCAACATCAGGAACCTCTACTAGGGTAACAATTAATTTAGCCATGGATTGCTAACATCAAAAAGGGAGAAATTTGTTAGAAAACTTGTTATTTTGATGAGCAATTAACCATGCTAAATTAAATAAAGTCAAGTAACTAGTACTCTTAAGGTCCATAGGAATTTAGAATTGTAAGGACATTGTAAAAGAGGAACGTTTGCTGAAAGACTTAGTGTAGGTACTAGTTAGGTTCTAAAGTTTGCTAATGATGTACTTTGTTTTTACAAACGAACTATTGAAGACCTAGAACCGCTCAGTAAGTTGAAGATTCGAAGACTGAAGACTTAGAAGAATTCTGAGAAAGGTATCTAAAAAGGCACATGTTGCTTCAGAAAGTGAGATTTTCAGCAACAACTTGCATAAGTGGGAATCTATATGACAAAGTAGGTTGTGCTTGCTGAAACTGAGACTGACCACTTGCTGACAACATATGTGACCTCCTTGCTGAAGAGTACTTGCATTTTGGCTCCAACGTTCATATTTGAATTTGATTCAAAAGAACATTAAATGCAAAGTAAGCACGCGAAGAACGTGAAGACAAGAAGACAAATGAAGAACGTTGCTGAAAGTACAAAAGCAAGATAGTGACATCTTAAGGTACAAAGCCTTAGAATTTGAAATTCAAATGTCTCCCTTGAGACACTATAAATAGAAGACCTTAGGCTGAGTAGAAGGGTGTGTCAACAACGTGATCAAACTCTCACTTGTGCTTTAAGCACTCAAATCCTTCTCTACTCTTTACTGCCTATTGATCCGTTCCAAGACTTAAGCTTGACACAAAAGATACTTGTGAAGAAGTAGAACATTGAAAGCTAAGAAATTAGTGAAAGTGTTCTTTCTTTTGAACAAAAACAAGTCTTGACACCAGAAACAACAAACTTGCTTACTGCAAAGTTGTGTTTCTTTAGATAACTTGTTATAGCTGCAAAGTTATATTCAAGTCATCTCATCCCAAACCTCTCTAACTGATAAACACCCTTTACATGCGTGAAATTCAGGGGGAATTAATCAAGCATAGCTTTGCTGATTATAGTCCCAAGTTTGGTGGAGAACAAGGTTACAGTTCTCTAGTTTAGGTTGGAAACAAGGCAAGTGTGCTTTGGTTTCTGAGAATCATTAGTGATAGGATTTGTAAGGAACCTCACATCTTATCTTAGTGGATTCAGTCCTAGAAAGGACAAAGTGGATTAGTTGAGAGATTACGCCACTCTCAGATCCCACTATAAAAGTGTTTGTGTGATTTACTTTACTGCACTTAGTTTTCAGCAAGTTACTATTATTGTACATTGTCACTCTGCTCACTTGCTGAAACTAGTTCTCTGATAAAAGCACTTATTGTAAAAGACTTTCGCACTCTGTTTTTAAGTATCGGCAAACTCATAATGAAAAGTAATAAGCACTTGCTCAGAAAGTTTTAAACGACGAAAAGTTTGAAAAGACTATTCACCCCCCCCCCCTCTAGTCTTTTCTTGTTATTTAAATGGACCAACAGTCCCTTTAGACAACAAGTAGAGACTTGGGGGGGGGGTGAATACTTTTTCGTCGTCTAAAACTTTCTCAGCAAGGAGCATTTGCTTTTCAGTAAAGAGCTTATGCTGATACTTAACACAAAATTCTCAGCAAGGTACATAATACTTGTTAAGTAATAAGTTTTTCTAATACTTAAAAAGTCAGAGAGCGGAAGTCTTTCGAAATTAAGTGCTTTTCATAAAACAACTACTCAGCAGGTTTAAGCAACCAAGTTTAAAACAGGTCTGCCGAATAAAGGCTTTTAGAGAGAGACTGCAATAGATAAGATAAAACTTTGCTGAAAGTAAATGCAGTAAGTAAATCACACAAACACTTTTATAGTGGTATTTGAGGGTGGCGTAATCCCTCAACTAGTCCACTTTGTGCTTGCTAGGACTGAATTCACTAAGATAGATGATGAGATCCCTTACAACACCTAATCTAATAGAATTCCAGAAACCAAAGCGCCCTTGCTTTGTTTCCAACCTAACCAGAGAACTATAACCTTGTTCTCCACCAAACCTGGGACACTTATCAGCAAATCATTGCTTGATTAGTTCACCCTGAATTTCACGCGTGTAAAATGGTGTTTTATCAGTTAGAGAGGTTTTGGGTGAAGATTACTTATGAGATTAACTTTTCAGCTAATGTCAAGCAATCTTAAGAAACTTGATGAACGTGTATTTTACACTTTCATTCGAGTCTTTTTCACCAATTTAGCTATCCTCTAGGTTAATTTAGCTTATATTTTAGTGCATTTTATTAGAATAGTGTCACGTTTCCCTTTTCTTTGCATTTTTCAGGTTTTAGGTGAAAAACGTATTTTTATGGGCAATATTGATGAAGTGGACGAGGTTTTGGTGTTTCGAGGACATTTGTGGTGTATCTAGAAGGTTCCGGATGAGATTTGAGGCCTAGGGGACGAGTTTCAAGGCTTAAAGGTCACTAGAAGGCAAAATCTGAGTCCGAAAAGGAAAAAAAGACTAAAATCTCGCTAGAGTCGGTCTGGACGTCCCAGGCGAATCACCTGGCACGTGGGGCGAATCGCCCCGCACCAGGCGAATCGCCGGCGTCTGGGGCGGTTTGCCCCGTGCGATTCCGAACATTATATATAGTTGCCTGTTTTTCTACGTTTTTCATACCTTTTCACATTATTTTGAGAGACAAATTCTCCAGAGCCTGTTCTGGGAATTCTTATCATAGGAGACTCTTTTTCTTATCAATTTGGAGGATTAAGCATAGCAATTGGACCTCGTTGTTTATCAATTCTTGCTTGTGAGTTAGCAATTCTTCGGAGATTGACAACCTTCGTTGGTAATATTGTATCTCACGATTTGTCTACTTTTATTTATTTGTTTCAACATGTTTTCATTCAATCTTGCTTTGATTCTTGTTGATTGCAATTTATCTATGAGTAGCTAAATCTATCGTTGGTGATAGTATGTGATTTCTTAGCTAGGGTTCTTGATTATGTATGAGTGGCTGTAACGCGATTTAGACTTGACTTATTGCCTCTATCTTCGTAGTGTTGAATTGAACGGAACACATTGGACAATTCATGATCTTAGATTTCTATGCAAACGTTCAAGTACTTCATGCATGATTATTAACCTGATGCTTTGAATGATCATACTATCGCTAACTTCCATTATTATTGATAAGAAAATCTGTGCTAAGTTGTTTGTTGAGTTTATAGTTTAAGTTAAATTAGATAAAGCTAGTTATAGTCCTTAGAGATCGACACTCGAGGTTATTTTACTTCTACACTACATGCCTTGGTTTTCGTTGTAGTTGTGTATTGCCTTTGGCTAAAAACAAATTTATTTGATTAATTGAGTCTGACAATCTCGTCCATCAAATTGGCGCTGTTGCCGAGGACTATACTCCTTTTTTCGGTTTAGCTTATTTATATTTTCAGCATTCAATTCCTAGTTTTAGTAATTTAGTTAATTTGATCTCTCTTGATACTCTTTTCTTTGCTTGTTACAGATAGTGTATACTGATGAATGTGTATTTTACACTTTCATTCGAGTCTTTTTCACCTATTTTAGCTATCCTCTATGTTAATTTAGCTATATTCTAGTACATTTTATTAGAATAGTGTCACGTTTCCCTTTAGATTTTATTTTACAGGTTTTGGTTGAAATTCGAGGATTTCCGGGCAATTATATTGAAGTTGACAAGGAATTGGTGTTCCAGAAGCCTATTTGGAGTATCTGAAGGTTTCCGGATAAGATTTGGAGTCTAGGGGTCGAATCTGGAGGTTAGAAGGCCACTAGAAGTCAGAAACCGAGTCCGAAAAGGTGAAGAAATCCAAAACCGCGTCGAAAAACGCGGAATTCCACGAAAAAGCCGGGGGGCGAACCGCCCCGGAGTTTTTTCGGGGCCTATATATAGTGCTCAGTTTTCTCTCCGAAAATCATATCTTTCCAGACCTTCTCTCTCACCTCTCTCTATAGTTTTAGGTAGGAACTTCCCGGGCCTGTCCTGGGAGTTCTGTAGCTTAGGGGATACTTTTTCATAGCAGTTTGGAGCTCGTAGGACCGCAATCATCCGGGGATTGACAACCTTCGGTAACTTTGTATCTTACAGTTTTATTCTACTTATTTTATATTCTTTCAACATGTTTTCTTCATTGATTTCTGTTGATTGCATGCCTATTATGAGTAGCTAAACTTATCGTTGGTGGTAGTATGTGAATTCTTAGCGAAGGGAAGATAATCATGCTAATGGTTATATCGCGCATTATACTCCGTGTCATTGCTTTATTTCGTTGATCAGTTGTAACCAAAATTCTCGTATGTTGTATTGATTATTATGCACAATTGGACACTAGTCGACCATCAAAGCAATTATCTTCGAAGTGTTGAATAATTACGGAACACATTAGGACAATCGTGATTGACTAGTCAGACCAAATTATCTTCGTAGTGCTTAATACTTGCAACAGGACACAAGATTGATTCAAAGATTTCTATGCAAGACCGAGGAATTTATGCATGATTATCGACCCGTTATGTTAAGAAGGACCATACTATCACCAATCTCCATTATCTGCTAGAAACCCCTCTGCTATCTGTCTGCTGTTTTATATTTCTTGTTAAATAGTTAAAGCTAGTTATAGTCCTGAGAGAACGACACTCGAGTCATTCTACTGCTACACTACGGTTTTCGTTGTAGTTGTGGATTGCCTTTGGCTAAATTACAAATTTATTTGATCAATTGGAATCCGACAAATTCCCGTTCATCAAATTGGCGCCGTTGCCGGGGACTATACTCCTTTTTTCTGTTTAATTTGTTTATATTTTCAGCTTTAGATTCCTAATTCTATTAATTTTAGTTTTCCTTTTTAATCTCTCTCTAATACTGCTTTCCTAGTCTGTTTCTAATCACATGTCCTAGTCTATTACAGATAGTGTATGCCGCATACACGTTCTGCAGGAACACCGCTTGCTGATTCAATTGCTGAGATCGACAGAGTCTACCACCAAAGAAGGCGACTACTTGAAAGGCGCGCACTAGAGGAAATAGAGGATACCGATTTCTCTGAATCTCTACTCAGTCTCTTCAAGGAAATCGACGGAATGGCAGAAGCTAGACCACTTAAGGCATGGGTTCAACCCACCAAGGATCGTATGAGGGGACCGGCGATCGTTCTTTCGTCTGCAACCCGATATCTGGAGATCAAGAACCACACATTCCAACAACTTCCGAGGTTCTATGGCTTATCAAGGGAAGATGTGATGGGGTACTTGCACGATATCGATGATTTCGTCAACCAACTCCCACGGCCCGGAGCTGACATAACAACGGATGAGTTGAGGATGAAGGTTTTTGCTATGGGACTTGGCGACAGAGCCAAGTCATGGCTGAATTCTCTACCAGTCGGCTCGCTGGACACTTGGGAAAAGGTTTTTCAGCTTTCATGGAGAAATACTTCCCTCACACCTTGACTACCGCGCTAAAGGCACAAATCACTGGATTCAAGCAGGACTATGATGAGACCATCTACACCGCGTTTGAGAGGTTCCAAGATCTCACGAACAAGTGCCCTCACCATGGTTTTGAACTTTCTGACCTAGTCCAACACTTCTACAATGGACTAACCTTCGAGAACCAACAAGTGGTGGATTTCCAATGCCGAGGCAATATTTGGGAGGAAACCGCAGAAGCCGTCTGGGCTGTTTTCGAAAGGCTTGCTAAGGGTTCGCAGTTCAAGGACCCAAGAGCAATGGTTAGGAGACGTGGACCTGAAGCTCCACCGACTCAAGAAGCCCCTATGTACAGGGGGAATGGGGATCAATTCGAGTGCTTTACCAACGAATTGAAGCAAGTCCTCAAGAGCGCCACCGGAACAGCTGTTTCGAACGAAGTATGCCGAATATGCAAGAACTATGGGCATGGGGCTCATATGTGTAGATCGGAGTTGGCATACGATGATGGCAACTGGGCTCGAGGAGGCGAAGAAGAAGCCTTTGCTACGGAGTTTGGTACTCAAGAAGTTAGCTACGGACAAGACGGTAGGAATCCTCGAGGTGGATTCTGGAGAAGAGAATACCGTAACAATCAAGGATATGCACCAGCTAACCAAACTTATGGACCTAACCAAGACCGTAGTAGGCTAAACTATGGTAATGATCACTGCGAAAACTTCGTTCCGAAAAAGCCACCGAAGTCGAAGTCGGCTCAACTGATGGAGAACTTGCAAAAGATGGTTGATCATACACAAAGTTTTCTCAAACGTTATGAAGAAGACTCCGAGAAGACTAGGGCAAGGCTCGATAGGTTGGAAGAGAGCACTAGACTTGCTCATCAAAAGTTGCAAGAGTTGATCGACCGAGGAGCAAGTAGAGAACAAGGCAAACTGCCTAGCAACAATGTGAAGTCGAAATTGGCTGGTGATGTACCTGACGAAATCACCATCAGGAAGGTCGTTAGGTGCGAGTGTTGCATGAAGGAAGAACTTCTACAGGCTGAGGAAGAAGAGGAGGACCTTGATTCTGACGCAAGTAATGAGGAGCAAGAGGATCCCGAACCACTCCCTAAAAGTTTCGATGTTAAGGTAGGGATTGGTGAGCTTGAAGATGTCCGTGCCACACTTGACACGGGATCCTACTCAAACATAATCCCTTTGAACGTGTTTGAAAAGAGAAACCTTGGAAAACTATCTGAGCAAAGGGCTATTGTGCGTCTGGCGGATGGATCCTTTATGAGACCCGAGGGCGTTGTGAAAAACGTGTTGGTCAAGATTGGTGAAGCATCTATATACACCAATTTCGTAGTTATGTCGGCATCTGCACCTGGGACGGGGGATGTCATACTCTTAGGGCAAACATTCTTGACTAAACTACGCTCCGTGATGGACATCTACCAAAGAACTTGCACTATTGAAGTAAATGGCAAGCAACACGTGTTAAAAGCCTTACCTGATCCACCTGAACCGCCTGATATTACTACTCACTACTGTGGTCTTGCAGCCTATATTCTTTCTTATTCACAGGTTCGTGGCATGGAAAGGAGATCGATGAAGGGGAAGTCTAGTACCCGCAAAAAGAAGAGATAGGCGCAGACAGGAGTCGAGTCAAAGACTTTAAACAATGACGCTATCCGGGAGGCAACCCGGAACTTTTATCGCTTTCTTTACCGCTTTAGATTTTATCTCACGAGTTTGATTGAGTATTATAGGTCACTTATACAAGCATTAGCTCTCACCTCGGATCCACTTTCGACGTTCGGGACGAGCGACGACGTTCAGGTTTGGGGAGGAGGCTATCGCTAGTTATCTCTATACTTATCTTGCTTATGATAAACTCGTGAATTTTTTGCATTTGCACGTTTACTGCTTTCCTAGGATAGTTTTTGCATGTTTTATATGGAGTTTATTGCCGAATTGTTTGGACTTTTTTGTTGGGTAGATCAACTAACTATGCCATTAATCGTATGCTTCATCTCTATGAATTTGTTTGAGGTTTTTCTCGCTTGGCTTGTCACATTTATGTATTGCACTTAGTTAAGCATGGTAGTCTCGACATCACTTAGTGGTGTTTTCTCTACTGCGGTTCACGAAGGCCTTTATAAAAGGATGATGCATGGTAGGGTCTTATGGTTGTTTTCCCGAGTAATTATGTACCTAAGAGGCAACAAGTCTTCACCATGCTTTGAGATTGCTAAATGCCTAGGAAGGAGGTAGTGTGAGGTTGTGTGATCCTTTGTTTATAACCTATTCTTCCAAATAGGTTTGGGGAGGGGGTTGCACCATCATAGACTTGTTTCTGTTTTTCATTTCTCGTATCGTGTGTTTATTTTTCCTTTTCCGTGAATTTTGTACCCCAACCTATTCTTTCGAATAGGTTTGGGAAAGTCGTGTGAGTCTCTTTGTTTCTCTTTTTGTTATGCTACTGCTGGCTAGAAAAATCGGAAAAAAAAAATTCCAGAAAAAAAAAAAAAGAAAAAAAGAATCTGGAAAGAAAAAAAAGAAAAAAGAAAAGACCTCAAAAAAAAAAAGGCAAAGAAGGGTCCAAAAAAGAAAGCCAAATAGCAGTTTAGCAAAGTGTTGAGTCTTTTCCATTTTTGTAATGTTCGTAATCGTGTTTTTATCTTTTTTGTCTTGAGTGTCATCTGTTCTAGACCACCCTCGTCCTGCCATTCAGGAAGTGGTGAATAGCTTAAGACTTTACTTGAGAGATGAGTAGAATAGGGGAGAGTTATCTTTTATAGGGAACCCTCCTTCGTTTGATGAGAGCCAGTACTGGTTCGACCTCTTTTGAGGGAAAGTCTTAACATGGTGGAACAGCAGTAAGTCCTCAGTTTCATAGGCACGGGGCAACCATTCATATCTTAGCATGCTTCATTACGTCGTCACTGACTAGGTCCAGGTAGAGAATGTTACGAGAGACTATCTTGTCTTGACATAAATGCTTATGTGGATGTGTATAAGTCAATTGAGGTATTCTTCAACCTATCTTCATGCTTTGATTCGTATGGGTTTTGTTCATATGTTTTTTGGTAGATTCAGTAGATTAGTTCATTTTATTTGGCATGAAACTCCATTTTGTGTCTTGCATGTTTTTTGTATTAGAGTCTAGCTTAGTTGCTTGAGGACAAGCGAAGGTTCGGTTTGAGGAGTTTGATGAATGTGTATTTTACACTTTCATTCGAGTCTTTTTCACCTATTTTAGCTATCCTCTATGTTAATTTAGCTATATTCTAGTACATTTTATTAGAATAGTGTCACGTTTCCCTTTAGATTTTATTTTACAGGTTTTGGTTGAAATTCGAGGATTTCCGGGCAATTATATTGAAGTTGACAAGGAATTGGTGTTCCAGAAGCCTATTTGGAGTATCTGAAGGTTTCCGGATAAGATTTGGAGTCTAGGGGTCGAATCTGGAGGTTAGAAGGCCACTAGAAGTCAGAAACCGAGTCCGAAAAGGTGAAGAAATCCAAAACCGCGTCGAAAAACGCGGAATTCCGCGAAAAAGCCGGGGGGCGAACCGCCCCGGAGTTTTTTCGGGGCCTATATATAGTGCTCAGTTTTCTCTCCGAAAATCATATCTTTCCAGACCTTCTCTCTCACCTCTCTCTATAGTTTTAGGTAGGAACTTCCCGGGGCCTGTCCTGGGAGTTCTGTAGCTTAGGGGATACTTTTTCATAGCAGTTTGGAGCTCGTAGGACCGCAATCATCCGGGGATTGACAACCTTCGGTAACTTTGTATCTTACAGTTTTATTCTACTTATTTTATATTCTTTCAACATGTTTTCTTCATTGATTTCTGTTGATTGCATGCCTATTATGAGTAGCTAAACTTATCGTTGGTGGTAGTACGTGAATTCTTAGCGAAGGGAAGATAATCATGCTAATGGCTATATCGCGCATTATACTCCGTGTCATTGCTTTATTTCGTTGATCAGTTGTAACCAAAATTCTCGTATGTTGTATTGATTATTATGCACAATTGGACACTAGTCGACCATCAGAGCAATTATCTTCGTAGTGTTGAATAATTACGGAACACATTAGGACAATCGTGATTGACTAGTCAGACCAAATTATCTTCGTAGTGCTTAATACTTGCAACAGGACACAAGATTGATTCAAAGATCTCTATGCAAGACCGAGATAGTTAAAGCTAGTTATAGTCCTGAGAGAACGACACTCGAGTCATTCTACTGCTACACTACGGTTTTCGTTGTAGTTGTGGATTGCCTTTGGCTAAATTACAAATTTATTTGATCAATTGGAATCCGACAAATTCCCGTTCATCATATGCGAATTACACGATCTAGAGGAACATCACTTGCTGAACCAATCGCTGAAATCGACAGAGTCTACCACCAAAGAAGGCGACTACTTCGACGACGTGAACTAGAGGAAATAGAGGATACCGATTTCTCTGAATCTCTACATAGTCTTTTTGAAGAAATCGTCGTAATGGCAGAAGCTAGACAACTGAAATCATGGGTTCAACCCACCAAGGATCGTATGAGGGGACCGGTGATTGTTCTTTCGTCTGCAACTCGAGATCTGGAAACAAAAAACCACATGTTCCAACAACTTCCGAGGTTCTATGGCTTGGCTAGGGAAGACGTGAAGGGGTACTTGCATGATATCGATGACTTCGTCAACCAACTCCCACGACCCGGAGCTGAAATAACAGCAGATGAGTTGAGAATGAAGGTTTTTGATATGGGACTTGGCGACAAGGCCAAGATTGATAGTGTATATGTCCTAGAGACAGTCTTTATTAAGGGCATATATGTACTATTACACAGGTCAACGTAATATAATATATGTTTGTTTGTTTGACTATTGAGTATCGCTTTCATATTTATATTACACCACGCACAGCATTTCATATCTCTATTCCTGTCTATATTGATATCAAACATGTCCCCCCGGATAGACGACCGATCACACAGATAGTGGGAGCTATGTGAGTTATCATCTATCCCAAACTCTCCCCAGTCGAGGTTCATCTCGGATGTAGGGGTCTGAATGAACCAGGTGAGACTAGTATGCGTGGAGGTTATACTTGTTAGAGCAAGTGTGAGCCGATCCCACGGCCACGGAACGGATTGTTAGACAATCTAGAAACGTTCCCATAACTCCGCATA
This sequence comes from Plantago ovata, assembly GCA_028274465.1. Classification (NCBI taxonomy): domain Eukaryota; kingdom Viridiplantae; phylum Streptophyta; class Magnoliopsida; order Lamiales; family Plantaginaceae; genus Plantago; species Plantago ovata. The sequence goes on from CM051458.1 coordinate 34,893,110, forward strand.
GTTGTTTGAAGGGTGATTACCGAACAATGGAAGTACCCACCGGAAACTCCCATCGATGTATACTGTACACTGATGAATGTGTATTTTACACTTTCATTTGAGTCTTTTTGACCTATTTTAGCTATCCTCTATGTTAATTTAGCTATATTTTAGTGCATTTTATTAGAATAGTGTCACGTTTCCCTTTAGATTTTATTTTATAGGTTTTGGTTGAAAACCGAGGATTTTCGGGCAATTATATTGAAGTTGACAAGGAATTGGTGTTCCAGAAGCCTATTTGGAGTATCTGAAGGTTTCCGGATAGGATTTGGAGTCTAGGGGTCGAATCTGGAGGTTAGAAGGCCACTAGAAGTCAGAAACCGAGTCCGAAAAGGGGAAGAAATCCAAAAACGCGTCGAAAACGAGGAATTCCGCGAGATTTTCTCCCGGGCGAACCGCCCGGGACGTGGGGCGAATCGCCCCACACTATTTCGTAGCCTTTATACACTTGTTCAGTTTTTCTCCGAATTTCATACTTTTCCAGACCTATTCTCTCACCTTTCTCTGTAGTTTTAGGTAGGAACTTCCCAGAGCCTGTTCTGGGGGTTCGTAGATTAGGAGACACTTTTTCATAGCAGTTTGGAGCTTGTAGGATCGCAATTCTTCGGAGATTGACAACCTTCGGTAACATTGTATCTTACAGTTTATTCTACTTATTTTTATATATCTTTCAACATGTTTTCTTCTATGATTTCTGTTGATTGCATGCCTATTATGAGTAGCTAAACTTATCGTTGGTGGTAGTATGTGAATTCTTAGCGAAGGGAAGATAATCATGCTAATGGCTATATCGCGCATTATACTCCGTGTTATTGCTTTATTTCGTTGATCAGGCTCAGCCTAAATTCTCGTATGTTGTATTAATTATTATGCACAATTGGACCCTCGTCAGACGTAAAAGCAAAGGTTTTTCTAACAGATAATGGAGATTGGTGATAGTATGATCCTTCAAAGCATAACGGGTCAATAATCATGCGTAAATTCCTCGGTCTTGCATGGACATCTTTGATCAATCTAATGTCATGTTGCAATTGTTAAGCACTACGAAGATAATGATACTGGCAAGTCAATCTCTATTGTCCTATTGTGTTCCGTAATTATTCAACACTACGAAGATATACATGCGCATAGGTCGACGAGGGTCCAATTGTACATAATAATTAATACAACATACGAGAATTGAGGCTGAGCCTGATCAACGAAATAAAGCAATAACACGGAGTATAATGCGCGATATAGCCATTAGCATGATTATCTTCCCTTCGCTAAGAATTCACATACTACCACCAACGATAAGTTTAGCTACTCATAATAGGCATGCAATCAACAGAAATAATAGAAGAAAACATGTTGAAAGATATACAAAAATAAGTAGAATAAACTGTAAGATACAATGTTACCGAAGGTTGTCAATCTCCGAAGAATTACGATCCTACAAGCTCCAAACTGCTATGAAAAAGTGTCTCCTAAGCTACGAACCCCCAGAACAGGCTCTGGGAAGTTCCTACCTAAAACTACAGAGAAGGTTGAGAGAATAGGTCTGGAAATTTGATGTCTGTGTCATATATGCTTATGTTTGAGTGATATTTTTCGAGTGTTTTTTTTTAAAAAAAAAAATGGTTTCGGGTATTAAAACCGCGTTTTCTGACGAAAAGGACCATCTCCCCACATCGGGGAGCGGGGGGCGAATCGCCCCGCATGTGGCGAATCGCCCCACGGTCCCAGAAAGTTAAAAACGCGGATCTCCCCTCTTTACCTCATTTTCTTCATATCTTCATCATACTTCCTCCCCAAAAACCGAAAATTGCGAAAATACATTCAAAACTTCATAACTTCTTCATTTCTTCACCAAATTTAGTGTTATTTAGCTTCAATCGAAACTTATTACGTGATATATCTTTTTATCCGAACAGATTGCATTAGATTTTCAGATCTGAGGTATCTTCTTACGAACCCTAATTTTCAAATTTGGGGGTTTTCTAATTTGAGCTTCAATTATGCTTATTTGATGCATGGGTAGGTTGTTTGTGTGATTAGAAGTGTTATTTACTATCAATTGCATGCTCAATTATGCTTGGATTTTTGATTTGGGAATTTTGCTACTAGATGATATATCTTGTTATGCAATATGTCTTTATCTTTGATTTCTTGCATATGATTGTGTTTATTGGTGTAATGATGTTGGATTTGATGGTAGAATGCTTAATTGTTGAGTATGAGGATTTATGATGCTAGAATTTTTCGCTACTATGGTATGAATTGAGCCTTGTTATCTAGGATATTGGTTGTCTAGTAAGAGCATAATGTGATGTATTGCATGTAGTAGTTACATTGGTATGTTGCATGATGAAGAAGCTAGGTTAGACATTAAAGGTTTGGGGAGCTCGATTGTTGATTCTATCACTTGTGTGTTTCATTCTTACACTAGCATATGCATGAGTCAGTTTTGTGTCATACGAGGTACTAACTGTTGTTTGTAGGAACCATGCCATGGGAAAGGAGCATCCCGTATGATTACTATGAAGTATTGGAGGGGGACCGATTACAACCATGTCAAGAAGAGTGACCTCGTTAGATGTGCGTTCGAGCCAAGGGGTTTTGCAACAACGTCATGGATTACCCAAGAGGAGGAGCTAGAGTACACCTGGAGTAAGGACTCCTATGCCTATTCATGCACCACCGAAGGGACAGAAACCATTATTACGTCAGCAATCCGTCACAAGGACTGCAAAGTTCATGTGAACTGGAAGGCACCGGGACATTCTCGCCGCGACGGATTTAATCTTGAGTTCGCAGTTGCTAGAAGGTTCCGAAGCGCTAGCTTGGTTCCAAAACATAATGACATGGGTGCCCAGCCCCTCGTTGGGGTGCCCCTTGCCTGGCTCTAAAGGGAGCATCATATAGACATCGGGAGCATCAACTGTAGAGAATGTGGTCGACATAGGAAAAAATGGTAGAAGACTTCTGAGTATCCGAGCAGCTTACTGTAACCTCCTTGGGTGTAAAACGCTGGAGGGGGAGGTCCTGATACCACTGCTCTTTCCCCTTCAACAGTTCACAACCTATTGGAGGGCTACAGGATGGAGGATTCCATAACAGCGGCGGCTAATCTTGAGGATTCTACTCGACACTGCAACTCTACTAGTGAGGATGTGCGTGACAGTAGTGACAATGAAGGCCATATGGGCAATGCTGATACTACTGGAGGAGTTGTTCCTATCCGGCCTATAATTGAAACTACCACGCCTACCAAAAGACCTGATGACACCCTATAAAACACCCAGAGCAGTCCCAATAACTGACAAGCAGCATACTCAGCCGACCGAGGCCAAACCATGGGGTAACATCTAGTATCACATCTTATTTCCTCATTTTCTTCACTACAAGAAAACAGCATTTTAGCAACCACTTTTAGCAACCGATCGATCGGTTGCTAAAATTAGCGACCGATCGGTCTTTTAGCGACGGATGCGATAAATCGCCCTTAGAGCGTCCGGAATTTAGCGACGGATGGGTCCATCCGTCGCAATTTAGCGACGGATGATAACATCCGTCGCAATGTATCAAGGTTTTTTCTTTATTTTTTTTGCCGGTCAATGCTCTAGCGACGGATGACTCCATCCGTCGCTACACTATATTTTAAAAAAAAAAAATAAGGTTGCAACGGATGGTTATCCGTCGCTAATATAGCGACGGATCGCTATATTAGCGACGGATCACCATCTGTCGCTAACCTCTCTATACCGTCTTCTCCGCGCGGCTCATCGACAGAACACACACAACACACACAGCGATTCTCCGCTCGGCTCCAATCTCTCCTCCCCTAGTTTCTTCGTTTCTTCACCATTTCAATCAATATTATAGTCATTTCGAAGCTCTTCCATCAAGGAACAAGTGTAGCTATTCAATTGCGTGATTATTTCCCCATTTCTTCCGCAATCAAAGGTATATATTTCGAACCCTAACTTGTCTAAATTTTAGTATTCTTCTTTTTTTTTTCAATTCATCGAATTGTATGCATTCTACTAGTATCTATCATGTTGTGTAGCTCAAATTAGGGGGGATGAACAAGTTTTAGTTGGTGAATTGATACATTTGGTATGAATTGGGTATTTTATAGTTTAGTTCGATTATGTTTGGGATTTGAATTGGGTTCGATTATGTTTGGGATTTGAATTTGGTTCGATTATGTTTGGGATTATCTACGTAGTTAGTTTTGTTCAATTAGTGTAGTTTGTTTGGGATATACTAATTAGATTTGAAAATTGCATAAGTATAATTATAATGGAAATATGAGTAATTATAGTGTATTGTAATTAGTTATTATAATGGAAATTGTATAAATATAATGAAAATATAGATAAATATAGGTAATTATAGTGTATTGCAAGTTTTTATTATAATGAAAATTCCATAAGTATAATGGAAATATATAGATAAATATAGGTAATTATAGTGTATTGGTAGTTGTTACTATAATGCAAATTGCATAATTATAATGAAAAATATATGTAATTATAGTGTATTGTAAGTAGTTATTATAATGAAAATTGTACAAGTATAATGGAAGTATAGATAAATATAGGTAATTATTGTTTAAAAAAATTGTAAGTATGAAGGAAATAACTCATTGATAAATTATAGGAAATAAATTGTAAGTACTAAACTTCCATTGGTCAGGTTTAGCATTCAAATATGTCAGAACGTACACTGAGGATTCCCTTACTTGAGGTTTGGAAAGCCAACTGGCTTTTGGGAGTTCCGCCCAAAGAGTGGATGCCGAGTCCCTTCATGATGTTTGGGAGTCCTACTGGCGTGACCACCCGAATGTCTAGTGTCGTTCCTTGCTATATCTCTGATTGTACATGTTTTATATTCAATTGTGTATGTACTAACACGGATCTTTGTATTGCAGATGCCACGACCTAGGAGGCCACGTTACATGACCCCGCAGTCCCAGAGGGATGATACCGACGTAGAGGACACCGTGCAGGGCTCACAGCAGGGCTCGCCTACTGTTTTTGGGACTCCACCTGGGTCGAGCAGGGGATCGACTCCTCATTCCTCCCTCCACGACCCGTGGGCCCACGTTCCAGACGACGGTTGTCCCTTTCAAAGGCTGGAAGATGGTCTTATGTGGAATGGTCGCCCTGTCCTTTACCCCAATGGAGAGAAGTAAGTATTAGGCATTAACTGATTTACGAACTTTTAATATATATATATACCGAACTAACCTTGTCACTATTGACTTACCTGTTCTTCACAGGTTGTATGGGGAGCGCGCTGCTAAAGTACTCAGTGCGATAATACGGAACAGAATGGTCCCACCGCAAGAGGGTGGCAGCCAGTGGCATTGCATCCCGGACCAAATTAAGGGAGAGCTGTTCGAGGAGCTGAGGGTGAGTTAATAATCGTACAATAATTACCCAATTGTTTGTGTTGTGAGTGGTATGTTAGCCACTTTGTGTGAGTGGTATGTTAGCCACTGTACTTGGGTGATATGTTAGTCACCATTGTTATATTAAAATATAGGACAATGTGAGTGGTATGGTAGCCACTATATTTGAGTGGTATGTTAGCCACTGAACTTGGGTGATATGTTAGTCACCGATATACCTGAATAGATGTTGTTTTCCCTTGTTATATATTTGATACATGTTAGCTCCCCTTGTTATACTTGAATGTTTTTTAAGTATTCACCAACGTATGTGTTTCGATGTTTATTTGTAATTGTGTAGAAAGAATTCTTCCTTCCGAAAGCATTGCTGATGGATCTCTGGTGGAGCTTCAACTCTCAAGGTAGTGCCCTTTACAAGTGCATGGTTCATAGCCTGAAGAAAATGTGGAAAGAAAACCGTCCACGTACCGGTGATTGGCCCGGAGATGAAATTTGGGAGGCGTGGAAGGTGTATTGGGCTAACGGGAGAGTCCAGGCGCAGGCTGACCAGAACACTGAGAACCGGAGGAAGCAGCCGAATGATGGGACACGTACCCTGGTGACACACCGTTTTGGCTCTGAGTCGATCGCTACAGCACATGTGAGGCAGAAGGTAAGTATATTAACTTTGTGAATTCATCATTCTTATACTTGTTATTTACTTGCATTTCGAACTTTCAAACTAAGTATATGATGCTTTCATGTGTCATTCAGTTGAAGGATAAGGAGAGTCTCCTATTCACCCTGTTCTCGAGATCTCAGAAGGCCAAGAACGGACAGTGGTTGTGTGACGAGGCCACAACAATTGCGGTAAGGATCAACAATACATGTGTTTATTAAATACTGATGATTTCATAACTAATTAACAACATAACTAACACCTTATACTCTTGATTTATAATTTCAGACGGCCTACGAGGACAGGATTCGTGATCAGGATCTCACTGTTGAGGAAATGAATGCCATTTTCCTCGAGGTGAATCCTCCAGACGAGAAGGGCCGTCGCTTGGGACTTGGTAGTGCAGCAACCGTCCCTGAATTGGACTCGAGGCCGACTCGTCGTTCCCGTGCCAGTACATCTTCATCATCTTCAGCAGCAGCAGCAGCTTCCGCTCGAGAGCAGGCCCTCTTACTTCAGTTGCAGGAGAGGGATGAGGAGGTGAAGAGGCTAGCTGCGAAGCAGGCTCAATATGATACTATGTTTGCTCAGCTGTATGCGAAGCTGGGGATGGATCCACCTACTCCATGATCCCCTATCCTTTTCGACTCTATTTACTATTTTCTACATGAATACTGTGTACACTATGATATTATTTTGGATTAGTATTGTGTACGTATGATTATTATTATATATATGGAGGGTTTTGGTACATTTATTATGATTTTTTTGGATTATTTTTTGGTTTATTTGGTCTATAGAATTTCTGTAACATGTTGCTTAATTAAACAGGTTGCATTTGATTTTGGGTCTCATTATTATATCTAAAAAATCAAAAAAAAAAAAAAACAAAATTAGCAACCGATGGTCTCATCCGTCGCTATATCCAGCGACGGATGAGTTTATCCGTCGCTAAAAGTCCCGGACATTTAGCGACGGATAAGGCTCATCCGTTGCTAACATTTAGCAACCGATGAGACTCATCCGTCGCTAAAAGTCCGGTGACTTTAGCGACGGATTAGTCATCGGTTGCTAAAAGTCAACCTCATTTTCCGTCGCTAATCCGTCGCAAATTCGCGACGGATTACTCATCGGTCGCTAATTCTCTAGCGACCAACGGTTTAGCGACGACGAATTTATCCGTCGCTAAAAACACCGATCGGTCGCTAGCGAGTTTTAGCGACCGATCGGGTTTTTTTAGCGACGGATGGTTCCGTCGCTATAATCGCCCTCTCTTGTAGTGCTTACAGCTAGGGACTAGCGTTAATTTCATGAGGGGGAATGGGATTTAAGTGATCTAGTGTTGTTAGTTTGGAGCTTGGTATTGGTAGGATGAGTATAGTACCTTGCATGTTTTATCCATTTGCATTTGCACGTTTACCGCTTTCGTAGACTTTTTAGGTTGCATTCACTACATTCATCCTAGGATAGACTTGCATGTTTTATATGGAGTTTATTGCCAAATTTTTTGACTTTTTTATTGGGTAGATCAACTAACTATGCCTTTAATCATATGCTTCATCTCTATGAATTTGTTTGAGGCTTTTCTCGCTTGGCTTGTCACATTTATGTACTGCATTTAGTTAAGCTTGGTAGTCTCGACATCACTTAGTGGTGTTTTCTCTACTGCGGTTCACGAAGGCCTTTATAATAGGATGATGCATGTTAGGGTCTTATGGTTGTTTTCCCGAGTAATTATGAACCTAAGAGGCAACAAGTCTTCACCATGCTTTGAGATTGCTAAATGCCTAGGAAGGAGGTAGTGTGAGGTTGTGTGATCCTTTGTTTATAACCTATTCTTCCGAATAGGTTTGGGGAGGGGGTTACACCATCATTAGACTTGTGTTCGTTTTTCATTTCCGTATCGTGAGTTTATTTTTTCTTTTCCGTAAATTTTGTACTCCAACCTATTCTTTCGAATAGGTTTGGGGAAGTCGTATGAGTCATTTTCTCTCTTTTTGTTATGCTACTGCTGGCTAAAAAAATCGAAAGAAAAAAGAAAGAAAAAAATTCCAGGAAAAAAAGAAAGAAGAAAAAAAAAAAGGAAAAAAGAAACTGGAAAGAAAAAAAGAAAGAAAAAAAAGAAAAGACCCCCAAAAAAGCAAAGAAGGGTCCAAAAAGAAAGCCAAATAGCAGTTTAGCAAAGTGTTGTGTCTCATTTTCCAATTCTTGTAATGTTCGTAATCGTGTTGTAATTTTCTATTTCTTGTCTTTTGTTTTTGAGTGTCATCTGTTCTAGACCACCCTCGTCCTGCCATTCAGGAAGTGGTGAATAGTTTAAGACTTTACTTGAGAGATGGGTAGAATAAGGGAGTGTTATCTTTTATAGGGAACCCTCCTTCGTTTGATGAGAGCCAGTACTGGTTCGACCTCTTTGAGGGAAAGTCTTAACATGGTGGAACAGCAGTAAGTCCTCAGTTTCATAGGCACGGGACAACCATTCGTATCTTAGCATGCTTCATTACGTCGTCACTGACTAGGTCCAGGTAGAGAATGTTACGAGAGACTATCTTGTCTTGACATAAGTGCTTATATGGATGTGTATAAGTCAATCGAGGTATTCTTCAACCTATATTCATGCTTTGATTTGTATGGTTCTTGTTCATATGTTTTTTGGTAGATTCAGTAGATTAGTTCATTTTATTTGGCATGAGACTCCATTTTGTGTCTTGCATTGTTTTTTACATTAGAGTCTATCTTAGTTGCTTGAGGACAAGCAAAGGTTCGGTTTGAGGAGTTTGATGAATGTGTAATTTACACTTTCATTTGAGTCCTTTTCACCTATTTTAGCTATCCTCTATGTTAATTTAGCTATATTTTAGTGCATTTTATTAGAATAGTATCACGTTTCCCTTTAGATTTTATTTTACAGGTTTTGGTTGAAAAACGAGGATTTCCGGGCAATTACATTGAAGTTGACAAGGAATTGGTGTTCCAGAAGCCTATTTGGAGTATCTGAAGGTTTCCGGATAGGATTTGGAGTCTAGGGGTCGAATCTGGAGGTTAGAAGGCCACTAGAAGTCAGAAACCGAGTCCGAAAAGGGGAAGAAATCCAAAAACGCATCGAAAACGCGAAATTCCGCGAAAATTACTCCCGGGCGAACCGCCCGGGACGTGGGGCGAACCGCCCGCCCCACACCGGGCGAACCGCCCGCCCCACACTTTTTCGTAGCCTATATATAGTTGCTCAGTTTTTCTCCAAAATTCATACTTTTCCAGACCTATTCTCTCACCTTTCTCTGTAGTTTTAGGTAGGAACTTCCCAGAGCCTGTTCTGGGGGTTCGTAGCTTAGGAGACACTTTTTCATAGCAGTTTGGAGCTTGTAGGATCGCAATTCTTCGGAGATTGACAACCTTCGGTAACATTGTATCTTACATTTATTCTACTTATTTTTATATATCTTTCAACATGTTTTCTTCTATGATTTCTGTTGATTGCATGCCTATTATGAGTAGCTAAACTTATCGTTGGTGGTAGTATGTGAATTCTTAGCGAAGGGAAGATAATCATGCTAATGGCTATATCGCGCATTATACTCCGTGTTATTGCTTTATTTTGTTGATTAGGCTCAGCCTAAATTCTCGTATGTTTTATTAATTATTATGCACAATTGGACCCTTGTCGACCTATGCGCATGTATATCTTCGTAGTATCATTATCTTCGTAGTGCTTAATAATTGCAACAGGACATTAGATTGATCAAAGATCTCCATGCAAGACCGAGGAATTTACGCATGATTATTGACCCGTTATGCTTTGAAGGATCATACTATCACCAATCTCCATTATCTGTTAGAAAAACCTTTGCTTTTACGTCTGCTGTTTTTATATTCTTAGTTAAATAGATAAAGCTAGTTATAGTCCTTAGAGAACGACACTCGAGGTCATTCTACTGCTACACTACGGTTTTCGTTGTAGTTGTGAATTTCCTTTGGCTAAATAACAAATTTATTTGCTTGAATCGAGACCCGACAAAGACTCGAAAACTTTTGTACTCCCACCGGGTGTGCCAAATTGGCGCCGTTGCCGGGGCCTATACTCCTTTTTTCTGTTTAATTTGTTTATATTTTCAGCTTTCGATTCCTAATTCTATTAGTTTTAGTTTTCCTTTTTAATCTCTCTCTGATACTACTTTCCTAGTCTGTTACAGATAGTGTATGCCACATACACTATCTAAAGGAACCCCACTTGCTGAGATCGACAGAGTCTACCACCAAAGAAGGCGACTAATTCAAAGGCGTGCACTAGAGGAAATAGAGGATATCGATTTCTCTGAATCTCTACACAGTCTTTTCAAGGAAATCGACGGAATGGCAGAAGCTAGACCACTGAAAGCATGGGTTCAACCCACCAAGGATCGTATGAGCGGACCGGCGATTGTTCTTTCGTCCGCAATCCGAGATCTGGAAATCAAGAACCACGCATTCCAACAACTTCCAAGGTTCTATGGCTTATCAAGGGAAGATGTGATGGGGTACTTGCACGATATCGATGATTTCGTCAACCAACTCCCACGACCCGGAGCTGAAATAACAACGGATGAGTTGAGGATGAAGGTTTTTGCTATGGGACTTGGCGACAGAGCCAAGTCATGGCTGAGTTCTCTACCAGCAGGCTCGCTGAACACTTGGGAGAAGGTTTTTTCAGCTTTCATGGAGAAATACTTCCCTCACACCTTGACTACCGCGCTAAAGGCGCAAATCACTGGATTCAAGCAGGACTATGATGAGACCATCTACACCGCGTTTGAGAGATTCCAAGATCTCACGAACAAGTGCCCTCACCATGGTTTTGAGCTTTCTGACCTAGTCCAACACTTCTACAATGGACTAACCTTCGAGAACCAACAAGTGGTGGATTTCCAATGCCGAGGCAATATTTGGGAGGAAACCGCAGAAGCCGTCTGGGCAGTTTTCGAAAGGCTTGCTAAGGGTTCGCAGTTCAAGGACCCAAGAGCAATGGTTAGGAGACGTGGACCTGAAGCTCCACCGACTCAAGAAGCCCCTATGTATAGGGGGAATGGGGATCAATTCGAGTGCTTTACCAACGAATTGAAGCAAGTCCTCAAGAGCGCCACCGGAACAACTATTTCGAACGAAGTATGCCGAATATGCAAGAACTATGGGCATGGGGCTCATATGTGTAGATCGGAGCTTGCATATGATGATGGCAATTGGGCTCGAGGAGGCGAAGAGGAAGCCTTTGCTACGGAGTTTGGTACTCAAGAAGTTAGCTATGGACAAGACGGTAGGAATTCTCGAGGTGGATTTTGGAGAAGAGGATTCCGAAACAATCAAGGATATGCACCGGCTAACCAAACTTATGGCCCTAACCAAGACCGTAGTAGGCTAAACTATGGTAGTGATCACTGTGAAAATCCCGCTCCGAAAGAGCCACCGAAGTCGAAGTCGGCTCAACTGATGGAGAACTTGCAAAAGATGGTTGATCACACCCAAAGTTTTCTCAAACGTTATGAAGAAGATTCTGAGAAGACTAGGGAAAGGCTTGATAGGTTGGAAGAGAGGACTAGGCTTTCCCATCAAAAGATGCAAGAGTTGATCGACCGAGGAGCAAGTAGGGAGCAAGGCAAGCTGCGTAGCAACACTGAGAAGTCGAATTCCATTACATTAGCTGGTGATCTACCTGACGAAATCACCATCAAGAAGGTTGCTAAGTGCGAGTATTGCAAGAAGGAAGAACTTCTACAGGCTAAGGAAGACGAGAAGGACCTTGGTTCTGACGAAAGTGATGAGGAGCAAGAGGATCTCGAGCCACTCCCTACAAGTTTCGATGTTAAGGTAGGGATTGGTGAGCTTAAAGATGTCCGTGCCACACTAGACACGGGATCCTACTCAAACATACTCCCTTTGAATGTGTTTGAAAAGAGTAGCCTTGGAAAACTATCTGAGCATAGGGCTATTGTGCAACTGGAGGATGGATCCTTTATGAGACCCGAAGGCGTTGTGCAAAATGTGTTGGTCAAGATTGGTGAAGCTTCTGTATACACCAATTTTGTAGTTATGCCGGCGTCTGCACTTGGAACGGGGGATGTCATACTCTTAGGGCGAACGTTCTTGACTAAACTACGCTCCGTGATGGACATCTACCAAAGACCTTGCACTATTGAAGTGGATGGCAAGCAACACGTGTTGCAAGCCATATTTGATCCACCTGATCCCCCTGATATTTCTTTCACTACTCACTACTGTGGTCTTGCAACCTATATTCTTTCTTATCCACAGGTTCGTGGCATGGAGAGGAGATCAATGAAGGGGAAGTCTAGTACCCGCAGAAAGAAGAGATATGCACAGACAGGAGTCGAGTCAAAGACTTTAAACAATGGCGCTATCCGGGAGGCAACCCGGAGTTTTTATCGCTTTCTTTACCGCTTTATTGCATGCATTCATTCTTGAACTATTTGCTTTTCGTATGCGAATTTGTTCATGTCTGTGTCATATATGCTTATGTTTGAGTGATATTTTTCGAGTGGTTTTTTTAAAAAAAAAAATGGTTTCGGGGATTAAAACCGCGTTTTCTGACGAAAGGACCGTCTCCCCACATCGGGGAGCGGGGGGCGAATCGCCCCACACCGGGGGCGACTCGCCCCACGGTCCCAGAAAGTTAAAAACACGGATCTCCCCTCTTTACCTCATTTTCTTCATATCTTCATCATACATCCTCCCCAAAAACCGGAAATTGCGAAAATACATTCAAAACTTCATAAATTCTTCATTTCTTCACCAAATTTAGTGTTCTTTAGCTTCAATCGAAGCCTATTACGTGATCTATCTTTTCATCCGAACAGATTACGTCCTAATGCATTAGATTTTCAGATCTGAGGTATCTTCTTATGAACCCTAATTTTCGAATTTGGGGGTTTTCTAATTTGAGCTTCAATTATGCTTATTTGATGCATGGGTAGGTTGTTTGTGTGATTAGAAGTATTATTTACTATCAATTGCATGCTCAATTATGCTTGGATTGTTGATTTGGGAATTTTGCTACTAGATGATATATCTTGTTATGCAATATGTCTTTATCTTTGATTTCTTGCATATGATTGTTTTTATTGGTGTAATGATGTTGGATTTGATGGTAGAATGCTTAATTGTTGAGTATGAGGATTTATGATGCTAGAATTTTTCGCTACTATGGTATGAATTGAGCCTTGTTATCTAGGATATTGGTTGTCTAGTAAGAGCATAATGTGATGTATTGCATGTAGTAGTTACATTGGTATGTTGCATGATGAAGAAGCTAGGCTAGACATTAATGGTTTGGGGAGCTCGATTGTTGATTCTATCACTTGTGTGTTTCATTCTTACACTAGCATATGCATGAGTCAGTTTTGTGTCATACGAGGTACTAACTGTTGTTTGTAGGAACCATGCCATGGGAAAGGAGCATTCTCGTATGATTACTATGAAGTATTGGAGGGGGACCGATTACAACCATGTCAAGAAGAGTGACCTCGTTAGATGTGCGTTCGAGCCAAGGGTTTTTGCAACAACGTCATGGATTACCCAAGAGGAGGAGCTAGAGTACACCTGGAGTAAGGACTCCTATGCCTATTCATGCACCACCGAAGGGACAGAAACCATTATTACGTCAGCAATCCATCACAAGGACTGCAAAGTTCATGTGAACTGGAAGGCACCGGGACATTCTCACCGCGACGGATTCAATCTTGACTTCGCAGTTGCTAGAAGGTTCCGAAGCGCTAGCTTGGTTCCAAAACATAATGACATGGGTGCCCAGCCCCTCGTTGGGGTGCCCCTTGCCTGCCTTTAAAGGGAGCATCATATAGACATCGGGAGCATCAACTGTAGAGAATGTGGTCGACATAGGAAAAAATAGAAGACAACCTCTGAATACCCGAGCAGCTCGCTGTAACCTCCACGGGGTGTAAAACATTGGAGAAGGAGGCTCTGATACCACTGCCCTTTCCCCTTCAACAGTTCACAACCTATTGGAGAGATACCGGGTGGAAGATTCCATAACAGAGGCGGTCAATCTTGAAGATTCCCTTCGACACTGCAACACTACTAGTGACTATGTGCGTGACAGTAGTGGAACTACTTGATAGTGTATATGTCCTAGAGACAGTCCTTACTAAGGGCATGGTGCCCTTGTAGAGGATATATATGTACTATTACACAGGTCAACGTAATATAATATATGTTTGTTTCATTTTACTGTTGAGTATTGCTTTCATATTTATATTACACCAGGCTGCAACATGTCATATCTATATTGCTGTCTGTATTGATACTGAACATGTCCCCTCGGATAGATGACCGATCACACAGTTAGTGGGAGCTATGTGAGTTATCATCTATCCCAAACTCTCCTAGTCGTGGTACATCTCGGATGTGGGGGTCTGAATGAACCTGACAAGACTAGTATGCGTGGAGGTTATACTTGTTGGAGCAAGTGTGAGCCGATCCCACGGCCACGGAACGGATTGTTGGACAATCAAGGAACGTTCCCATAACTGCGCATAGTTGTTCGAAGAAGCTTTATCGAACAATGGAAGTACCCACCGGACACTCCCATCGATGTATACTCTACACCGACGTGTCTATGGGAATCGGTGAGTTGTCGAAGTGATGCCATTCGTCCTTTGCACTTACAGGACTTTATCATCACATTTGTTGCTCCATATCCTTGGTGGACCTGTCGATGTCAGCTCTGAATAAGCAGTTGACCTAAGACACGATCCAGGATTATGGCTAGATACAAATGGGGGTGATAAGTGATTCTGTGAAGGATTCATCTCTCAAGTGTAGCACAGGAGAGCACTGCTCGTAGTCTGCATAGTTGTGTTGGTAAAGTCACTAGCCAGTGCAAATGATATATTATGATGGTCATAAGTATATCTTAACCAAACAACTCCGTGAGACGCCCGTGGATGTATTATTGGGATAGACACTTCATCGATCCTAGATACATCCGAGCAAGTCAGATGAAGGGACGTTACCATCGCCGCGTTGAGCGCAACAGGCTTCGCAACGAAAGGGTTAGCTTTGAGAAACCTCTCAAACGTCCTCACGTAATAATATTGCAAATGGATCCGTCTAGGAATTCCATGTTGCCTAGTCTAGGACTTGCTTAATACGGTGAGGCCCTATGGTTCACACTATGCGGTGATTCAGCCTATCAGGATATCCTTGAAGATGGAATCGCAATTAATTTGGAATTAATTGTGATTGATGGGTTATAATTGATTTGGAATTAATTATAATAATTGGTGGCTCAATTAATGATTTGGAATTATTAATTGAATTGGCTAAGTAATTGTATTTTATGTAAATACAATTAAAGATTATATTTTGGAAATATAATGGAGGTTTGATTGTAAAGGATATGTTAATTTAGAATTAACATATGCACTTGGGCAAAAATCTACTTGGAGTTTGGATTGCCTTAGAAATATATGTGGGTCCCAAAAGTGGGACCCACGTCCCGTAGGACAGGCGCGCGCGCGCGCGTGGCACGTTAGGGGAAGGAGTTCGACTCCTTCCTCTATTAGAAGTCCAAGGGATAAGTTAGATTTTCCTGATTGAGTTTTGATTTGATTGGGAATGAATCTAGACTTGATATTGGTTTCTGTTAGGGTTGAAATATGTCCAGTCCGCATGTACGAACTGGAGCGGTCTAAGAGCGCGACAAAGCATCATAGGCCGTCCCTCAAGGGGCACAACCACACCCAAGTACGTCACTAAGGTGTGGATCGACCAACATAGGGTCCGACCATCACTGGGAGGACAACCCTCAAAATAAGCTCCTCTCAAGGACAAACCTGCCAGTGGGCTCGAGGAGCATCTCTCTCGCGCTCGAGGAGGCCTTACGTCAAGGTAACGCTCCTTGACAGAAACTGAGCAGGACACTACTCGCATCACCCACGCACAAGGAAGGCACGAGGACCCCAGAGCGACCAGCCATGGTTGCTCTCCTGGGCCAAGGCCCACGGACCGCCTTAATGGGCCTGGGCCGAGGAAGGCCTCAATCCTGGCCGTACACGTGGCGTGATCCTACATGACCTGAAGATGAAGGGTCGCAAGTATAAAAGGCCCTCATTTACTCTCCAACAGTAAGCATTAACTACGTCACCCGAGCACCACTTTCACTACTCTTACTAGGGAAGCCTCACAACTCCCTACTCGTAAAGTCGCCTCCCGGTCTGATACCTTACAGACCGGGCAAGAGACACTAACCCCCCCCCTCTAGTCTATTTCAGGTACGAGGAAGCTACAAGAAGGCTCATTTCCTATCTTAGAGGAACACTACAAGAAGAACTAGAAAGACTTAGAATAGCGACTCATTGCGAACTTAGAAAGAAACACGAATTACCCTTCAACATTTGGCGCCGTCTGTGGGAATCGACACAAAAGGTCATTCCTTGCCCTGCTGGTCGAGCCACCTTCCTCCTCGTGACACTTCACGAATATGCCTCCCAGAAGAAGCAACCGTCTTGCTAATGCACCACCCCAAATCCTCCACGACCTAGAGGCCGTCCCTCTAATAACGGTCGCGGAGGAGGAACGGAGGGTGTTCCTAGGGAGCCAAGAAATAACAATGTTGCAAGGAACCGGGATTACATGGAGGGAGCATTTACTAATGTCACTCACTCCCAAAATGAGACATCCGGGGAAAATAACCCGCAAGGAGTCCCGGTAGGAAACGCCTATGGAGCTTTGAGAGTCGCAAACAACGTCGAGTCTAGGGGGCAGCCTCATCCTGTAGCAATCAACCAACCTCCCGTGGCGGTGAATCCTCCTCAACCGGCCGCATTGACCTTCACCCTTCCTGATGGACGTGTCGTCCGACCATCAGATTTCGGGATGGGCGAAGCTCAATACGGTTTATTCCTTCTTACTTTACAAGGATATGTCGGAGGTCATGAGGCTATTAGGGTTAATACCGAGATACAAGCTCCAGTAGAACCACAAGCACTGGTGCAAGAGAAACCTCGAGCCACATTGGTCGCTCCTCGTCAATCTCAAGGAAGAGCACCTGTTGCACAAGATGAAGCACATTCGAGAGCCAACACCAGGCCGATTCAATCTCGACTTGGACCATCAAGAATCCAATCGAGGTTAGGACCAGAAGGTGCCCCGGATGATTTGAGAGACCTGATTGATAGAAGGATAAGGGCATCATTGCAAAATGTAGCGCAACAAGAAAATAGGGCTCAAGTGGTCGCTACACCACCCGCTCTCCCAAATCAAGTTACTCCCAACCAGGTAACTCCCCAAAACCAACAAGAGGCAGTGGAAGAGAATCAAGCATTGAGAACAGTAGCTGAGGTAACCCCCCTGGTCGATCCGATCACGGGGAGGAGGCTCACTCTGGAGGAACTCAACGCGAGGAAATCCGCACTCGATGCTCAGATAGAGACTCTTCGTGGAACTGTCCAAGAGAGAGAGCAAGACCAAGATCCGAGCCCTTTGTGCGATGAGATCAGGAACCACCAAGCCAAGATTGAAAGAGGCTTTCCCACCTTCGAAAGCTATGATGGACAAGTTGTCCGAAGGACTACTTGGTAAGATTTGGTACCAAAATGGATGCCTACGGTCATGACTCAAGGACTAAGGCACTCCTCTTCCCGGCTAACCTTTCCGGGGAAGCAATGAAGTGGTGGTCGCGCCTCCCTCACCGGTCCATCAAATCGTATAGAGACCTCTGTAAGGAGTTTTCTAAGCGTTTCGAGAAAGTGATGAACGCCAAGAGACGGGTGAGGTACTTGGCCGAAATTGTTCAGAGAAATAACGAAGACTTGAGGGACTTCATCAACCGCTTTCATGAAGCAGCCCTCCAAGTCGAGGATCACTCGATCAATGAGAGGAAGGAATACTTGTATGGTAACACTACCAACATCAGATTCCAAGATGTACTCTCAGCATCGTGTATAGAGAACGAAGCACAACTTGCCAAAGTTTGCAAGGACTTCCTCGAAGCCGAGGAATTCCGAAGAACAGTCACCGTGAGAACCAATCTTCCCAAGGAAAAAGGGAAAGAAAAAGAAAAAGAAAAGGAATACCCTCCTCGACCCCAAAATCCCGGGAAGCAAAGGAAAGAGCAAAAGTTTGGATTGATCAAGGAGAGCAACTCAAGAAATGATTTCAGAGACAGGAGGTCTCCTCCCAGAAGGTCGCCTCCAAGACGATATAGCAACTACACAGACTTGAATAGGCCAAGATCCGACATCTTGAACTATATAGTCTCGAGGAAGCTAGACGTCTCGTGGCCACCCCCGATTAAGGAAAACCAAAGGAACAAGAACTCGGAAAAATTTTGCAAGTTTCACAAGGGAAAAGGGCACACCTCCGAGGAGTGTGTCGAGCTCAAGAACGAGATTGAGAGAATGATACGCGGTGGTCAATTGGTTAACTACATCCGGAAGGAGGAACCCCTGGCACTGTTGCCTCCACCTCCTCAAACAGGGAGCGAGCACCCCTACCAAGGAAACCCTCAGGACGACGACATTCATAATTACAACAATTATGAGAACCGCCCCGTAAATGGAAGCATCCGCACTCTCACAATTGCGGGAGGACCCGCCGGCGGCGACACTCGTAATCAAAGGGAGATTACGGCGGATAACCTTAGGGTCCGAGATGTGAAGTACGCTCAAGCCGCGCGACCGGGAACCAACGTTATCTCTTTCGATGATAGCGAGATACCTCTAAAGCATGCTGGAGGAGGCAACATCTATGATCCTTGCGTCCCACTTGTAGTATCCTTGGATGTTCAATCCTACAAGTTGGGTAGAATCCTCGTCGATACTGGATGCTCGGCAAACTTGATCTTCACCGGAACCTTGAAAAGGATGCACATGAACCCAAGAGAAGGGCTCAGAGAAGTGAGGAGCGCATTGGTAGGATTCGGAGGACAACCTGTCATGCCGCTCGGAATGATCAACCTCACAGTGTCAATGGGTAGCGCTCCTAGAAGGGTAACCCAACAAGTTCCTTTCGTGGTGGTCGATATGCCATTTGATTATTTTGCGGTCCTAGGCCGACCTGCCCTCTCTCAATTCCGAGCCGTAGTGTCCACGGTCCACAACAAGCTAAAATTCCCCACTCCTTTGGGAATCGGACAAGAAGTAGGAGACATACGAGAAGCATGGAATGCTACACTCTGTCGGCCAAGTTCACTTCAAGGGTTGCCATTGGAGAACCCAACCCCGGGCAATCATCCGAGGAGACACCCCTTGTTCACAATGCGCCTTATCGTTTCTACACGGTTCGGCGAGTGAAGAAAAAATCAAAAAAGCCAAGTCCGTCACTTAGGCGAAGAAAAGCAATCATGAAGAAAGATGGAGATACTCTAGTAGGAGCTGTTAAGGAGCTCGAGGAGTATCAAGTGATTCCACCAGTCCCACCCTCTTCCAAAAAGAAGAAATTCTTTGAGGAAAACAAAATTGAAGCAAGAGAAGCCCTAGAAGAAATCCAAATTGTCGAAGGAAGTATCGACAAGGTCACAAAAATTGGCACAGAGATGGCCACGGAAGTCAGGATGAAGCTCATCCAATGTTTGAAAGATAACAATGATGTCTTCGCATGGAGCACCGAGGACCTGAAAGGGATCGACCCACGTGTCGCCGTTCACCGTCTGAACGTAGACCCGTCGATCACCCACATTAGAGAAAAGCGAAGAGACTTCAGTGCGGAAGATAATGCCATCATAGAAGCGGAAGTACAAAGGCTTCTTAAAGCTGGCCACATCAAAGAAGTGAGATACTCAGACTGGGTATGCAACGTCGTCCTCGTGGAGAAGGGTCCGGGAAAATGGCGAATGTGCAACAATTTCACAAGGCTCAACAAGTTTTGCCCGAAGGATCCATATCCTCTCCCTAGGATCGACCAGCTCGTCGATTCGACCACTGGATGCGCCCTCCTGAGTTTCATGGATGCATACCAGGGCTTCTACCAGGTCAAAATGGCCAAAGACGATGTGCCTAAAACCGCCTTCTTCGCTAACGGCAATGTGTATTGCTTCAACGTGATGCCATTTGGCCTTAAGAACGCCGGAGCGACCTACCAAAGGCTGGTTAACAAGATGTTCAAGGATGAGCTTGGTAAAACCATGGAAGTATATGTCGATGACATGCTCGTCAAGAGCAAGACCGAGGAGCAACATGTAGGTTACCTGGCAAAGTGCTTCTCAATCTTGAGAAAGTATGGCATGAAGCTCAACCCGGCAAAGTGTACCTTCGGTGTCAAAGGGGGGAAGTTCCTCGGTTACATGGTGACCGAAAGAGGAATAGAAGCAAACCCCGAGAAGATAAAGGCCATCCTCGATCTTCCCCAACCTCAGTCCATCAACGAGGTGCAACAATTGGTCGGAAAATCAATTGCATTGAGTAGATTCATCTCAAGGTCGGCCGAGAAAAATCTACCTTTTTTCAAGGTATTGAGAAAGAGCAGCCACTTCGAGTGGACAAAGGAGTGCGAGGAAGCCTTCGAGAAGCTGAAAGAATACCTACTCGCTCCCCCTCTATTGTCAAAGCCCGTGGACGGAGAGGTACTCTATCTGTACTTAGCAGCAACCGGGGAAGCCATCAGCTCAGTTTTGGTACGAATCCAAGGGAACGACCACTTGCCCATCTACTACTTGAGCAAAGTACTTGCTGGGGCTGAAACGCGGTATATGGATATCGAGAGGCTTTCCTTTGCCCTCGTTTATACAGCAAGGAGGCTAAAACCCTACTTTGGAGCTCACAAGGTTGTTGTTTGACAAAGCAACCTCTCAAGCAAGTCCTTGGAAAGCCCGAAAATTCGGGAAGAATGGCAAGGTGGGCGATTGAGCTAAGCGAGTACGACATCGACTACCAAGCACCAGTAGCCAAAAAAGCACAAGTCATAGCCGACTTCCTCGTGGAGTATCCCTCAAAGGGAACTTCAGAGGAAAACTCTTCAGCAACAAAGAGTGCTATGATGATGGTCGAAGAGCAACCCCATCAAAACAACCCGATGCAAGCTCTAGAGGATGCTTTAAAAGAGCTCAAAGCAATGTCCCAAACCAAAAGGAAGAGGCATGAAGTGTTCCTGACAGAGAAAACCGACGAGTCAAAGGGTGCGGAGACCGTCTCTCCAAAACCCAAAGAGCTAGTCGACCACGGAGACGTCTGGATTCTTCATGTTGATGGATCCTCATCAGGAAAAATGGCGGGATAGGAATATACTTCAAGAGTCCCGGAGGGGCTGAACTAGAGTACGCCGTTACTCTTAGTTTCCCGGTCTCCAACAATGAAGCAGAATATGAGGCCATCCTCATCGCTCTACGTATGGCAAAATCATTGGAAGTGAAGAAGCTACATCTCTTCACCGATTCTCAACTGGCCGAGAAGCAAATCTCGGGAAAATTCAGAACCAAGAAAGACTCACTCGCTGAGTACAAGAGCGCCATCACGGAAGAAATTCAAAAGTTCGAAAGTTGTGAGATTGAAAAATTCTCAAGAGATCTCAATCAAAGGGCAGATGCCCTATCAAATATGCTTCAGCCTCCGGAGGAGTTGATACCCGGAATGTGATACTCATGAGGATCAATGCATCATCTCTGTGGTCATCAAAGCCAAACGTCTTGGCAATTGACGATCAACCAAATTGGATGCAAGAGATAACAACTTATCTCAAAAATGGAAGCCTTCCTCGAGACAAGGCCGAAGCAAGAAGAGTCAAGGGGAAAGCTCCTCGATACATCATGCAAGGAGACTGCTTGTACAAAAGATCCTTCGAGGGAGTCTACTTGAGATGCGTCGCCGAGCATGAAGTTCAGAAACTTCTCGGAGAGATGCATCGAGGAAGTTGCGGCGACCATGCCGGAGGAAGAACCCTCGCACAAAAAATCATTCGACAAGGATACTACTGGCCCACTATTCGCGAAGACGCTGCCCAATTTGTGAGAAAGTGCGAGGAGTGTCAATTGCACGCCAATTTGATCAACGTACCGGCGAAACCTCTTATGCCCATCGCCATCACTTGCCCGTTCGACATATGGGGCATCGACATAGTCGGTCCCTTTCCAAGAGGCACGGGTCAAAAGAAGTTCATCATCGTTGCGGTCGAATACTTTAGCAAGTGGGCGGAAGTTGAAGCGGTATCTACCATCACCGAACAGAGAGTGATGAACTTCGTGTGGAGGAACATCGTGTGTCGATTTGGCTTGCCAAGGGTCATCATCTCCGATAACGGTGCTCAATTTTGCGGCCAAAGATTCAATGAATGGTGCAAGGAAATGAAGATTGAGAGGAGGTATACCTCTGTAGGACATCCTCAATCCAATGGGCAAACAGAAGCCGTCAACAAAATCCTCGTCAACAACTTGCAGAAGAGGTTCGCTACCAATAGGGACTGGGTCGACGAGCTTGATGGAGTGGTGTGGGCATACCGCACTACTTCAAAAACAGCTACGAGAGAGACTCCCTTCTCGCTAGTTTATGGGTCCGAGGCGGTCATACCAGCAGAAGTGGCGGTGGAAACCCTCAGAATCCAAGGGTACCAACCCGAGGACAATCATACAGAGAGACTCTTCGATCTCGAGACAATCAGTGAATCGAGGACCAACGCCTTGGCCAATATCCTCAGATATCAAGCACTCATCGCGAAGACCTACAACAAAGGCGTAAGAGAAAGAGACTTCCAAGTTGGAGACCTAGTACTCCGAAGAGCAGACATCTTGGGCAAAGTGGGAAGATGCAACCCAATTGGGAAGGCCCCTACAAGATAATTGAAGCAAGGTCCAACGGAAGTTATCGTCTTCAAGACATGGAGGGAAGGGTATTGAAAAATCCTTGGAATACTTCTAACCTCCAGAGATTCTACGCTTGAAGTTGTCAAGAGAAAAAGCTTTTTGAAAACTTATGTGGAAGGTCCATTGATCGAGGAGGATTCCTCACTGATCCAAGTGAGAGGCACCCCTTGCTTTTGTTAAAAAGTTGTTGTAAGCAAGCTGGCCGAAGAGCCCCCATTGTAATTGCATTTCCGACAAATCAATACAATGTCTCTTTCAACAAGAAAATATGCAAGTATAGAGCTACTATACTCAAAAAATAAGACTACTCGAGCGAGAAAGCTTACTTTAAGAAAAGCTATTCGATTTCAATGATTAAGGGGAACCCTCCCCGCGCTCTAAACTCTTAAGAGGATCGATCAGGAAACCACTCAAAGAAGAAAAAGCGAGTAGATGGAAGTGATCGAGGAGAGAGACTTCCAGTCTTTCTAACTCAACACTTAGAATTTTTTCTCAAATCACCCAGATGATCGAGAAGCGTCAGTAGATCGAGGAGCTCGCAGCGAAGAACATTGGTTCTCGATTCTGTCTTATACTTGTTCAATACTTTATCCAAGTTATACGTCATAACAATAATTGGATTTAGAAAAAACACAAGTGTGGAAATCGAAGAGCAATGCATTTTTATTGAAAGAAAAGAGTAGCAAACAAACAACAACAGGAATAGTTAAGTTACAAGCATAATGTTGCGAGGAGTGCCACAAAGGGCCGAATGAAGATTGTTTGAAATAAAAACAAGTACAGAAAATGAAAAAGGCTACAACATATACCCGAGCATACTCGGTCTTCAAGGAGGCTCCCCGATCCTAGCGTGTGCGGCTATCAGTGAATTCCGTGACCGGGGTGGTCGCACTGGCATCTCCTCCTCGAACCGTGCTCGCTTCCGGGCCTTCAGCGTCGCCGCGCTCCTGAGCTGAGCCTCCTCGATCGCCTTTTGATACATAGTGAGCCGGCTCGACAAAGTCAGCAGCCCTCCCGAGGACCGGATCGCTCAGCTTTATCCAGGCCGCGTTGCGAAGAGCCGCCTTCTCGAACGGGAAGGATCCCGCTCCTCAAGCATTCGGGCACCCAGGATGGAAGATAGGCCGGCTTGCTGGGGTAGGGTACCTCGGGTCGGTCACCACTCGCCGAACTCGCATGTCATGCATTTCTCAGTGATCTCCTCATCGGGGTAAGGAGTCAGGTCCTCGCGCCGCCCGGGATGAAGGTCCTCGCGGTCATCAGCATCGAAGTCCGCCGGAAGCAATTGACCCTCTTAAGCTGGCAACACACGAGAAAAAGCCCTCCTCGCGCGACGCCACTTGCACGTCTCTTAAGGCCAGCTTATAGGTGACCGACGACATAAGTCGCGAGCAGCAGAATCCGGCTCCCCTTGAGGAAGGAGAGGACGCTTGCCTTGAACTTTTCCATGCAATGGACAAAGTAGCGTAGGCGCCCTGAAGCTTTTGCTCCTCGACTTTTCGGGAGAGCTCCTTCTCGAGCTCCTCGACCTTAATCTTAGCTTCCCGGCCTCAACCTCCGAGACCTTGGCCTTTTCTCTGAGGCAGCCAGCTTCTTCTCGAGGTCCTCGATGACGACCCCTATTCGGCGCGATCAGCGGCCACATGCCCATAGGCCTCCTTCAAGTTCTCGAGCTGCAAAAGGAGAACAATGTTAGCGAGGAGAGAAAATTCTATACTTAGGAAATTTCACAACAAAAAGTATAAGGATATTACCCTGGAGCGAGCAAGGCTGAGCTCGTGCGCCCGATCAAGGTCGCTCATTTGTATGAGCCGCTTCACTTCATCCTCTCCGGAAGCGGCCACCTTACCCTTTTTACGGGCAGGCTCGGTGTTACCCCCTAAAATGAGCTTCTCGCTCCTCTTTCGCGGCAGCCTCTCCGGCCTCTTCTCTGCCTCGACCGTGTTCAAGGCCTCCTCCTCGGCCTCGCCTCTCTTCGCCTCTTCGCGGCGGCTTCCTCCTCGGCCCTTTTTATGGCCTCAACAGGGTTCTCCCTTGTCGCGAGCCCCTCCTGTACTAGGGCATCCCGATGATGCGCGGCGTTGCGAGGAGGGGTCAGATTCAACAGACCCGGAATCTTCGTTTGCTTTTGCCAGCCGTTGTTTCCTCCTTTGCTCCTCCTTGGCAGCCAATGTCTTCGACATTATCCACTGGAACCAATAAGCTGCAAGAGCAAAAACACAAGTTAGCAAAATCGAGGAAAGTAAAAAGCGAAGAGAAAAGCAAGAGAGCGAGGAACACATCACAACAGAAAGTAAGCAAGAAAAAATTACAAGTACAAAAGCAAAAGAAAAGCGCGAAGAGCTAGTTACCGAAGAGGACTTTTCGGGTATATCGGTTCCCGATATACCCTGTGTAGGCATAGGGTGAAAGACCCGCCAAATAAGGAAGCGGCTGAAGGACCAGTCCCCAATAAAATACTTCTCGGGATGGGGTCCCCGATTTGCTCCTCGAGCTCAGCAACCCAGGGATCGGACTCCTCGGGCAATGGTGCTTGTCCGCGATCTTTCCTCGAAACATCAGTTTCGGCACTCCCCACTCCAGCTCCTCCTCGGTCATATGGGCAACTTCCTCTTTCTTATGTAGACGTACCTGTGGAACCACTTGTAGCCCGAGGAGCTAGGAGCGTCCATGATGAACCCAAGGCCTGGTCGAGCATTGAAGTAGTAGAAGTACTTGTTCCCAGAGCTCATCGAGACCGGAACAACTGGTTGAAATTATGAAAGTTGAGCTCGATCCCCCTCTTCATGCAAAAGACTCCAAAGCACACGAGGTTCCAAAGGCACTTGGCACCAG
>CM051458.1:34918937-35108818 GCA_028274465.1 Plantago ovata
ATTGGTAGGATGAGTATAGTACCGTGGCATGTTTTATCCGTTTGCATTGTGCACGTTTACCGCTTTCTTAGTTTTTTAGTTGCATTCACGCATTCATCCTAGGATAGTCTTGCATGTTTTATATGGAGTTTATTGCCGAATTTTTGAACTTTTTATTGGGTAGATCAACTAACTATGCCATTAATCGTATGCTTCATCTCTATGAATTTGTTTGAGGTTTTCTCGCTTGGCTTGTCACATTTATGTATTGCACTTAGTTAAGCTTGGTAGTCTCGACATCACTTAGTGGTGTTTTCTCTACTGCGGTTCACGAAGGCCTTTATAATAGGATGATGCATGTTGGGTCTTATGGTTGTTTCCCGAGTAATTATGTACCTAAGAGGCAACAAGTCTTCACCATGCTTTGAGATTGCTAAATGCCTAGGAAGGAGGTAGTGTGAGTTGTGTGATCCTTTGTTTATAACCTATTCTTCCGAATAGGTTTGGGGAGGGGGTTACACCATCATTAGACTTGTTTTTCGTTTTCATTTCCGTATCGTGAGTTTATTTTCCTTTTCCGTAATTTTGTACTCCAACCTATTCTTTCGAATAGGTTTGGGGAAGTCGTGTGAGTCATTTTTGTCTCTTTTGTTATGCTACTGCTGGCTAAGAAAAAATCGAAAAAAAAAGAAAGAAAAATTCCAGAAAAAAAGAGAAAAAGAAAAGAAATCTGGAAAGAAAAAAAAAAGAAAAAAAGAAAAAACCCCAAAAAAAGCAAAGAAGGGTCCAAAAAAAGAAAGCCAAATAGCAGTTTCAAAGTGTGTCTCATTTTCCAATTCTTTGTAATGTTCGTAATCGTGTTGTAATTTTCTATTTTTTATCTTTTTTATCTTAAGTGTCATCTGTTCTAGACCACCCTCGTCCTGCCATTCAGGAAGTGGTGAATATCTTAAGACTTTACTTGAGAGATGGTAGAATAGGGGAGTGTTATCTTTTATAGGGAACCCTCCTTCGTTTGATGAGAGCCAGTACTGGTTCGACCATCTTTGAGGGAAAGTCTTAACATGGTGGAACAACAGTAAGTCCTCAGTTTCATAGGCACGGGACAACCATTCGTATCTTAGCATGCTTCATTACGTCGTCACTGACTAGGTCCAGGTAGAGAATGTTACGAGAGACTATCTTGTCTTGACATAAGTGCTTATATGGATGTGTATAAGTCGATCGAGGTATTCTTCAACCTAAATTCATGCTTTGATTTATATGGTTTTTGTTCATATGTTATTTGATAGATTCAGTAGATTAGTTCATTTTATTGGCATGAGACTCCATTTTGTGTCTTGCATTGTTTTTTGCATTAGAGTCTAGCTTAGTTGCTTGAGGACAAGCAAAGGTTCGGTTTGGGAGTTTGATGAATGTGTATTTACACTTTATTTGAGTCTATTTCACCTATTTTAGCTATCCTCTATGTTAATTTAGCTATATTTTAGTGCATTTTATTAGAATAGTGTCACGTTTCCCTTTAGATTTTATTTTACAGGATTTGGTTGAAAAACGAGGATTTCCGGGCAATTATATTGAAGTTGACAAGGAATTGGTGTTCCAGAAGACTATTTGGAGTATCTGAAGGTTTCCGGATAGGATTTGGAGTCTAGGGGTTGAATCTGGAGGTTAGAAGGCCACTAGAAGTTAGAAACCGAGTCCGAAAAGGGGAAGAAATCCAAAAACGGTCGAAACGCGAAATTCCGCGAGATTTTCTCCCGGACGAACCGCCCGGACGTGGGGCGAATCGCCCGGTGTGTGGGGCGAATCGCCCCACACTATTTCGTAGCCTATATATAGTTGCTCAGTTTTTCTCCGAAATTCATACTTTTCCAGACCTATTCTCTCACCTTTCTCTGTAGTTTTAGGTAGGAACTTCCCAGAGCCTGTTCTGGGGGTTCGTAGCTTAGGAGACACTTTTTCATAGCAGTTTGGAGCTTGTAGGATCACAATTGTTCGGAGATTGACAACCTTCGGTACCATTGTATCTTACAGTTTATTCTACTTATTTTTATATATCTTTCAACATGTTTTCTTCTATGATTTCTGTTAATTGCATGCCTATTATGAGTAGCTTAACTTATCGTTGGTGGTAGTATGTGAATTCTTAGCGAAGGGAAGATAATCATGCTAATGGCTATATCGCGCATTATACTCCGTGTTATTGCTTTATTTCGTTGATCAGGCTCAGCCTAAATTCTCGTATGTTGTATTAATTATTATGCACAATTGGACCCTCGTCGAGCTATGCGCATGTATATCTTCATAGTGTTGAATAATTACGGAACACAATAGGACAATAGAGATTGACTTGTCAGTATCATTATCTTCGTAGTGCTTAATAATTGCAACAGGACATTAGATTGATCAAAGATCTCCATGCAAGACCGAGGAATTTACGCATGATTATTGACCCGTTATGCTTTGAAGGATCATACTAT
This sequence comes from Plantago ovata, assembly GCA_028274465.1. NCBI lineage: Eukaryota > Viridiplantae > Streptophyta > Magnoliopsida > Lamiales > Plantaginaceae > Plantago > Plantago ovata. The sequence continues at coordinate 34,921,400 of CM051458.1, forward strand.
CACCAATCTCCATTATCTGTTAGAAAAACTTTTGCTTTTACGTCTGCTGTTTTTATATTCTTAGTTAAATAGATAAAGCTAGTTATAGTCCTTAGAGAACGACACTCGAGGTCATTGTACTGCTACACTACAGTTTTCGTTGTAGTTGTGAATTGCCTTTGGCTAAATAACAAATTTATTTGCTTGAATCGAGACCCGACAAATGTCCATTCATCATACACCGAAGTGTCTATGGGAACCGAAAAATTGTCGAAGTGATGCCAGTCGTCCTTTGGACTTACAGGACTTTATCATCACATTTGTTGCCCCATATCCTTGGTGGACCCGTCGATGTCAGCTCTGAATAAGCAGCTGACCCAAGACACGATCCAGGATTATGGCTACATACAAATGGGGGTGATAAGTGATTCTGTGAAGGATTCATCTCTCACGTGTAGCACAGGAGAGCACTGCTCATAGTCGTTCATAGTTGTGATTGGTTAAACCGCTGGCCAACGTATCAATATTATTATGATAGTCATAATAGATATTGGATTCACCAAGCAACTCACTAAAGACGCCCGTGGATGTACTATTGGGATAGACACATCATCGATCCTAGATGCATTCGAGTCAGTCAGATGAAGGGACGTTACCATCGCCGCGTTGAGCGCAACAGACTTCACAACGGAAGGGTTTGCTTTGAGAAACCTGTAAGAAAATATGGTCAGAGTTACCCCTAGGGTACGCAGCGGAATTTCAAAAATTTTCTTAACATGGAGGTTAATTGATCATGCATATAACGTATATGATAAACACATTAATCAGAAGACTTACAATACTCCAAAAGCAAGAATAGGTATTGAATCGATATGCAAATAGATGAAGTCTTCGTAATAGTCCGGTGAATCTTCTCCTTCGTCGAAGTCGAAGATATCTGCAATACTTTGATTATCTGCAAGACAATAAAAGTTAGTTTTCAGCTCTTTGAACCTCAACCTTGGTATCCACGGATGAACATCTTATCGGAAAGAATGCTAGGATATTCTTTATGTGGCCAAGAAGATGGGGCGGTGATTTTCCTCCGGTGGAGAGTGGCGCGCGCGGCTAGGGTATAGAGGTAGGGGATAGCTTTTTATTTTCTCTAAGAAAGGTAGAATAATTCTCTAAGAATTCGGCATTGAAAAATCTCTCTAATGACCTACTTATATAGTAGTCAATAGAAGCCTAACGAAGATTCTTTTAGACTTCATAAAGGAATAAGAACTCTAATTCTTATTGCACAAGGAAACCAATTTAAGTCTAGATTCATTCCCAATTAAGTTAGAACTCAATTAGGAAAATCTAACTTAACCCTTCACTTCTAATATGGGAAGGAGTCGAAACTCCCTCCCATACTACTACTACACGCGGCTGGCCAAGGGGGGGTATGTGGGTCCCAATTTTGGGACCCACTTATAATTCGAAGGCAATTCAAACTCTAAGTAGATTTTGCCCATGTGCATATACTAATTCTAAATTAATATATCCTTTCAAATCAAACCTCTATTACATTTCTAAAATATATTAATTATATTTACATAAAATACAATTAATCAATCAATTCAATTAATAATTCCGAATTAGTAATTGTAGCCACAAATAATTATAATTAATTCCAAATCAATTATAATTCATCAATCACAATTAATTCTAAATTAATTGCGATTCCATCTTCAAGGATATTCGGATAAGCTGAATCACCACATGTGACCCATAGGGCCTTATTGTATTAAGCAAGTGCTACACTAGGCAACATGGAATTCATAGACGGTTCCATTTACAATATTAATACATGAGGACGTTTGAGAGGTTTCTCAAAGCAAACCCTTTCGTTGTGAAGTATGTTGCGCTCAACGCGGCGATGGTAACGTCCCTTCATCTGACTGACTCGAATGCATCTAGGATCGATGATGTGTCTATCCCAATAATACATCCATGGGCGTCTTCAGTGAGTTGCTTGGTGAATCCAATATCTATTATGACTATCATAATAATATTGATGCGCTGGCCAGTGGTTTAACCAATCACAACTATGGACGACTATGAGCAGTGCTCTCCTGTGCTACACGTGAGAGATGAATCCTTCACAGAATCACTTATCACCCCCATTTGTATGTAGCCATAATCCTGGATCGTGTCTTGGGTCAACTTCTTATTCAGAGCTGACATCGACGGGTCCACCAAGGATATGGGGCAACAAATGTGATGATAAAGTCCTGTAAGTCCAAAGGATGACTGGCATCAATTCGACAACTTTCCGGTTCCCATAGACACTTTGGTGTAGAGTATACATCGATGGGAGTTTTCGGTGGGTACTTCCATTGTTCGGTAATCACCCTTCGAACAACTATGCGGAGTTATGGGAACGTTTCTAGATTGTCTAACAATCCGTTCCGTGGCCGTGGGATCGGCTCACACTTGCTCTAACAAGTATAACCTCCACGCATACTAGTCTCACTTGGTTCATTCAGACCCCTACATCCAAGATGAACCTCGACTAGGGAGAGTTTGGGATAGATGATAACTCACATGGCTCCCACTATCTGTGTGATCGGTCATCTATCCGATGGGACATGTTTGATATCAATATAGACAGGAATAGAGATATGACATGTTGTATGCCTGGTGTAATATAAATATGAAAGCGATACTCAATAGTCAAACAAACAAACATATATTATATTACGTTGACCTGCGTAATAGTACATATATGCCCTTAATAAGGGTTGTATACCCTTAATAAAGACTGTCTCTAGGACATATACACTATCAATCTCCCACTTGGACTAGAGCCAGTCACCTTTATGCTTAATGCCTAGATTAACATAATGTCTTAAGTGGGCATCCACTGATAAGACCTTGGTGAAAGGATCTGCCACGTTGTCCGTGGTTGAGACACGTTCTATACTAACTTCTCCTCTATCAATAATCTCACGTATAACGTGATACTTTCTAAGTACATGTTTGTTCTTGTTTGTAGATCTAGGCTCCTTGGCTTGAGCGACGACGCCCGTGTTGTCACAATAAATCGTTATTGGACTTGGAGCAGGAACAACCCTCAATTCCTTCAAGAACTCTGAAATCCAGACAGCTTCTTTCGATGCTTCTGATGCAGCAATGTACTCGGATTCTGTGGCTGAGTCAGCAATCGTGGCTTGCTTAGAACTCTTCCAACAGATAGCTCCTCCGTTCAATTTGAATACGTATCCTATTTGTGACTTAAAGTCATCAGATCTGATTCAAATCCAGCGTCGACATAACCAGACATCTTTAATTCTGATTCTCCACCAAACACCAAGAACATTTCCTTAGTCCGTCGAAGGTACTTAAGAATGTTCTTTATAGCAGTCCAGTGACGTACTCCTGGATTCTATTGGTGTCGACAAGTGACACTAAGCGCATATGCCACATCTGGCCTTGTGCAATTCATTGCATACATAATAGACCCTACTGCCGAAGCATAGGGCACACGACTCATTGCCTTTCTTTCTTCATCAGTTTTAGGACTATCCTTAACTGATAGCATGATCCCATGCCTAGCTGGGAGAAAGCCTCTCTTTGAGTCGTCCATCTTATAACGCTTCAGTATTTTGTCGATGTAGGTGGACTGTGTCAATCCTAACATCCTCTTGGACCTATCTCTATAGATCTTTATCCCTATGATATAGTTCGCTTCACCCAAATCCTTCATTGAGAAGGTACTTGATAACCAACTTTAGTCTCTTCTAGCATAGAGACATTGTTTCCCATGATCAAAATGTCATCAACATAAATGATCATGAAACGACTCCCTTGTCGCTGTGCCTAGTGTAGACACAGGGATCTTCTACGCTTCTGACAAAGTCAAACGATTTGACAGCTTCGTCAAAGCGGATATTCCAGCTCCTAGACGCTTGCTTTAGCCCATAGATGGATCTCTGTAATTTTCATACAGCAGTTGGCCTGGTCTTACTAATAAAACCTTCCGGCTGTACCATATAGACCTCTTCCTCAAGGTTGCCATTGAGGAAGGCAGTCTTTACATCCATCTGTCAAATCTCATAATCATAGTAGGCAGCTATCGCAAGTAGAATTCGAATAGACTTCAACTTTCGCCACAAGTCTAGCCTTGTGCGTTTGTACCTTGCCGTCGGCGTCTGTCTTTCGTTTAAAGACCCATTTGCACCCACTAGGTCTAACCCCTTGGGCCAAGTCTACCAAGCTCCAAACTTGGTTCAGGTACATGGAGTCTATTTCCAATTCCATGGCCTCTTGCCATCTGTCTGAGTCAATATCATTTATTGCCTCTTTGTAGGTCTCGGGGTCTTCCTGATCTGATAAGTCAACATCAAGTTCACTGATGTCTTCTATCATAAGGCTTTGCTTCTGAGGTCCTTTTGGAATCCTCTTCGACCTACGGAGCTCGACTGGTGCTTCTGTCGGCGTTTCTAGTGCTTTTCTTTTCTGGCTTCGTGTAACACGAACATTATCAGTGGGCACTGATGCAGTCGGTCGCGTGCTACGACCTTGTTCCCTAGCGGGAGGCTGCTCTTGTGCAACTTGTTGCACAGGTTGATTGACAACGGGTTCTATTGGTGTGGTTTCAACTGTTGATCTAATCACAGGACTCCCACTGACTATGACATGCCTAGCAAGTGTCATATCATTACCCTTTTCTGCTTCAAAATCTCCCACTGAACTTGAGTCCAAATCAGAAGATTTAGAGAACTCATGTTCGCGCGTGTCAAAGTCTTGAATTTCTTCAAGTTCTATCATATCATCTAACCTCTATTCTTCGAGGTATTCTGCTTCTAAAAAACTTGACGTTTCTAGATACTATCACCTTGTGATCTTCAGCATGATAGAATTCATAGCCTCTCGTCTGACGAGGATAGCCTATGAAATAAACTTTGACACCCTTGGCATCTAACTTATCAGTGAGCAACCATTTGACTATCGCAGGACAGCCCCAAGGTCTAAGATAGCCCAGTGAGGGCTTCTTTCCTTTCCATAACTCATAAGGAGTTTTCTCCACTGATTTAGATGGTACACGGTTCAGAATGTAGATTGCAGTTTGTAGCGCATATCCCCATAGATATTTTGGAAGAGTCGAGAATCCAATCATTGATCTCACCATGTCGAGCAGGGTTCGATTCCTTCTCTCAGACACACCATTTAATTTTAGTGTTCTAGGAGGGGTCCATTGCGATTGAATTCCATTCTCCTTCAAGTAGTCGATAAATTCTTCACTAAGGTATTCACCTCCTCGATCTGATCGAAGAGTGACTATCCTTAGGTTCAATTCATTCTCGACCTCATTCCTAAACTCCTTGAATTTCCCAAAGGTCTCAGATTATTCTTCATAAGATAAATATATCCATACCTTGAGAAATCGTCAGTAAAGGTAACGAAGTAAGAATAACCTCCACGTGCTTGGACTTTAAAAGGTCCACATACATCGGTATGTATGAGCTCTAAGCAGCGAGTGGCACGAACACCTTGTCCAACAAAGGTTTGTTCGTCATCTTACCCTTAACACATGATTCGCATGTACCATATGATTCGAAATCAAATGGTTCTAAGTAGTCCAACTTCCTTAGTCTTTGAATCCGTGTTTCATTGATATGGCGTACCCGACAATGCCATAGATAAGATGGATTATTCTTCCTACTTGAAGACGGTTGTTTGTTATGTATTTGAAATAAAGGTAGACTACTTTGCAAAATCTATAAACCATTCACTAAGCGAGCTTTTCCATAATACTTGTCATTTAGCGAAAAATAACAAGTATTATTAGCAAAACGAAAGGAAAAACCCAAATTGTCCAACAATGGAATGGAAATAATATTTCTGACAATGGATGGAACAAAATAAACGTTATCAAGTTCTAAACATTGTCCTGATGGTAAATCTATCTTGCAGCGTCCAACGCGTTTGACTTCAACTGGATTGTCGTTCCTAACATGCAAGTCGATTTCACCTTGCTTGACTAGCCTGTGTTCAACTAGCCCCTGCACATTATTACAAATGTGTGAGCCACAAGCTGTATCTAATACCCAACCATTGGAGTCAAAAGTAGTCATGTTCATTTCAATAACAAACATACCTGAGCTAGAAGCCGGTGGCTCCATAGCTTGATCTGCCCTCAGCTGAGGACAATCCTTCTTACAATGGCCCTTGAGTTTGCAATAGAGACAAATCTCCATCCTAAGTCGAAACTTAGCCATCTTACGATTGCGTGCATTGCCTACCCTCGCATGCATAGCGGTCGAACGAAAAGTAAAATACGTGGTATTTAAACATGCATTGTCAAACAATAGCATATCGAGCAAACAAACAATTAGTAGCCTATGTGGATGCCAAATGACTTCATAATTTCATTATGAAAGTTATAATCCCATACTTATAATCTCTATGAAAAATTGAAAATTTGGACTAGATTAAAAATCGAAAATTCTATTGACCAGGTAGCAATTTTCGAAAACCCGAAGGACTCAATTGTAATTTTCCAAACCTTGGAGGTGTTAAAATTCAAAATTCAAAAGTAGAAAGACTTATTTGTAATAAACAATAAATTGATAAATCACAAATAAGCCCCTCAACTTAATACTAATTAAATTTAACCCCTCTAGTTAACAATAATTACAATTAAATCATATTTATATTCCAAGTATACAATTCAATCCTCAAAATTTCCAAAAATTCGATTTTAGATCCAACCCGAAAAAATTAAATAAATATATATAATAATATACGGAGACGGAAAAATTAAATAAATATATATAATAATATGCGTCACGCAGGCGGGATATATATATATATATATATATACATACATATATATATATATATATATATATATATATATATGTATGTATGTATAATATATATATATATATATATATATATATATATATATATATATATATATATATATATACACACACACTATATATATATACACACACACACACACACATATATATATATATATATATATACACATATATATGTATATATCCCGCCTGCGTGCCGCATATTATTATATATATTTATTTAATTTTTCCGTCCCCGTATATTATTATATATATTTATTTAATTTTTTCGGGTTGGACCCAAAATCGAATTTTTAGAAATTTTGAGGATTGAATTTTATATTTTGAATATAAATATGATTTAATTGTAATTATTGTTAACTAAAGGGGTTAAATTTAATTAGTATTAAGTTGAGGGACTTATTTGTGATTTATCAATTTATTGTTTATTACAAATAAGTCTTTCTACTTTTGAATTTTGAATTTAACACCTCCAAGGTTTGGAAAATTACAATTGAGTCCATCGAGTTTTCGAAAATTGCTACCTGGTCAATAGAATTTTCGATTTTTCAATCTAGTCTAAATTTTCAATTTTTCATAGAGATTATAAGTATGGGATTATAATTTTCATAATGAAATTATGAAGTCATTTGGCATCCACATAGGCTACTACTTGTTTGTTTGCTCGATATGCTATTGTTTGACAATGCATGTTTAAATACCACGTATTTTACTTTCCGTTCGACCGCTATGCATGCGAGGGTAGGCAGCGCCCTCTTATTTGTCGGACCGCATATTTTTATGTATGGGTAGGCGGCGCCCATTATGTGCTTAACCGCGTTTAGAACTAGAATGGATAGGCGGCATCCATTACGTGTAGACCGCTCATGCATGATGGGTAGGCGGCGCCCTTATTTGTTTGTAGATGACTGATAACAACCCTCAAGCTACAAGCCCCCACCAATATAAGTGCAGAAATATGTATACGTATGTGTTTCTGAGATGCTTCCATGGGGTGCTTTAATTCTGAACTTTCATTGTGTTTCCCTGTATTGGCGACCTCGTCTCGCAGTGATCGTCAGATTAGAGTAAGCCTATGGTTATAACTTACTGCATATTGTATCTAGCAACCTCGATAGGTGCAATATGTAGAGCGTCTGGTTAAATTAGATTTAACACCCAAGAGCTGCGTGACGCAATTGGATAGTCCTACCGGTCATATTATGTTATGCGACCAGCCCCCGTTGGAGTATAGCATAGTATGGATTTGGATCTTGGCCACTACGGTAACTTGTTGGACATTACCCGTATAATTGTTTTGGGGGCAATCATATGTGAAAATAGTGGAAGCTAAACAGCTAAAGGACCTTGTTGTTTAGTTATGTTGACTGTGTATTTAGAAATAGTATTTCAATAGTTGATTTATTATTTTCGTTCTATATTATTTCTCCTTAGGAAAACCGAAATGGCGAGTATCTCGCTCCGTGCTATCTTAGTGAAGCAAGTTTTGACCGGACCAAACTTCCTAGATTGGATCAGGAATATTCGTTTGGTGCTGAGGTACGAAAAGATTGAGTACGTCTTGGACGAGGCTATTCCCGTGTGTCCCGAGAATCAGACTGCCGATCAAGTTGCTGCTTGGAATCAAGCCAACAAGGCAAAGGCTGATAAGCATCAAGAGGATGCTAAATTCGCACAGTGTATTATCCTGGCGGCAATGAGCAATGAGCTGCAGAGACAACATGAAAGCATGTTGCCGTATGATATGCTGAAGCATCTTGAGTCGCTCTTTAAGACGACAGCCAGAAGTGTTGAATTAGATTTGATCAAAGAGATACACAGATGCAAGCTCAATGAAGGATGGAACATGTCTGAACATGTTCTCAAGATGATTGGTCTCTTTGAGAAGCTTGCCGATGCCGGTGTCAAGCTGGAGAATAAGATCATGGTGATCTTTGTCCTTCAATCATTGTCAAGTTCGTATTCGCAGTTCATCATTAACTACACCATGAATGCGAAAGACGTTACACTACCCGAGCCCCATAATCTGCTGAAGACATATGATCAAACTCTTCCTAAGAAGGAGAAATCGATCATGTATGTTGGGCAACCGTCTAACCCAAACCCGAGAAACAAAGGTGCTAAGGGTAAGGGAAAATCGGGAGTCAAGGCTAACACTTCGAGTGATAGGCCTAAGCGTCAGAACCAGAGAAAGAAGTTCAAGAGGAGCGGAACGGTACGCACAGATGAATGTCTTTTCTGTAAACAGAAAGGGCATTGGAAGAAAGATTGCCCTAAGCTAAGGGTAGATCAAGCTAAGAAGCCGCCGGCTTCTAGCTCAGGTATGTTTGTTATTGAAATGAACATGACTACTTTTGACTCCAATGGTTGGGTATTAGATACAGCTTGTGGCTTGATGAACCGGAATTTGTCAGATTCGAATTAATCAAATAAATTTGTTTTTAGCCAAAGGCCACAACTACAACGAAAACCGTAGTGTAGCAGTAAAATAACCTCGAGTGTCGATCTCTAAGGACTATAACTAGCTTTATCTAATTTAACTTAAACTATAAAATCAACAAACGACTTAGCACAGGTTTTTCTTATCAAGATAATGGAAGTTAGTGATAGTATGATCATTCAAAGCATAGCAGGTTAATAATCATGCATGAAGTACCCGATCGTTTTGCATAGAGATCTAAGATCATGAATTGTCCAATGTGTTCCGTTTTATTCAACACTACGAAGATAGAGGGCTTAGATAGATCAAAGAAATAAAGCAATAACTCAAAGTCTGATTCGCATTACCGCCATCATGCATAATTAATAACCCTTCGCTAAGAAATCACATACTATCACCAACGATAGATTTAGCTACTCATAGATGTCATGCAATCAACAGAAATCATAACAAGATTGAATGAAAACATGTTGAAAGATATATAAATATAAATAGAAAAAATCTGAGATACAATGTTACCGACGAAGGATGTCAATCTCCGAAGATTCGCGATCTCACAAGCTCCAAATTGATAAGAAAAATTGTCTCCTATGCTAAGAATTCCCATAATAGGCTCTGGAGAATTCCTACCTAAAACTAATGAGAAAGGTATGAAAAAAGGTCTGAGAAAGTATGAAAAAACGTAGAGAAACAGCAACTATATATAGGAGTTCGGCACGCGTGGGGCGAGTCGTCCCACACACCGAGCGAACCGCCCGGGAGTTCCAGTCGGCGAGAGACGCGTTTTCGATGCGTTTTTTGATTTCTTTTCCTTTTCGGACTCGGTTTTTTCCTTCTAGTGACCTTTTAGCCTTCAGACTCGACCCCTAGATGATGAACCGGAATTTGTCACATTCTAATTAATCAAATAAATTTGTATTTAGCCAAAGACAATTCACAACTACAACGAAAACCGTAGTGTAGCAGTAAAATAACCTCGAGTGTCGATCTCTAAGGACTATAACTAGCTTTATCTAATCTAACTTAAACTATAAATCAACATACGACTTAGCAAAGGTTTTTCTTATCAGATAATGGAGATTAGTGATAGTATGATCATTCAAAGCATAGCAGGTTAATAATCATGCATGAAGTACCCGATCGTTTTGCATAGAGATCTTTGATCAATGAATTGTCCAATTGTGTTCTGTTATTATTCAACACTACGAAGATAGAGGTTTTAGATAGATCAAAGAAATAAAGTAATAACTCAAAGTCTGATTGGCTTTACAGCCATCAACATAATTATTAACCCTTCGCTAAGAAATCACATACTATCACCAACGATAAGTTTAGCTACTCATAGATGTCATGCAATCAACAGAAATCATAGAAAGATTGAATGAAAACATGTTGAAAGATAAATAAATATAAATAGAAAAACTGTAAGATACAATGTTACCGAAGGTTGTCAATCTCCGAAGAATCGCGATCTTACAAGCTCCAAAACGATAAGAAAAAGTGTCTCCTATGCTAAGAATCCCCAGAACAGGCTCTGGAGAATTCCTACCTAATACTAATGAGAAAGGTGAGAGAAAAGGTCTGAGAAAGTATGGTTCTGAGCATGCAATAATCACCCCTTTATATAGCCTTCAATTTGCAGCTAAACCTAAAGAAATTCGAATAGGAATTGAATTCAAATAGGAATTGATTTCCTAATGGAGACAATTACTTTTTCCTAAAGGAATTTGAATAGGAATTGAATTCAAATAGGAATTGATTTCCTAATGGAGACAATTACCTTTTCCTAAAGGAATTTGAATAGGAATTGAATTCAAATAGGAATTGATTTCCTAATGGAGACAATTACCTTTTCCTGATTGCATTCGGAAACAGTTGTTGAGAGCGAAATTATATATAGTAGTTCGGACGACGTGGGGCGAACCGCCTGGCGTGGGGCGAACCGCCCCACATCCCGGGCGAACCGCCCGGGAGCTCCAGTGGCGGTGGACGCGTTTTTGGTCTTCTTTCCTTTCCGGACTCGGATTTTGCCTTCTAGTGACCTTTAAGTCTTGAAACTCGACCCCTAGACCTCAAATCTCATACGGAACTTTCTAGATACACCACGGATGACAACGAAACACCGAATTTTCGTTCTCTTCAACATAATTGCCCGGAAAACACATTTTTCACCTAAAACCTGAAAAATGCAAACTAAAGGGAAACGTGACACTATTCTAATAAAATGCACATAATATAGCTAAATTAACATAGAGGATAGCAAAAATTGGTGAAAAAAGACTCGAATGAAAGTGTAAAATACACGTTCATCAAACTCCCCAAACCGAACCTTTGCTTGTCCTCAAGCAACTAAGCTAGACTCTAATGAAAAAAACAATGCAACACAAAAAATGGAGTCTCATGCCAAATGAAATGAACTAATCTATTGAATCTATCAAAAAACTTATGAACAAAAACCATACAAATCATAACATGGATATTGGTTGATGAATGCCTCGATTGACTCATACACATTCACATAATCACTTATGTCAAACAAGATAGTCTCTCGTAACATTCTCTACCTGGACCTAGTCAGTGACGACGTAATGAAACATGTTAAAATACGAATGGTTATCCCGTGCCTATGAAACTGAGGACTTACTGCTGTTCACCATGTTAAGACTTTTCCTCAAAGGGGTGGAACCAATATTGACTCTCATCAAACGAAGGAGGGTTCCTTAAAAAAGATAACACTCCCCTATTCTACCCATCTCTCAAGTAAAGCCTTAAACTATTCACCACTTCCTGAATGGCAGGACGGGGTGGTCTAGAACAGATGGCACTCAAACAAAAGACAAAAAATTACAACACGATTACGAAAATTACAAAAATTGGAAAACGAGACAAGAACTTTGCAAAACTGCTTTTTGGCTATTTTTTTGGGACCCTTCTTTGCTTTTTAAAATGACTCACAAACGACCTCCCCAAACCTATTCTAAAGAATAGGTTGGAGTACAAACTTTACGAAAAAGGAAAATAAACTCACAACACACATTAAAAATCGAAAAAAAACAAGTCTAACGATAGCGTAACCCCTTCCCCAAACCTATTCGAAAGAATAGGTTGCAAAAAAAGGATCACACAATCTCACAATACCTCCTTCCTAGGCATTTAGCAATCTCAAAGCAAGGTCAAGACTTGTTGCCTCTTAGGTACATAGTTACTCGGGAAAACAACCATAAGATCCTAACATGCATCATCCTATCATAAAGGCCTTCGTGAACCGTAGTAGAGAAAACACCACTAAGTAATGTTGAGACTACCAAGCTTAACTAAGTGCAATACATAAATGTGACAAGCCAAGCGAGAAAAACCTCAAACAAATTCATAGAGATGAAGCATATGATCAATGTCATAACTAGTTAATCTACCCAATAAAAAAGTTCAAAAAAATTTGGCAATAAACTCCACAAAAAAAAAATGCAAAACTATACTAGGATGAATGTAGTGTATGCAACTAAATACTAAGAAAGCAATAAACGTGCAAATGCAAATGCAAACAAAAGGTTTCACGAGTAATCATAAGCAAAACAAGTATAGAAATACCCAACGATAACCCCTCCCCAAACCTGAACGTCGTCGCTCGTCCCGAACGTCGAAAGTGAATTTAAGGTGAGAGCTAACTTGTACCTGTAACTTATAGGACTCAAGGAAACTCGTGAGAAATCAAAACGGGCGATAAAAGAAGTAAAAAGATCAATAATTTAGCATAATAGGAGAAAATGGGGATCCGAACGAAAATCCGGACCTCCGGGTTTCTGGACACCCGGGGGCGAAGCGCCCCAGGTGGGGGGCGATTCGCCTGGGGCGTCCAGAACGTCCCAGGCGGTCTGGTCTTGCCAGGCGAGTCGCCCCACATGGGGGGCGGTTCGCCTGGCATCTCCAGACTCCTGGAGACGCCTTTTTCCTCCCAAAACGCAAAATTATCATCTTAAAACCTATTTTATCACCAAAAACATACGAAAACTAAATATGCATGCAATGCAAGAAAGCGATAAAACTCCGGGTTGCCTCCCGGATAGCGCCATTGTTTAAAAAGTCTCTGACTCGACTTCTTCGCGCTCCTTAGGTCTTGCCCTTACGGGTACTAGACTTCCCCTTCATTGATCTCTTCCTCATACCTAGTACCTGAGAATGAGAATGGACATACACAGCAAGACCAAAATAGTTAATAGTATGAGAAGCATTAAAGCGAGGACTAGGATCAGATATGGCTCGCAACACATGTTGCTTGCCATCCACCTCAATCGTGCAAGTTCTTCGGTAGATGTCGATTACGGAGCGTAGATTGGTCAAGAAGGTTTGCCCCAAGAGAACGACATCACTCATCCCAGGTGTAGACGCCGGCATCAGAACAAAATTGGTGTACACAGAAGCTTCACCAATCTTAATCAATACATTCTTCACAATGCCTTCGGGTCGTACAAAGGATTCATCCGCCAGTTGCACAATGGCCTTATGCTTCGAAAGCTCTACAAGGCCACTCTTCTCAAACACATTCGTGGGTAGAACATTCGAGTAAGATCCCATATCTAGTGTAGCACGGACGTCATCGAGACTACCAATCCCAACCTTAACATCAAAGCTATCAGGAATTGGTTCAGGATCCTTAGGTTCTTCATTACTTACGTTGAGTCCCAGATCTTTATCTTCCTCCTTGGCCAATGGAGGCTCGTCTTTTGCACCACACTCACACGTAGCAACTTGCTTAATGGTGATTTCCACTGGAAGATCTCCCACCAAGTTGATCGACATGGACCTCTCAGTGTTGCTATGTAACTTCCCCTGCTCTCTACTAGCTCTAGCTTCCAATTGATCCAGACGAGCATTGATCTTCGCCGAATCCTCCTCGTATCTCTTCAAAAACACTTGGGTGAAATCCACCAATTTCTGTAGATTATCCAAGAGAGTTTCTGACTTGGATGTAGATGCTTCAACCTTAGGAGTAGGATTACTACGATTTACCCAGTGAACATCTTCTCGTGCTAGATCTGATCTACACATATGAGCCCCATGCCCATAATTCTTGCACACCCCACATACCTGGTCGGAGAGAGATGTTACGATTAGGCCACTTAGAGCTTGCCTCATCTGATTGGCGAAACCTTCGAACCTATCGCCACTCACACCATTCACTTCATGCATTGGGATCTCCTGGTTGGGTGGAGCCTCAAGTCCACGCCTCCTAACCATTGCTCTTGGATCCTTGAACTGAGATCCTTTAGCAAGCCTTTCGAAACATGCCCACACATCCTCGGCGGTCTCTTCCCAGATAGTACCACAGCATTGGAAATCCACCACCTGTAGATTCTCATATGTGAGTCCATTATAGAAGTGCTGGACAAGATCAGGAAGCTCAAAACCATGGTGTGGACACTTGTGATTGAGGTCCTTGAACCTCTCGAAAGCGGTGTAGATGGTCTCATCATAGTCTTGCTTGAAACCAGTAATTTGCGCCTTCAGCGCGGCGGTCAAAGTATGGGGAAAATATTTCTCCATAAAAGCAGAATACACCTTGGCCCAGGTGTCTAGTGATCCGGCTTCCAGAGAGCCTAACCATGCCTTGGCTTTATCACCAAGCCCCATAGCAAAAACCTTCATCCTCAGCTCATCATCCGTTATACTTGCTCCGGGCCTTGGAAGATTGTTGACAAAATTGTCAATATCATTCAAGTATCCCATAACATCCTCCCTAGCCAACCCATAGAACCTCGGGAGTTGCTGGAATATGCAACTTTTTTGATTTCCAAATCTCGAGTTGCAGCAGAAAGAACAATAGTCGGACCTCTCATCAGTGCTTTGTTGGGTTGAACCCATGATTTCAAAAGTGGCCGAGCCATCATAAGACCTGAATATCTGTGACAGAAGTAACTCACAAACGAAAATCAATCCTGTTAGAAATCGCCAAATCTGAAATTCAACGATAAATCGAGATTAATTTGAAAATAGTATCAAGAAAAAAAAACAAAATAAACTAAACTACTAATTCTAGGAATTGAATGCTGAAAATATATAAAAGCTAAACAGAAAAAAGGAGTATAGTCCCCGGTAGCGGCGCCAATTTGATGAACCGGAATTTGTCAGATTCTAATTAATCAAATAAATTTGTATTTAGCCAAAGGCAATTCACACTACAATGAAAACCGTAGTGTAGCAGTAAAATAACCTCGAGTGTCGATCTCTAAGGACTATAACTAGCTTTATCTAATCTAACTTAAACTATAAAATCAACAGACTACTTAGCAAAGGTTTTTCTTATCAGATAATGGAGATTAGTGATAGTATGATCATTCAAGCATAGCAGGTTAATAATCATGCATGAAGTACCCAATCGTTTTGCATAGAGATCTTTGATCAATGAATTGTCCAATTGTGTTCCGTTATTATTCAACACTACGAAGATAGAGGTTTTAGATAGATCAAAGAAATAAAGCAATAACTCAAACTATGATTCGCTTTAAAGCCATCAGCATAATTATTAACCCTTTGCTAAGAAATCACATACTATCACTAACGATAAGTTTAGCTACTCATAGATGTCATGCAATCAACAGAAATCATAGCAAGATTGAATGAAAACATGTTGAAAGATAAATAAATATAAATAGAAAAACTGTAAGATACAATATTACCGAAGGTTGTCAATCTCCGAAGAATCGCGATCTTACAAGCTCCAAAACGATAAGAAAAAGTGTCTCCTATGCTAAGAATCTCCAGAACAGGCTTTGGAGAATACCTACCTAAAACTAATGAGAAAGGTGAGAGAAAAGGTCTGAGAAAGTATGGCTCTGAGCATGCAATAATCACCCCTTTATATAGCCTTCAATTTGCAGCTACAGCTAAAGGAATTCGAATAGGAATTGAATTCAAATAGGAATTGATTTCCTAATGGAGACAACTACCTTTTCCTAAAGGAATTTGAATAGGAATTGAATTCAAATAGGAATTGATTTCCTAATGGAGACAATTACCTTTTCCTGATTGCATTCGAAAACAGTTGTTGAGAGCGAAATTATATATAGTAGTTCGGACGACGTGGGGCGAACCGCCCCAGACGCCGGGCGAACCGCCTGGCTGGGGCGAACCGCCCCACATCTCGGGCGAACCGCCCGGGAGCTCCAGTGGCCGTGGACGCGTTTTTGGTCTTCTTTTCCTTTTCGGACTCGGATTTGCCTTCTAGTGACCTTTAAGCCTTGAAACTCGACCCCTAGACCTCAAATCTCGTCCGGAACTTTCTAGATACACCACGGATGACCACGAAACACCGAACCTTCGTTCTCTTCAACATAATTACCCGGAAAACACGTTTTTCACCTAAAACCTGAAAAATGCAAACTAAAGGGAAACGTGACACTATTCTAATAAAATGCACCATAATATAGCTAAATTAACATAGAGGATAGCAAAAATAGGTGAAAAAAGACTCGAATGAAAGTGTAAAATACACGTTCATCACTAGACTTCAAATCCCATCCGGAATCTTCTAGATACTCCAAAAATGTCCTCGGAACACCGATTCTTCGTTCTCTTCAATATAATTGCCCGGAAAACCACGTTTTTCACCTAAAACCCGTAAAATGCAAACTAAAGGGACACGTGACACTATTCTAATAAAATGCACTATAACATAGCTAAATTAACATAGAGGATAGCTAAAATAGGTGAAAAAAGACTCGAATGAAGGTGTAAAATACACGTTCACCAAACTCCCCAAACCGAACCTTTGCTTGTCCTCAAGCAACTAAGCTAGACTCTAATGCAAAAATCAATGCAACACAAAAAATGGAGTCTCATGCCAAATCAAATGAACTAATCTATTGAATCTATCAAAAAGCCTATGAACAAAAACCACACAAATCATAACATGGATATAGGTTGACGAATGCCTCGATTGACTCATAAACATTCACATATGCACTTATGTCTAACAAGATAGTCTCTCGTAACATTCTCTACCTGGACCTAGTCAGTGACGACATAATGAAACATGTTAAAATACGAATGGTTGTCTCGTGCCTATGAAACTGAGGACTTACTGTTGTTCACCAAGTTAAAACTTTTCCTCAAAGAGGTCGAACCAATACTGGCTCTCATCAAACGAAGGAGGGTTCCCTAAAAAAGATAACACTCCCCTATTCTACCCATCTCTCAAGCAAAGCCTAGTGCTATTCACCACTTCCTGAATGGCAGGGCGAGGGTGGTCTAGGACAGATGACACTCAAATAAATAAAGACAAAAATTACAACTCGATTACGAACATTACAAGAATTGAAAAATGAGACAAACACTTTGCTAAACTTCTTTTTGGCTTCTTTTTTGGACCCTTCCGTGCTTTTTTGGGGTCTTTCTTTTTTTTTTTCTTTTTTTCTTTTTTTTTTCTTTTCCAGTTCTTTTTCTTTTTCCTGGAATTTTTTCTTTTCTTTTTTTCGATTCCTTTTTCTAGCCAGCAGTAGCAGAACGAAAAAGAAATAATGACACACAAAGGACCTCTCCAAACCTATTCGAAAGAATAGGTTGGAGTACAAACTTTACGAAAAGGAAAATAAACTCACAACACACACTCAAAATCGAAAAACAAGTCTAATGATAGTAACCCCCTCCCCAAACCTATTCGAAAGAATAGGTTGCAAACAAAGGATCACACAATCTCACACTACCTCCTTCCTAGGCATTTAGCAATCTCAAAGCAAGGTGAAGACTTGTTGCCTCTTAGGTACATAATTACTCGGGAAAACAACCATAAGACCCTAACATGCATCATCCTATTATAAAGGCCTTCGTGAACCGCAGTAGAGAAAACACCACTAAGTGATGTCGAGACTACCAAGCTTAACTAAGTGCAATACATAAATGTGACAAGCCAAGTAAGAAAAACCTCAAACAAATTCATAGAGATGAAGCATATGATTAATGTCATAACTAGTTAATCTACCCAATAAAAGAGTTCAAAAAATTTGGCAATAAACTCCACATAAAACATGCAAGACTATCCTAGGATGAATGTAGTGTATGCAACTAAATACTAAGAAAACGGTAAACGTGCAAATGCAAATGCAAACGAATTTCAACAAAATGCAAGGTACTATACTCATCCTACCAATGGCAAGCTCCAAACTAACAACACTAGTTCACTTAAATCCCATCCCCCCTCATGAGTTTAAAGCTAGTCCCTAGCAATAAGAGAATGAGGAAATAAGATGTGATACTAGATGTTACCGCGTGGTTTGGCCTCGGTCGGCTGAGTACACTAGATGTAAGGTATTGAGATTGCTCGAGGGCCCTTATTGGTGATCATCGGAGCTCGTGGTGGTGGTAGTTCCACTAATAGATCGGATAGGACCAACTCCTCCATCAGTATTAATGGCATCCTCATTGTCCCTATTGTCTTCATTGTCACCACCATCATCACTAGTAGAATTGCATTGTCAAAGAGAATCATCAAGATTAGCCGCTGCAGTTATGGGGTCTTCCATCCGGTATCTCTCTAATAGCCCGTGAACTGTTGAAGGGGAAAGAGCTGTGCTCTTAGAGTCTCCCTCACCAACGTTCTCTACCCCATGGAACTTACAGTAAGCTGCGATGAAACTCGGAAACTCAGAGGTTTTCTTCTTCTTTGCCCAATGTTGCCCACATTCTCTACGGTTGATGCTCCCGATGTCTATATGATGCTCCCTTTAGAGGCAGTCAAGGGGCACCCCGAAGAGGGGCCGGGTGCCCATGTCATTATGTTTTGGAACCAAGCTAGCGATTCAGAACTTTCTCACCACTGTCGACTCAAGACTGAATCCGTCGTGGTGAGGTCGTCCTGGTGCTTTCCAATTCACTCGAACTTTGCAGTCCTTGTGATAGATTGCTGACGTAATAATTGTTTCTATCCCTTCGGTGGTGCATGAATAGGCATTGGAGTCCTTACTCCAGGTTGATTCTTGCTCCTCCTTTTGGATAAACCGCGACGTTGTTGCAAGAGCCCGTGGCTCGAACGCACCTCTAACGAGATCACTCTCCTTGACATGGTTGTAATCGATCCCCCTCAATACTTCATAGTAGCCAAACGGGAGTGCTTCTCTCCCTTTGTGCCTACAAACAGCAGTTAGTACCTCGTATGACACAAAACTGACTCATGCATATGCTAATGTAAGAGCGAAACACACGAGTGATAAAATCAACAATCGAACTCCGCAAATCCTTCATGTCTAGCCTAGCTACTTCAATATGCAACATACCAATGTATCTACTACATGCATATATCACATTATGCTCTTGCTAGACAACCAATAACCTAAATAATAAGGCTCAATTCATACCATAGTAGCGAAAAATTCTAGCATCATAAATCCTCATACTCAACAATTAAGCATTCTACCATCATATCCATCGTTATTACATCCGTAAGCACAATCATATGTATGAATCAAAGAAGAAGATATATTGCATAACAAGATAAAACATCTAGTAGCAAAATTCCCAAATCAACAACCCAAGCATAATTGAGCATGGAATTGATAGTAAATAACGCTTCTAATCACACAAACAACCTACCCATACATCATATAAGCCTAATCGAAGCTCAAATCAGAAAACCCCCAAATTTGAAAAATTAGGGTTCATAAGAAGATACCTCAGATCTGGAAAACGAATGCACAAGAGTGAAAGTTGTTCGGATGAAAAGACAGAGCAAGTAATGGGCTTCGATTGAATCTATAGAACACTAAATTTGGTGGAGTAATCAAGGTTTTATGAAGATTTGAAGATATTTTCACGTGTTTCGGTTTTTGGGGAGTAAGAAGGGTGAAGAGATGAAGAAATGAGGAGAATGGGGGTTTCTCGCATTTTTAAGCTCCAGAAGTCGTGGGGCGAGTCGCCCCGCACGTGGGGCGAATCGCCCCGCACGTCCAGAGCGCGGAGCTCTCTGGACTTGTGGGGCGATTCGCCCCCCACCTCCTGAGGTGGGGAGACGAAACTTTCAAAAAACGCGGTTTTTTAAGTCCCCAAAAACAATTTTTCTCATGAAATCACTCGAAAAATCTCACTTAAACAAAAACATAAGCACTTACGACACAGAGATGAACAAATTCACATATGAAAAGCAAATTGTTCAAGTATGAATGCATGCAATAAAGCGGTAAAAAGGCGATAAAAACTCCGGGTTGCCTCCCGGATAGCGCCATTGTTTATAGTATTTGACTCGACTCCTGGTTGCGCCTAGCTCTTCTTCTTGAGGGTACTAGACTTCCCCTTCATGGATCTTCTCCTCATGCCACGAACCTGTGAATAAGAATGAACATAGACAGCAAGACCACAGTAGTTAACAGTGTGAGAAGCATTGAAGCGATCAGGTGGATCAGATATGGCTCGCAACACATGTCGCTTGCCATCCACCTCAATGGTTGATGAACGTGTCAAGGTCAATCAAATAAATTTGTTATTTAGTCAAAGGCAATCCACAACTACAACGAAAACCGTAGTGTAGTAGCAGAATGACTCGAGTGTCGTTCTCTCAGGACTATAACTTGCTTTATCTATTTAACAAGAGAATATAAAACAGCAGACAAATAGCAATAGGGGGTTTCTAGCAGATAATGGAGATTGGTGATAGTATGGTCCTTCTTAGCATAATGGGTCGATAATCATGCATAAATTCCTCGGTCTTGCATAGAGATCTTTGAATCAATCTAGTGTCCTGTTGCAAGTATTAAGCACTACGAAGGTAATCTGGTCTGACTAGTCAATCACGGTTGTCCTAATGTGTTTCGTAATTATTCAACACTACGAAGATAATTGGTTTGATGGTCGACTAGTGTCCAATTGTGCATAATAATCAATACAACATACGAGAATTTTGGTTACAACTGATCAACGAAATAAAGCAATGACACGGAGTATAATGCGCGATATAGCCATTAGCATGATTATCTTCCCTCGCTAAGAATTCACATACTACCACCAATGATAAGTTTAGCTACTCATATTATGCATGCAATCAACAGAAATCATGGAAGAAAACATATTGAAAGATAAATAAAATAAGTAGAATAAAACTTGTAAGATACAAAGTTACCGAAGGTTGTCAATCTCCGGATGATTGTGGTTCTACGAGCTCCAAACTGCTATGAAAAAGTATCCCCTAAGCTGCGGAACTCCCAGGACAGGCCCCGGGAAGTTCCTACCTAAAACTATAGAGAGAGGTGAGAAAGTAGGTCTGGAAAGATATGATTTTCGGAGAGAAAACTGAGCACTATATATAGGCCCCGAATAAAGTCTGGGGCGGTTCGCCCCCCGTCTTTTTCGCGGAATTCCGCGTTTTTCGACGCGGATTTGGATTTCTTCACCTTTTCGGACTCGGTTTCAGACTTCTAATGGCCTTCTAACCTCCAGATTCGACCCCTAGACTCCAAATCCTATCCGGAAACCTTCAGATACTCCAAATAGGCTTTTGGAACACCAATTCCTTGTCAACTTCAATATAATTGCCCAGAAATCCCCGAATTTCAATCAAAACCTGTAAAATAAAATCTAAAGGGAAACGTGACACTATTCTAATAAAATGTACTAAAATATAGCTAAATTAACATAGAGGATAGCTAAAATAGGTGAAAAAGACTCGAATGAAAGTGTAAAATACACATTCATCAATGGTGCAAGTTCTTCGGTAGATGTCTATTACGGAGCGTAGCTTGGTCAAGAACGTTCGCCCCAAGAGAACAACATCCCCCATTCCAGGTGTAGACGCCGGCATAACTACAAAATTGGTGTATACAGAAGTTTCACCATTCTTGACCAATACATTCTTCACAACGCCTTCGGGTCTCACAAAGGATCCATCCGCCAGTTGCACAATGGCCTTATGCTCAGATAGTTTTCCAAGGCTACTCTTCTCGAACACATTCATAGGGAGCACATTAGAGTAGGATCCCGTGTCTAGTGTAGCACGGACATGTTCGAGTTCACCAATCCCGACCTTAACATTGAAACTTTGAGGGAGTGGCTCGGGATCCTCTTGCTCCTTTTCACTCTCGTCAGAACCAAGGTCCTTCTCTTCTTCCTTGGCTAGTGGAGGTTCTTCCTTCTTGCAACACTCGCACTTAGCAACCTTATTGATGGTGATTTCGACACGTAGATCACCCACCAAGGTAATGGACATCGACTTCTCAGTGTTGCTAGGCAGCTTGCCTTGTTCCCTACTTGCTCCTCGGTCGATCAACTCTTGCATCTTTTGATGGGCAAGCCTAGTGCTCTCTTCCAATCGATCAAGCCTCGCCCTAGTCTTCTCATAATCTTCTTCATAACGTTTGAGAAAACTTTGGGTGTGATCAACCATCTTTTGCAAGTTCTCCATCAGTTGAGCTGACTTTGACTTCGGTTGCTCTTTCGGAGCGGGATTCTCGCAGTGATCATTACCATAGTTAAGCCTACTACGGTCTTGGTTAGAGCCATAAGTTTGGCTAGCCGGTGCATATACTTGATTGTTTCAGAACCCTCTTCTCCAAAATCCACCTCGAGGATTCCTACCGTCTTGTCCGTAGCTAGCTTCTTGAGTACCAAACTCCGTAGCGAAGGCTTCCTCTTCGCCTCCTTGAACCCAGTTGTCATCATCATATGCGAGCTCCGATCTACACATATGAGCACCATGCCCATAGTTCTTGCATATTCGGCAAACTTCGTTCGAAACAACTGTTCCAGTGGCGCTCTTGAGGACTTGTTTCAATTCGTTGGTAAAGCACTCGAATTGATCCCCATTCCCCCTATACATAGGGGCTTCTTGAGTCGGTGGAGCTTTAGGTCCACGTCTCCTAACCATCGCTCTTGGGTCCTTGAATTGCGACCCCTTAGCAAGCCTTTCGAAAACTGCCCAGACGGCTTCCGCGGTTTCCTCCCAAATATTGCCACGGCATTGGAAGTCCACCACTTGTTGGTTCTCGAAGGTTAGTCCATTGTAGAAGTATTGGACTAGATCCAAAAGCTCAAAACCATGGTGAGGGCACTTGTTCATGAGGTCTTGGAACCTCTAAAACGCGGTGTAGATTGTCTCATCATAGTCCTATTTGAATCCAGTGATTTGCGCCTTGAGCGCGGTAGTCAAGGTGTGAGGGAAGTATTTTTCCATGAAAGCTGAAAAAACCTTCTCCCAAGTGTCCAGCGAGCCCGCCGGTAGAGAACTCAACCATGACTTGGCTTTGTCGCCAAGTCCCATAGCAAAAACCTTCATCCTCAACTCATCCGTTGTTATTTCAGCTCCGGGTCGTGGGAGTTGGTTGACGAAATCATCGATATCGTGCAAGTACCCCAACACATCTTCCCTTGCTAAGCCATAGAACCTCGGAAGTTGTTGGAACGTGTGGTTCTTGATTTCCAGATCACGAGTTGCAGACGAAAGAACAATCGCCGGTCCCCTCATACGATCCTTGGAGGGTTGAACCCATGCTTTCAGTGGTCTAGCTTCTGCCATTCTGTCGATTTCCTTGAAAAGACTGTGTAGAGATTCAGAGAAATCGGTATCCTCTATTTCCTCTAGTTCACGCCTTTGAAGTAGTCGCCTTCTTTGGTGGTAGACTCTATCGATCTCAGCAATTGAATCAGCAAGCGGTGTTCCTCTTGATCAGTGTATGTGGCATACACTATCGATAACAAACTAGGAAAGGAGTATCAGAGAGAGATTAAATAGGAAAACTAAAACTACTAGAACTAGGAATTGAATGCTGAAAATATAAAAAGTTAAACAGAAAAAAGGAGTATAGTCCCCGGCAACGGCGCCAATTTGATGAACGTTGGACTGCCGGGTTCCAATTAATCAAATAAATTTGTTATTTAGCCAAAGGCAATTCACAACTACAACGAAAACCGTAGTGTAGCAGTAGAATAACCTCGAGTGTCGATCTCTAAGGACTATAACTAGCTTTATCAAATCTAACTTAAGAATATAAAACAGCAGACGACTTAGCAAAGGTTTTTCTTAACAGATAATGAAGATTGGTGATAGTATGGTCATTCAAAGCATAACAGGTTAATAATCATGCATAAATTCCCCGGTTTTGTATAGAGATCTTTGATCAATGAGTTGTCCAGTTGTAATTATTCAACACTACGAAGATATAGATTTAGATAGATCAAAGATCAATGAATTGTCCAATTGTGTTCCGTAATTATTCAACACTACGAAGATAGAGATTTAGATAGATCAAAGAAATAAAGCAATAACTCTAGGTATAATGCGCGATATAGCCATTAGCATAATTATTAACCCTTCGCTAAGAAATCACATACTATCACCAACGAGAAGTTTAGCTACTCATAGATGTCATGCAATCAACAGAAATCATACCACGAATGAATGAAAACATGATGAAAGATATATAAATATAAATAGAAAAACTGTAAGATACAATGTTACCGAAGGTTGTCAATCTCCGAAGAATCGCAATCTTACAAGCTCCAAACTGCTAAGAAAAAGTATCTCCGAAGCTAAGAACCCCAGAACAGGCTCTGGAGAATTCCTACCTAAAACTACAGAGAAAGGTGAGAGAAAAGGTCTGGAAAAGTATGAAAAACGGAGAAAATGGAGCAACTATATATAGGCATTCGAATTGTGTGGGGCGAAGGGCCCCACACACCGGGCGATTCGCCTGGTGTGGGGCGATTCGCCCCACGTCCCGGGCGACTCGCCCGGGATTGTTTTTCGGCCCAAAACGCGTTTTCGACGCGTTTTTGGAATTCTTCCCCTTTTCGGACTCGGTTTCTGCCTTCTAGTGACCTTTTAGCCTTCAGACTCGACCCCTAGACTTCAAATCCTATCCGGAATCTTTCAGATACTCCAATTAGGCTTCTGGAACACCAATTCCTTGTCAACTTCAAATTGCTCGGAAAACCTCGTTTTTCAACCAAAACCTTAAAATAAAAACTAAAGGGAAACGTGACACTATTCTAATAAAATGCATTTAAATATAGCTAAATTAACATAGAGGATAGCTAAAATAGGTGAAAAAGACTCAAATGAAAGTGTAAAATACACATTCATCACTTAGTGAATGGTTTATATATTTTGCAAAGTAGTCTACCTTTATTTCAAATACATAACAAACAACCGTCTTCAAGTAGGAAGAATAATCATCTTATCTATGGCATTGTGGGCTAGGCCATATCAATGAAACACGGATTCAAAGACTAAGGAAGTTGGACTACTTAGAACCATTTGATTTCGAATCATATGGTACATGCGAATCATGTGTTAAGGGTAAGATGACGAACAAACCCTTTGTTGGACAAGGTGTTCGTGCCACTCGCTGCTTAGAGCTCATACATACCGATGTATGTGGACCTTTTAAAGTCCAAGCACGTGGAGGTTATTCTTACTTCGTTACCTTTACTGACGATTTCTCAAGGTATGGTTATATTTATCTTATGAAGAATAAATCTGAGACCTTTGGAAAATTCAAGGAGTTTAGGAATGAGGTCGAGAATGAATTGAACCTAAGGATAGTCACTCTTCGATCAGATCGAGGAGGTGAATACCTTAGTGAGAATTTATCGACTACTTGAAGGAGAATGGAATTCAATCGCAATGGACCCCTCCTGGAACACCACAATTAAATGGTGTGTCTGAGAGAAGGAATCGAACCCTGCTAGACATGGTGAGATCAATGATTGGATTCTCGACTCTTCCAAAATATCTATGGGGATAAGCGCTACACACTGCAATCTACATTCTGAATCGTGTACCATCTAAATCAGTGGAGAAAACTCCTTATGAGTTATGTAAAGGAAAGAATCCTTCACTGGGCTATCTTAGACCTTTGGGCTGTCCTGCGATAGTCAAATTGTTGCTCACTGATAAGTTAGATGCCAAGGGTGTCAAAGTTTATTTCATAGACTATCCTCGTCAGACGAGAGGCTATGAATTCTATCATGCTGAAGATCACAAGGTGATAGTATCTAGAAACGTCAAGTTTTTTAGAAGTAGAATACCTCGAAGAAGAGAGGTTAGATGATATGATAGAACTTGAAGAAATTCAAGACTTTGACACGCGCGAACATGAGTTCTCTAAATCTTCTGATTTGGACTCAAGTTTAGTGGGAGCTTTCGAAGCAGACAAGGATAATGATATGACACTTGCTAGGCATGTCATAGTCAGTGGGAGTCCTATGATTAGATCAACAGTTGAAACCACACCAATAGAACCCGTTGTCAATCAACCTGTGCAACAAGTTGCACAACAGCAGCCTCCCGCTAGGGAACAGGGTCGTAGCACGCGACCGGCTGCATCAGTGCCCACTGATAATGTTCGTGTTACACGAAGCCAGAAAAGAAAAGCACCAGAAACACCGACAGAAGCACCAGTCGAGCTCCGTAGGTCGAAGAGGATCCCAAAAGGACTTCAGAAGCAAAGCTTATGATAGAAGACATCAGTGAACTTGATGTTGGCTTATCAGATCGGGAAGACCCCGAGACCTACAAAGAGGCAATAAATGATATTGACTCAGACAGATGGCAAGAGGCCATGGAATTGGAAATAGACTCCATGTACCTAAACCAAGTTTGGAGCTTGGTAGACTTGCCCCAAGGGGTTAGACCTATTGGGTGCAAATGGGTCTTTAAACGAAAGACAGATGCCGATGGCAAGGTACAAACGCACAAGGCTAGACTTGTGGCGAAGGGCTACACACAAAGGTATGGCATCGATTAAGATGAAACCTTTTCACCGGTAGCAAAGTTGAAGTCTATTCGAATTCTACTTGTGATAGCTGCCTACTATGATTATGAGATTTGGCAGATGGATGTAAAGACTGCCTTCCTCAATGACAACCTTGAGGAAGAGGTCTATATGGTACAACCGGAAGGTTTTATTAGTAAAACCAGGCCAACTGTTGTATGCAAATGACAGAGATCCATCTATGGGCTAAAGCAAGCGTCTAGGAGCTGGAATATCCGCTTTGACGAAGCTGTCAAATTGTTTGACTTCATCAGAAGCGTAGAAGATCCCTGTGTCTACACTAAGCATAGCGACAAGGGAGTCGTTTTCATGATCATTTATGTTGATGACATTTTGATCATGGCAAACAATGTCTCTATGCTAGAAGAGACTAAAGTTTGGTTATCAACTACCTTATCAATGAAGGACTTGGGTGAAGCGAACTACATCCTAGGGATAAAGATCTATAGAGATAGGTCCAAGAAAATGTTAGGATTGACACAGTCCACCTACATCGACAAAATACTGAAGCGTTATAAGATGGACGACTCAAAGAGAGGCTTTCTCCCAGCTAGGCATGGGATCGTGCTATCAGTTAAGGATAGTCCTAAAACTGATGAAGAAAGAAAGGCAATGAGTCGTGTGCCCTATGCTTCGGCAGTAGGGTCTATTATGTATGCAATGAATTGCACAAGGCCAGATGTGGCATATGCGCTTAGTGTCACTTGTCGACACCAACAGAATCCAGGAGTACCGCACTGGACTGCTGTAAAGAACATTCTTAAGTACCTTCGACGGACTAAGGAAATGTTCTTGGTGTTTGGTGGAGAACCAGAATTAAAGATGTCTGGTTATGTCGACGCTGGATTTGAATCAGATCCTGATGACTTTAAGTCACAGACAGGATACGTATTCAAATTGAACGGAGGAGCTATCTGTTGGAAGAGTTCTAAGCAAGCCACGATTGCTGACTCAGCCACAAAAGCCGAGTACATTGCTGCATCAGAAGCATCGAAAGAAGTTGTCTGGATTTCAGAGTTCTTGAAGGAATTGAGGGTTGTTCCTGCTCCAAGTCCAATAACGATTTATTGTGACAACACGGGCGCCGTCGCTCAAGCCAAGGAGCCTAGATCCACAAACAAGAACAAACATGTACTTAGAAAGTATCACGTTATACGTGAGATTATTGATAGAGGAGAAGTTAGTATAGAACGTGTCTCAACCACGGACAACGTGGCAGATCCTTTCACCAAGGTCTTATCAGTGGATGCCCACTTAAGACATTATGTTAATCTAGGAATTAAGCATAAAGGTGACTGGCTCTAGTCCAAGTGGGAGATTGATAGTGTATATGTCCTAGAGACAGTCTTTATTAAGGGCATACAACCCTTATTAAGGGCAGATATGTACTATTACACAGGTCAACGTAATATAATATATATTTTTTGTTTGACTATTGAGTATCGCTTTCATATTTATATTACACCAGGCATACAGCATGTCATATCTCTATTCCTGTCTGTATTGATATCAAACATGTCCCCTCGGATTGATGACCGATCACACAGATAGTGGGAGCTATGTGAGTTATCATCTATCCCAAACTCTCCCTAGTCGAGGTTCATCTCGGATGTAGGGGTCTGAATGAACCAGGTGAGACTAGTATGCGTGGAGGTTATACTTGTTAGAGCAAGTGTGAGCCGATCCCACGACCACGGAACGGATTGTTAGACAATCTAGAAACGTTCCCATAACTCCGCATAGTTGTTTGAGGGGTGATTACCGAACAATAGAAGTACCAACCGGAAACTCCCATCGATGTAAACTCTACACCGAAGTGTCTATGAGAACCGGAAAGTTGTCGAAGTGATGCCAGTCATCCTTTGGACTTACAGAACTTTATCATCACATTTGTTGCCCCATATCCTTGGTGGACCCGTCGATGTCAGCTCTGAATAAGCAGTTGACCCAAGACACGATCCAGGATTATGGCTACATACAAATGGGGGTGATAAGTGATTCTGTGAAGGATTCATCTCTCACGTGTAGCACATGAGAGCACTGCTCATAGTCGTTCATAGTTGTGATTGGTTATACCGCTGGCCAGCGTATCAATATTATTATGATAGTCATAATAGATATTGGATTCACCAAGCAACTCACTGAAGACGCCCGTGGATGTATTATTGGGATAGACACATCATCGATCCTAGATGCATTCGAGTTAGTCAGATGAAGGGACGTTACCATCGCCGCGTTGAGCGCAACAGACTTCACAACGAAAGGGTTTGCTTTGAGAAACCTCTCAAACGTCCTCATGTATTAATATTGAAAATGGAACCATCTAGGAATTCCATGTTGCCTAGTGTAGCACTTGCTTAATACAATGAGGCCCTATGGGTCACACTATGTGGTGATTCAGCTTATCCGAATATCCTTGAAGATGGAATCGCAATTAACTTAGAATTAATTGTGATTGATGAATTATAATTGATTTGGAATTAATTATAATTATTTGTGGCTCAATTAATAATTTGTAATTATTAATTGAATTGATTGATTAATTGTATTTTATGTAAATACAATTAAAGATTATATTTTAGAAATATATAGAGGTTTGATTTGAAAGGATATATTAATTTAAAATTAATATATGCACATGCACAAAATCTACTTAGAGTTTGAATTGCCTTCGAATTATAAGTGGGTCCCAAAATTGGGACCCACATACCCCGCCCCCCTTGGCTGGCCGCGTGTAGTAGTAGTATGGGAGGGAGTTTCGACTCCTTCCCATATTAGAAGTCAAGGGTTAAGTTAGATTTTCCTAATTGAGTTCTAACTTAATTGGGAATGAATCTAGACTTAAATTGGTTTCCTTGTGCAATAAGAATTAGAGTTCTTATTCCTTTATGAAGTCTAAAAGAATCTTCTTTAGGCTTCTATTGACTACTATATAAGTAGGTCATTAGAGAGCTTTTTCAATGCCGAATTCTTAGAGAATTATTCTACCTTTCTTAGAGAAAATAAAAAGCTCTCCCCTACCTCTATACCCTAGCCGCGCGCGCCACTCTCCACCGGAGGAAAATCGCCGCCCCATCTTCTTGGCCACATAAAGAATATCCTAGCATTCTTTCCGATAAGCTGTTCATCCGTGGATACCAAAGTTGAGGTTCAAAGAGCTGGAAACTAACTTTTATTGTCTTGCAGATAATCAAAGTATTGCAGATATCTTCAACTTCGACGAAGGAGAAGATTCACCGAACTATTACGAAGACTTCATCGATTGGCATATCGATTCAATACCTATTCTTGCTTTTGGAGTATTGTAAGTCTTCTGATTAATGTGTTTATTGTATATGTTATATGCATGATCAATTAACCTGCATGTTAAGAAAATTTTTGAAATTTCGCTGCGTACCCTAGGGGTAACTCTGACCATATTTTCTTACAAAGGTATGGTTGAGTTCTCTACCGGCGGGTTCGCTTGACACTTGGGCAAAGGTTTTTTCAGCATTCATGGAGAAATACTTTCCTCACACATTGACTACCGCGCTTAAGGCGCAAACCACTGGATTCAAACAAGACTATGACGAGACCATCTACACCGCGTTTGAGAGGTTCCAAGACCTCATGAACAAGTGGCCTCACCATGGTTTTGAGCTTTCGGATCTTGTCCAACACTTCTACAATGGACTAACCTTTGAGTATCAGCAAGTGGTGGATTTACAATGCCGTGGCAATATTTGGGAGGAAACCGCGGAAGCCGTTTGGACAGTTTTCGAAAGACTTGCTAAGGGTTCGCAATTCAAGGATCCAAGAGAAATGGTTAGGAGACGTGGACCTGAAGCTCCACCTACTCAAGAGGCCCCTATGTATGGGGGGAATGGTGATCGGTTCGAGTGCTTTACCCATGAGTTGAAACAATTCCTCAAGAGCTCCGTTGGAACATCTATGTCGAATGAAGTTTGCCGAATATGCAAGAACTATGGGCATGGAGCTAATATGTGTAGATCGGAGCTTGCATATGATGATGGCAATTGGGTTCAAGGAAGCGAAGAGGAAGCTTTTGCTGCGGAATTTGGTATTCAAGAAGCTAGCTATGGACAAGATGGTAGGAATCCTCGACGTGGATTTTGGAGAAGAGGGTTCCGAAACAATCAAGGATATGCACCGGCTAGCCAAACTTATGGCCCTAACCAAGACCGTAGTAAGCTTAGCTATGGTAATGATCACTGTGGAAATCCCACTCCCAAGGAGCAATCGAAGTCGAAGACGGCTCTACTCTTGGAAAACTTGCAGAAAATGGTTGATCACACCCAAGGTTTTCTTAAGCGTTATGAAGAAGATTCTGAGAAGACTAGGGCGAGGCTGGATCGTTTGGAAAAGAGAACTAGGCTTGCCCATCAAAAGATGCAAGAGTTGATTGACCGTGGAGCGAGTAGGGAGCATGGGAAATTACCTAGCACCACTGAGAAGTCGATGTGTATTACTTTAGTAGGTGATCTTCCTGTTGAGATCATGACGAATATGTATTTTACACTTTAATTTGAGTCTTTTTCACCTATTTTAGCTATCCTCTATGTTAATTTAGCTATATTTTAGTACATTTTATTAGAATAGTGTCACGTTTCCCTTTAGATTTTATTCTACAGGTTTTGGTTGAAAATCGAGGATTTCGGGCAATTATATTCAAGTTGACAAGGAATTGGTGTTCCAGAAGCCTATTTGGAGTATCTGAAGGTTTCCGGATAGGATTTGGAGTCTAGGGATCGAATCTGGAGGTTAGAAGGCCACTAGAAGTCAGAAACCGAGTCCGAAAAGGGGAATAAATCCAAAAACGCGTCGAAAACGCGAAATTCCGCGAGATTTTCTCTGGGGCGAACCGCCCCACACCGGGCGAACCGCCCGGTGTGTGGGGCGAACCGCCCCACACTTATTCGAGGCCTATATATAGTTGCTCAGATTTTCTCCGAAATTCATACTTTTCCAGACCTACTTTCTCACCTTTCTCTGTAGTTTTAGGTAGGAACTTCCCAGAGCCTGTTCTGGGGGTTCGTAGCATAGGGGACACTTTTTCATAGCAGTTTGGAGCTTGTAGGATCGCAATTCTTCGGAGATTGACAACCTTCGGTAACATTGTATCTTACAGTTTATTCTACTTATTCTTATTTATCTTTCAACATGTTTTCTTCTATGATTTTTGTTGATTGCATGCCTATTATGAGTAGCTAAACTTATCGTTGGTGGTAGTATGTGAATTCTTAGCGAAGGGAAGATAATCATGCTAATGGCTATATCGCGCATTATACTCCGTGTTATTGCTTTATTTCGTTGATCAGGCTTAGCCTAAATTCTCGTATGCTGTATTAATTATTATGCACAATTGGACCCTCGTCGACCTATATGCGAGTTTATCTTCGTAGTGTTGAATAATTACGGAACACATTAGGACAATAGTGATTGACTTGTCAGAATAGTTATCTTCGTAGTGCTTAATAATTGCAACAGGACATTAGATTTATCAAAGATCTCCATGCAAGACCGAGGAATTTACGCATGATTATTGACCCGTTATGCTTTGAAGGATCATACTATCACCAATCTCCATTATCTGTTAGAAAAACCCTTTGCTTTTACGTCTACTGTTTTTATATTCTAAATTAGATTTGATAAAGCTAGTTATAGTCCTGAGAGAACGACACTCGAGTCATTCTACTGCTACACTACGGTTTTCGTTGTAGTTGTGGATTGCCTTTGACTAAATAACAAATATATTTGACTGAACCGGAACCCGACAAATCTGCATTCATCAGATCACTATCAAGAAAGGTGCTAATTGTGAGTGTTGCAAGGATGGAGAACCTCCACTAGCCAAGGAAGAAGAGAAGGACCTTGGCTTTGATGTGAGTGAAGAGGAGCAAGAGGATCCCGAGCCAATTCCTGAGAGTTTCGATGTTAAGGTAGGAATTGGTGAACTTGAAGATATTCGTACTACACTAGATACGGGATCTTACTCTAGTGTGCTCCCAATGAATGTGTTTGAGAAGAGTGGCCTTGGAAAACTATCTGAGCATAAGGCTATTGTGCAATTGGCGGATGGATCCTTTGTGAGACACGAAGGCGTTGTGAAGAATGTATTGGTTAAGATTGGTGAAGCTTCTGTGTACACCAACTTTGTAGTTATGTCGGCGTCTACACCTGGGATGGGGGATGTTGTTCTCTTGGGACGAACGTTCTTTACTAAGCTACGCTCCGTGATAGACATCTACCGAAGAACTTGCACCATTGAGGTGGATGCCAAGCAACATGTGTTGCGAGCCATATCTGATCCAAATATTCAATTCAATGCTTCTCACACAATTAACTACTTTGGTTTTGCTGTCTATGTTCATTCTCATTCACAGGTTCGTGGCATGAGGAAAAGATCCATGAAGGGGAAGTCTAGTACCCTCAAAAAGAAGAACTAAGAGCAAGAAGAAGTCGAGTCAAAGACTATAAAGAATGGCGCTATCCGGGAGGCAACCCGGAGTTTTTTATCGCTTTATTGCATTGCATGCATTCATACATAGAACAATTTGCCTTTATATATGTGAATTTGTTCGTTTATGTGATGTTTGTGCTTATATTTATGTTTGAGTGAATTTTTTTCGAGTGTTTCTATGAGGAGAATGGTTTTCGGGGATAAAAACTGAACTTTTTTCGAAAAATTTCGTCTCCCCACCTCTGGAGGTGGGGGTGGGGGGCGAATCGCCCCACGTCGCCAGAGAGCTTCAGGCTCTCTGGCAGTGGGGGGCGATTCGCCCCACACCGCCAGAGAGCTTCACGCTCTCTGGCGATGGGGGGCGAATCGCCCCCCGTTTTCTGAAAGAATATAGGCGGGATTTCTCCCCCAAATCCTCATTATCTCATCTTCTTCACCTCTCTTACTCCCAAACACCCAAAAACACAAAAAATCTTCAATCTCTCATAAAATCTTCAATTCTGCATCAAATTTTGTGTTCTTTAGCTTCAATCGAAGCCCATTACGTGCTCTTTCTTTCCATCCGAAAAAATTTCATCCTAGTTCATTCATTCTTCGGATCTGAGGTAACTTCACATGAACCCTAATTTTTCAAATTTGGGGGTTTTTTGATTTATGCTTCAATTGAGCTTATATGATGTATGGGTTGATTGTTTGTGTGATTAGAAACGTTATTCACTATCAATTGCATGTTCAATTATGCTTGGGTTGTTGGTTTGAGAATTTTACCTACTAGATGTCTATGTCTTAATGTGCATTGTTTCTTTTCCTTTCATTCCATGTCTATGGGTGTGCTTATTGATATGATAATGATGGACATGATGGTAGAACGCATGATTGATGAGTTTGAGGATTTTTTATGCTAGATTTTTTGCTACTATGGTATGATTTGAGCCTTATGATTTAAGGCTATTTGTTGTCTAGCAAGAGCTTAATGTGATATGTTACATGTCTAAGATATGTTGGTGTGTTGCATTTTAGTTCTAGAAGTGGCTAGATTAGACATGGAGGTTTTGAGGAGTACGATTGTTGATGTTATCAGTCGTGTGTTTCACTCTTGCATTTGCATATGCATGAATCTGTTTTATGTCATACAAGATAATAATTACTGCTTGTAGGTACCATGCCACCACGTGACAAGAAGAAAGCTGGCTCGTCTAAGAGCAAGAAGGGCAAGGGGGCAACTTCAAGCTCCCAACCTTCCCATGAGTTATTTGAGTTGTCACTTGCTGCGATTGACGTCCGTCTGAGGCTCCAAGCAGAGCTTGCTTGAGGTGGACGATCGAACATTCCGGATAGAAGGATCGAAATTCAGACGGCCATGCTAACCGACCGGGTTACAAGGTGCTCTCTCGTTTGGCTAGGAAGAGGAATTGGGGTTGGTTTACTTCCAACCGATTCAAGGGGTATGATAAGAGCCTCCTCCATGAGTTTTATGTTGGCTATACGGATCTTGAAGAGAAGTAGGGGGTACTCGTTAGAGGCGTAATCGTGCCATGGACTCCGGCCTCAATTTCTGATTTTATCCATTTGGGGGAACGGGAGTTCACCGGAAGTGACCATTCCTATATGTATTCGAGGGCTACTAGGGGGATTGGAAGTGACATCACAGATGTGATTTGCAACAGGGAATATGTGTTTCCAGAAATCGGGGCACAACCTGGACGGATCCATCAGAGTGACCTTAGTCTTGAGGCTAAGGTGGTTATGAAATTTTGTATTTTCAACCTGATCCCTAGGATGAATGACACATTGATTCAGCCGAACTATGCTGAGCTCCTCTACTGCTTGTTGGGCAAGCATCGTATAGACATCGGACAGATCATGTATGAAGAATACGAGCGTCATTGGGAGAAGAAGAAGAAGCCCTTCATTTTCCGAGTTTCATCACAACATATTGCAAATATCACGGGGTTGAGGACATTGTTGAGGGGGATTCTGAGGTCGCTGCTCTTTCCCCTTCAACTATTGATGTGCAACTGAATAGGTATCGTATGAAGAACCCCACGGCTGCTGCTGCTGATGTTGAAGCTTCCCTCCAACAGATATTCTGATGATGATAATAATGATGAGGAGGATGAGGATGCTATGGATACTGATGATGGAGCTGGCCGAGTTCCTATTCCTGATATTCCTTCTGTTCGTAGGCCGCCACATGCACCGCCTCGAGCACCACATGGGTCTAGAGGTATTGACTTCTCTGATTTTCGGGCCTACCTCGATGACCGTTTCGGTACAGTTGATGCTAGTGTTGCAGCCTTGACCACTTCTGTCCAAGGGTTGCAACATAATCTTGATAGACACATTGCCCAACGCAACCGCGATTGGGAAATAGCTGAGAACCATCGCCGGAATGAGAGAGAGATAATGTGGGAGCAGCAACACCTCATCTGTCAGCAACAGGAGGCTCTACAGAAGTCCAATGATCTCCTGTCTGACATGTGGAGGGACTATTATGGGGATTACGATCCCAATAATTAGTCTTTTCACAAGTCCATTCTTGTATACTCAGCCGACCGAGGCCAAACCATTCGGTAACATCTAGTATCACTTTTTATTTACTCATTCTCTTTCGCTAGGGACTTGCTTGAGTTTCATGAGGGGGATGGGATGTGAACAATGTTGTTAAGTATTGTTTGGCTTTATGATGTTGAGTATGGTATCTTGTATTTTGTTTGCATTTGCACGTTTACAACTTTCTTAGTATTTAGTTGCATACACTACATTCATCCTAGTATAGTTTTGCATTGCATGTTTTTGTGTGGAGTTTATTGCCAAATTTTTTGAACTTTTTTATTGGGTAGATTAACTAGTTATGACCTTTGACCATGCGTTTCATCTCTATGAATTTGTTTGAGGTTTTTCTCGCTTGGCTTGTCACATTTATATATGCACTTAGTTAAGCTTGGTAGTCTCGACATCAGTTAGTGGTGTTTTCTCTACTGCGGTTCACGAAGGCCTTTATAATAAGATGATGCATGTTAGGATCTTATGGTTGTTTTCCCGAGTAATTATGTACCTAAGAGGCAACAAGTCTTCACCTTGCTTTGAGATTGCTAAATGCCTAGGAAGGAGGTAGTGTGAGATTGTGTGATCCTTTGTTTGCAACCTATTCTTTCGAATAGGTTTGGGGAGGGGGTTACGCTATAATTAGACTTGTTTTTCGATTTTTGATTGTTGTGAGTCATTGTAATTTCTTCTTCGTTGTGCTACTGCTGGCTATATATAAAAAAAATCGAAAAAAAAAAAGAGAAAAAGTTCCAGGAAAAAGAAAAGATCTGGAAAAGAAAAAAAAAAGTAAAAAGTACCCCAAAAAAGCAAAGAAGGGTCCAAAGAAAGCCAAAAAGTAGTTTAGCAAAGTGTTTGTCTTGTTTTTCAATTCATGTAATGTTCGTAATCGAGTTGTAAAGTTTGTCTTTTGTTTGTTTGAGTGTCATATGTTCTAGACCACCCTCGTCCTGCCATTCAGGAAGTGGTGATTAATTTATGACTTTGCTTGAGAGATGGGTACAATAGGGGAGTGTGATCTTGTAGGGAACCCTCCTTCGTTTGATGAGAGCCAGTATTGGTTCGACCTCTTTGAGGGAAAGTCTTAACTTGGTGAACAACAGTAAGTCCTCAGTTTCATAGGCACGGGACAACCATTCCTATTTTAACATGTTTCATTACGTCGTCACTGACTAGGTACAGGTAGAGAATGTTACGAGAGACTATCTTGTTTAACATAGTGCATATGTGAATGTGTATAAGTCAATCGAGGTATTCTTCAACCAATATCCATGTTATGATTTGTATGGTCTTTATTCATAAGTTTTTGATAGATTCAAAAGATTAGTTCATTTCATTTGGCATGAGACTCCACTTTGTGTGTTGCATTGGTTTCTTGCATTAGAGTCTAGCTAGTTGCTTGAGGACAAGCAAAGGTTCGGTTTGGGGAGTTTGATGAACGTGTATTTTACACTTTCATTCGAGTCTTTTTCACCAATTTAGCTATCCTCTAGGTTAATTTAGCTTATATTTTAGTGCATTTTATTATAATAGTGTCACGTTTCCCTTTTCTTTGCATTTTTCAGGTTTAGGTGAAAAACGTGTTTTTATGGGCAATATTGATGAAGTGGACGAGGTTTTGGTGTTTCAAGGACATTCGTGGTGTATCTAGAAGGTTCCGGATGAGATTTGAGGCCTAGGGGACGAGTTTCAAGGCTTAAAGGTCACTAGAAGGCAAAATCCGAGTCCGAAAAGGAAAAGAAGACTAAAATCTCGCTAGAGTCGGTCTGGACGTCCCAGGCGAATCGCCTGGGATGTGGGGCGAATCGCCCCGCACCAGGCGAATCGTCCGGCGTCTGGGGCGGTTCGCCCCGTGCGATTCCGAACATTATATATAGTTGCCTGTTTTTCTACGTTTTTCATACCTTTTCACATTATTTAAGAGACAAATTCTCCAGAGCCTGTTCTGGGAATTCTTAACATAGGAGACTCTTTTTCTTATCAATTTGGAGGATTAAGCATAGCAATTGGACCTCTTTGTTTATCAATTCTTGCTTGTGAGTTAGCAATTCTTCGGAGATTGACAACCTTCGTTGGTAACATTGTATCTCACGATTTTTCTACTTTTATTTATTTCTTTCAACATGTTTTCATTCAATCTTGCTTTGATTCTTGTTGATTGCAATTTATCTATGAGTAGCTAAATCTATCGTTGGTGATAGTATGTGATTTCTTAGCTAGGGTTCTTGATTATGCATGAGTGGTTGTAACGCGATTTAGACTTGACTTATTGCCTTATTTCTTTGATCTATCTAAGCCATCTATCTTCGTAGTGTTGAATTGAACGGAACACATTGGACAATTCATGATCTTAGATTTCTATGCAAACGTTCAAGTACTTCATGCATGATTATTAACATGATGCTTTGAATGATCATACTATCGCTAACTTCCATTATTATTGATAAGAAAATCTGTGCTAAGTCGTTTGTTGAGTTTATAGTTTAAGTTAAATTAGATAAAGCTAGTTATAGTCCTTAGAGATCGACACTCGAGGTTGTTTTACTTCTACACTACGTGCCTTGGTTTTCGTTGTAGTTGTGAATTGCCTTTGGCTAAAAACAAATTTATTTGATTAATTGAGTCTGACAATCTCGTTCATCAAAACTCAACTGAATAACTTTTCAGTTATAAGTATATTGTTTCTGGGTGTCAAGACTATTTCTTGTTTAGGTGAAAGAACACTTAACCAATTTTTTAGCTAAAGTTCTACTTCTTCACAAGTTGCTTTTGTTTCAAGCTTAAGTCTTGGGTCGGATCTTTAGACAGTAGTAAGGTTAAGAAAGATGTGAGTTTGAAAGCACAAGTGAGTGTAAGATCACATTGTTGACACACTTTCTTTCACTGCCTAAGGGTCTCTATTTATAGTGAATTCTTGGTACTGTTTGAATTTTGAAATTCTAAGCCGGAGCCAGAAAATGTCACTATCTTGCTCTGAAGGTACTATCAGCAGCATGTTCAATGTTTTTAGAACGGCATGCTTTTCATTTAATGCTCTTTGACCTTTTTCGACGTTTGAAACTTGGAGCATAAATGTAAGCACTACTTCAGCAAGTAAGGTCACATGTAGTTACTTTAGTACGTTATATCGGTGCTCAGTAGACTCAAGCTTTTACACTTGTGTTTTCTGCTTTGCTGAAATATGTACTTTAGTTAACTTTACTCTATGCCTTATATAGATACCAAATCTCAGCAAACTTCAAGTCTTCTTGTCTTCAAATCTTCAAGTCTTCAAGTCTTCTAAGTGGTTCTTGTCCTTCAATAGATTGTTTCAGCAAACAACGTACATCATCAACAAACAAAAGAACCTATCTAGTACCTATACTAAGTCTTAAGCAGATGTTCCTTTTTTACAATGTTCTTTAAAAATTCTAATTTCCTATGGACCTTAAGAGTACTAATCACTGGACTGTTCTTAATTTAGCATGGTAATCTGTTCATCAAAATTACAAGTTTCCTAACAAATTTCCCCCTTTTTTATGACAGCAATCCATGGCTAAATTAATTGTTACCCTTTTACAGGTTGATGTTGAATAAATCAGTTGATTAATGCAAACATACTTGAATAATAAAACAGTAAACATAAATAATTTGCATAATCAAGAACCAATAAGAGTAAAAAAGTTGATTGTTGATAGTTATCTTTCAATAGCAAGTTTTACAAGAAAGAGCAGAGATAACTATTACAATCTTTTACAAAAGGAAAGCTTTTAAAATAATCTCTAAGCTTGTCCAGCAGATGATTCTCTGAGAATATCTTTCACACTCTTCGTAGCAAGGGTAGTAAATTCAACGCATTCCTTCTCGTAATCTTCAAGAAGTTTTTGGACTTCAAGTTGAATTGTTCTTGCATTCTTGCAGGCAGTATAGTGATGTGTTTCACCAATCAACTCTTTATAGTGCAATACCCATAAGTGCATACCCCAATTGCTAGCATGAACCAGCTGAGTGTCAGAAATTCCCTTGTTGGCATGAATCTTTCTTAACCAACGAAGATCACTTCTTCTTGATCCTTTGCAGTAAGATAGAAATATTCATAAGGAATCAAGCCATATTTCTTTTTGGACTTGTTGGTCATAGGGTCATTGTAATAAGAAACATCCACCGACTTGATGAGTTCAGGTTCTTGTCTCATCTTCTTGCTGATGGAGCTTCTTCTCACTAAGATTTCCGTATTCAGCCATTTTGAAGCAATTTTCCTTGGGTAGGGAGGAGGATCCATTTCTTTCTTTGAAACCTTGAGATCAATCCAAGTATACAGCTGATTCAGCACAGCAGTTGGAGAGAAATCATTTGCAAGTAGGTCTTCCAGCTTAAGAATCCAGCAACCTTAGAGGTTTCTAACCACATTTTGAGTGATTTCCTCATTGCTAGTCTTAGTGTATGCAATGCCAGTACCTACTGCAATGTCAACAAGCCTTCTTTGTTTTCTTCTTCTTGACCTAGCATTTCCTTGATCCTTTTGCGGAGGTTCTGGAATCAGAAGAAAAGTGCTTAGACTGTCCAGAAGGAGTCAGAGCAGTGATAGGTGTTGAAGGGTAATTCGTGTTTCTTTCTAAGTTCGCAATGAGTCGCTATTCTAAGTCATTCTAGTTCTTCTTCTTGTAGTGTTCCCTTAAGGTAGGAAATGAGCCTTCTCGTAGCTTCCTCGTACCTGAAATAGACTAGAGGGGGGGTTAGTGTCTCTTGCCCGGTCTGTAAGGTATCAGACCGGAGAGGCGACTTTACGAGTAGGGAGTTGTGAGGCTTCCCTAGTAAGAGTAGTGAAAGTGGTGCTCGGGTGACGTAGTTAATGCTTGCTGTTGAGGAGTAAATGAGGCCCTTTTATACTTGAGACCCTTCAGCTTCCGGTCATGTAGGATCACGCCACGTGTACGGCTAGGATTGAGGCCTTCCTCGGCCCAGGCCCATTAAGGAGGTCCGTGGGCCTTGGCCCAAGAGAGCAACCATGGCTGGTCGCTCTGTTGTCCTCGTGCCTTCCTTGTGCGTGGGTGATGCGAGTAGTGTCCTGCTCAGTTTCTGTCAAGGAGCGTTACCTTGACGTAAGGTCTCCTCGAGCCCGGGAGATGCTCCTCGAGCCCACTTGCAGCTTTGTCCTTGAGAGGAGCTTATTTTGAGGGTTGTCCTCCCAGTGATGGTCGGACCCTATGTTGGTCGATCCACACCTTAGTGACATACTTGGGTGTGGTTGTGCCCCTTGAGGGACGGCCTATGATGCTTTGTCGCGCTCTTAGACCGCTCCAGTTCGTACATGCGGACTGGACATATTTCAACCCTAACATATGTCCCCCTAGTTTCCAAGTATCTTTGTAGAAGATAGTTGAGGAACTATGTTGAAGTAGAGGTCGAGCAGAGCCTCGACTAGTAGTGGGCGAAAAAAGATTTCCGTATTCGCACCTTGGTATCTTTCCCTCCCCCCCCCTTTTTATAGGGTGCGAGCAGACGTTGCTCGGACCGTATGAAAAGAGGTATTTTTGCTGGGAAAAGATCGGATCCGGGTAAGTATTCCTTAGTGGAATGGAATGACTTCCTGCCGCTTTTTTGCTAGCAAAGTATCTCGCGGAGAGATACTTGTGTAAAAGGAATGGAATGACTTCCTGCCGCTTTTTTGCTTGCAAAGTATCTCGCGGAGAGATACTTGTGTAAAAGGAGTGGAATGGCTTCCTGCCGCTTTTTTGCTTGCAAAGTATCTCGCGGAGAGATACTTGTGTAAAAGGAGTGGAATGGCTTCCTGCCGCTTTTTTGCTTGCAAAGTATCTCGCGGAGAGATACTTTGTGTAAGAAGTAAGAGGAATCTCGAGGAGGGTAGCTGCATGGGCAGCTCCTCGGTCCCCTGACACGTGGCAGTCGATTTTCCGTGGTTCTGAGATTTTTCGCGATGTTGATCCGAGAAGGACAGATCATGGTCGTCGATCTGTCCCTGCGTGTCTCGAGCAGGGTGGTGGTCGCGCCGAGGATTTATTGCCGTGGTTAGGTAATTCGCTCCGACCTTGGGAACCGTGCCCGCTCCGGAGCGGGAGCGTGGAGGGTATAATCGGTAATTCGTCAGGCGGCCGCAATCTGGACCGTTGATCTTGGACACGTGGTCGGTCCGGATGGCGCGAGGACATGCGTCGTTTCGTATCCCCGGGATACCCTTCTATAAATAGGTCAACACTCGGTCATTCCACACTTTTCGCAATCCGAACATTCAGAGCAAATAAGAGAGAGCGAGGATAGTTTGAGAGCTCGACAAGCGTGAGTGTTCGAGCCAAGTAGTGATCGAGGAGCATTTCCGACGTCCAGAATCTCGTTTTCAGGCGAAGTTTTCGGCTTTTCCGGCTTCTAATCCTTTCCAACTTAACAACAAGTAAGTTTCCTTTACTCATCTTGCAATTTCATGCTCTTAATCGCTTTTTTTTTGCTTTGAATTCGCTGTTATTTGCTGTTTCCTTGCTACTCTTTTCCTTTCAATAAAATGCACTGCTCTTCAATTTCAATACTTGTGTTTTTTCTAATCCAATTTTTGTTATGACGTATAACTTGGATAGAGTAGTTAAACAAGTATAAGTTAGAATCGAGAACCAATGTTCTTCGCTGCGAGCTCTTCGATCTATCAATGCTTCTCGATCATTTGGATCATTTGAGAAAAATTCTAAGTGTTTGAACTTAGAAAAATTTCTAAGTGTTGAGTTAGAAAGACTGGAAGTCTCTCTCCTCGAACACTTCCATCTACTCGCTTTCTCTTCTTTGAGTGGTTTCCTGATCGATCCTCTCATAGAGTTTAGAGAGCGGCGAGGGTTCCCCTTAATCATGGAAATCGAATAGCTTTTATTTAAGTAAGCTTTCTCGATCGAGTATTCTTATTTTTTGAGTATAGTAGCTCTATACTTGAACATTTTCTTGTTGAAAGAGACATTGTATTGATTTGTCGGAAATGCAATTACAATGGGGGCTCTTCGGCCAGCTTGCTTACAACAACTTTTTAACAAAAGCAAGGGGTACCTCTCACTTGGACCAGTGAGGAATCCTCCTCGATCAATGGACCTTCTACATTAGTTTTCAAAAGCTTTTTCTCTGGCAACTTCAAGCGTAGAATCTCTGGAGGTTAGAAGTATTCCATGGATTTTTCAATACCCTTCCCTCCATGTCTTGAAGACGATAACTTCCGTTGGACCTTGCTTCGATTATCTTGTAGGGGCCTTCCCAATTGGTTGCATTTTCCCCACTTTGCCCAAGATGTCTGCTCTTCGGAGTACTAGGTCTCCAACTTGGAAGTCTCTTTCTCTTACGCCTTTGTTGTAGGTCTTCGCGATGAGTGCTTGATATCTGAGGATATTGGCCAAGGCGTTGGTCCTCGATTCACTGATTGTCTCGAGGTCGAAGAGTCTCTCTGTATGATTGTCCTCGGGTTGATACCCTTGGATTCTGAGGGTTTCCACCGCCACTTCTGCTGGTATGACCGCCTCGGACCCGTAAACTAGCGAGAAGGGAGTCTCTCTTGTAGCTGTTTTTGAAGTAGTGCGGTATGCCCACACCACTCCATCAAGCTCGTCGACCCAGTCCCTGTTGGTAGCGAACCTCTTCTGCAAGTTGTTGACAAGGATTTTGTTGACGGCTTCTGTTTGCCCATTGGATTGAGGATGTCCTACAGAGGTATACCTCCTCTCAATCTTCATTTCCTTGCACCATTCATTGAATCTTTGGCCCAAAATTGAGCACCATTATCCGAGATGAGGACCCTCGGCAAGCCAAATCGACACACGATGTTCCTCCACACGAAGTTCATCACTCTCTGTTCGGTGATGGTGGATACTGCCTCAACTTCCGCCCACTTGCTAAAGTATTCGACCGCAACGATGATGAACTTCTTTTGACCCGTGCCGCTTGGAAAGGGACCGACTATGTCGATGCCCCATATGTCGAACGGACAAGTGATGGCGATGGGCATGAGGGGTTTCGCCGG
Organism: Plantago ovata; assembly: GCA_028274465.1. Taxonomy (NCBI): domain Eukaryota; kingdom Viridiplantae; phylum Streptophyta; class Magnoliopsida; order Lamiales; family Plantaginaceae; genus Plantago; species Plantago ovata. Next base: position 34,965,414 of record CM051458.1, read on the forward strand.
GACGTTGATCAAATTGGCGTGCAATTGACACTCCTCGCACTTTCTCACAAATTGGGCAGCGTCTTCGCGAACAGTGGGCCAGTAGTATCCTTGTCGAATGACTTTCTGCGCGAGGGTTCTTCCTCCAGCATGGTCGCCGCAACTTCCTCGATGCATTCTCCAAGAAGTTTTTGAACTTCATGCTCGGCGACGCATCTCAAGTAGACTCCCTCGAAAGACCTCTTGTACAAGTAGTCTCCTTGCATGATGTATCGAGGGGCTTTTCTTTTGATTCTCCTTGCTTCAGCCTTGTCACGAGGAAGGCTTCCATTTTTGAGATATGTTGTTATCTCTTGCATCCAATTCGGTTGATCGTCAATTGCCAAGACGTTTGGCTTTGATGACCACAAGGATGATGCGTTGATTCTCATGAGTATCACGTTCCGGGTATCAACTCCTCCGGATGCTGAAGCATACTTTGATAGGGCATCTGCCCTTTGATTGAGATCTCTTGAGAACTTTTCAATCTCACAGCTTTCAAACTTTTGAATTTCTTCCGTGATAGCATTTTTGTACTCGGCTAGTGAGTCTTTCTTGGTTCTGAATTTCCCCGAGATTTGCTTCTCGGCCAGTTGAGAATCGGTGAAGAGATGTAGCTTCTTCACTTCCAGTGACTTTGCCATACGTAGAGCGATGAGGATGGCTTCGTATTCTGCTTCATTGTTGGAGACCGGGAAACTAAGAGTAACGGCGTACTCTAGTTCAGCCCTCCGGGACTCTTGAAGTATATTCCTATCCCGCCATTTTTTCCTGATGAGGATCCATCAACATGAAGAATCCAGACGTCTCCGTGGTCGACTAGCTCTTTGGGTTTGGAGAGACGGTCTCCGCACCCTTTGGCTCATCGGTTTTCTCTGTCAGGAACACTTCATGCCTTTCCTTTTGGTTTGGGACATCGCCTTAAGCTCTTTTAAAGCATCCTCCAGAGCTTGCATTGGTTGTTTTGATGGGGATGCTCTTCGACCATCATCATAGCACTCTTTGTTGCTGAAGAGTTTTCCTCTGAAGTTCCTTTTGAGGGATACTCCACGAGGAAGTCGGCTATGACTTGTGCTTTCTTGGCTACGGGTGCTTGGTAGTCGATGTCGTACTCGCTTAGTTCAATCGCCCACCTTGCCATTCTTCCCCAATTTTCGGGCTTTCCGAGGACTTGCTTGAGAGGTTGCTTTGTCAAAACAACAACCTTGTGAGCACCAAAGTAGGGTTTCAACCTCCTTGCCGTATAAACGAGGGCAAAGGAAAGCCTCTCGATATCCATGTACCGCGTTTCAGCCCCGGCAAGTACTTTGCTCAAGTAGTAGATGGGCAAGTGGTCGTTCCCTTGGATTCGCACCAAAACCGAGCTGATAGCTTCCCCGGTTGCTGCTAAGTACAAATAGAGTACCTCTCCGTCCACGGGTTTTGACAAAGAGGAGGAGCGAGTAGGTATTCTTTCAGCTTCTCGAAGGCTTCCTCGCACTCCTTTGTCCACTCGAAGTGGCTGCTCTTTCTCAATACCTTGAAAAAAGGTAGGTTTTTCTCGGCAGACCTTGAGATGAATCTACTCAATGCAATTGATTTTCCGACCAATTGTTGCACCTCATTGATGGACTGAGGTTGGGGAAGATCGAGGATGGCCTTTATCTTTTCGGGGTTTGCTTCTATTCCTCTTTCTGTCACCATGTAACCGAGGAACTTCCCCCTTTGACTCCGAAGGTACACTTCGCCGGGTTGAGCTTCATGCCATACTTTCTCAAGATTGAGAAGCACTTTGCCAGGTAACCTACATGTTGCTCCTCGGTTTTGCTCTTGACGAGCATGTCATCGACATATACTTCCATTGTTTTACCAAGCTCTTCCTTGAACATCTTGTTAACCAACCTTTGGTAGGTCGCTCCGGCGTTCTTAAGACCAAATGGCATCACGTTGAAGCAATACACATTGCCGTTAGCGAAGAAGGCGGTTTTAGGCACATCATCTTTGGCCATTTTGACCTGGTAGAAGCCCTGGTATGCATCCATGAAACTCAGGAGGGCGCATCCAGCGGTGGAATCAACGAGCTGGTCGATCCGGGGGAGAGGGTATGGATCCTTCGGGCAAAACTTGTTGAGCCTTGTGAAATTGTTGCACATTCGCCATTTCCCCGGACCCTTCTCCACGAGGACCACTTGCATACCCAGTCTGAGTATCTCACTTCTTTGATGTGGCCAGCTTTAAGAAGCCTTTGTACTTCCGCTTCTATGATGGCATTATCTTCCGCACTGAAGTCTCTTCGCTTTTCTCTGATGTGGGTGATCGATGGGTCTACGTTCAGACGGTGAACGGCGACACGTGGGTCGATCCCCTTCAGGTCCTCGGTACTCCACGCGAAGATATCGTTGTTATCTTTCAAACATTGGATGAGTTTCATCCTGACTTCAGTGGCCATCTCTGTGCCAATTTTTGTGACCTTGTCGGCACTTCCTTCGACAATTTGGATTCTTCTAGGGCTTCTCTTGCTTCAATTTGTTTTCCTCAAAGAATTTCTTCTTTTTGGAAGAGGGTGGGACTGGTGGAATCACTTGATACTCCTCGAGCTCCTTAACAGCTCCTACTAGAGTATCCTTGTCTTTTTTCATGATTGCTTTTCTTCGCCTAAGTGACGGACTTGGCTTTTTTGATTTTTCTTCACTCGCCGAACCGTGTAGAAACGATAAGGTGCATTGTGAACAAGGGGTGTCTGCTCGGACGATTGTCCGGGGTTGGGTTCTCCAACGGCAATCCTTGAAGTGAACTTGGCTGACAGAGTGTAGCATTCCCATGCTTCTCGTATGTCTCCTACTTCTTGTCCGATTCCCAAAGGAGTGGGGAATTTTAGCTTGTTGTGGACCGTGGACACTACGGCTCGGAATTGAGAGAGAGCGGGTCGGCCTAGGACTGCGAAATAATCAAATGGCATATCGACCACCACAAAAGGAACCTGTTGGGTTACCCTTCTAGGAGCGCTACCCATTGACACTGTGAGGTTGATCATTCCGAGCGGCATGACAGGTTGTCCTCCGAATCCTACCAATGCGCTCCTCACTTCTCTGAGCCCTTCCCTTGGGTTCATGTGCATCCTTTTCAAGGTTCCGGTGAAGATCAAGTTTGCCGAGCATCCAGTATCGACGAGGATTCTACCCAACTTGTAGGATTGAACATCCAAGGACACTACAAGTGGGACGCAAGGATCATAGATGTTGCCTCCTCCAGCATGCTTCAGAGGTATCTCGCTATCATCGAAAGAGATAACGTTGGTTCCCGGTCTCGCGGCTTGAGCATACTTCACATCTCGGACCCTGAGGTTGTCCGCCGTAATCTCCCTTTGATTACGAGTGTCGCCGCCGGCGGGTCCTCCCGCAATTGTGAGAGTGCGGATGCTTCCATTTACAGGGCGGTTCTCATAATTGTTGTAATTATGGATGTCGTCGTCCTGAGGGTTTCCTTGGTAGGGGTGCTCGCTCCCATTTGAGGAGGTGGGGGCAGTAGTGCCAGGGGTTCCTCCTTCCGGATGTAGTTAACCAATTGACCGTTACGTATCATCCTCTCAATTCGTTCTTGAGCTCGACACACTCATCTGAGGTGTGCCCTTTCCCCTTGTGAAACTTGCAAAAATTTTCCGAGTTCTTGTTCCTTGATTTTCCTTAATCGGGGGTGGCCACGAGACGTCTAGCTTCCTCGAGACTATATAGTTCAAGATGTCGGATCTTGGCCTATTCAAGTCTGTGTAGTTGCTATATCGTCTTGGAGGTGACCTTCTGGGAGGAGACCTCCTGTCTCTGAAATCATTTCTTGAGTTGCCCTCCTTGATCAACCCAAATTTTTGCTCTTTCCTCTGCTTCCCGGGATTTTGGGGTCGAGGAGGGTACTCCTTTTCTTTTTCTTTTTCTTTCCCTTTTTCCTTGGGAAGATTGGTTCTCACGGTGACCGTTCTTCGGAATTCCTCAGCTTCGAGGAAGTCCTTGCAAACTTTGGCAAGTTGCGCTTCATTCTCTACACACGATGCTGAGAGCACATCTTGGAATCTGATGTTGGTAGTGTTACCATACAAATATTCTTTCCTCTCATTGATCGAGTGATCTTCGACTTGGAGGGCTGCTTCATGAAACCGATTGATGAAGTCCCTCAAATCTTCGTTGTTTCTCTGGACAATTTCGGCCAAGTACCTCACCCGTCTCTTGGCGTTCATCACTTTCTCGAAACGCTTAGAAAACTCCTTACAGAGATCTCTATATGATTTGATAGATCGGTGAGGGAGGCGCGACCACCATTTCATGGCTTCTCCGGAAAGGTTAGCCGGGAAGAGGAGTGCCTTAGTCCTTGAGTCATGACCGTAGGCATCCATTTTAGTGCCAAATCTTACCAAGTAGTCCTTCGGACAACTTGTTCCATCGTAGCTTTCGAAGGTGGGAAAGCCTCTTTCAATCTTGGCTTGGTGGTTCCTGATCTCATCGCACAAAGGGCTCGGATCTTGGTCTTGCTCTCTTTCTTGGACAGTTCCACGAAGAGTCTCTATCTGAGCATCAAGTGCGGATTTCCTCGCGTTGAGTTCCTCCAGAGTGAGCCTCCTCCCCGTGATCGGATCGACCAGGGGGGTTACCTCAGCTACTGTTCTCAACGCTTGATTCTCTTCCACTGCTTCTTGTTGGTTTTGAGGAGTTACCTGGTTGGGGGTAACTTGATTGGGGAGAGCGGGTGGTGTAGCGACCACCTGAACTCTATTTTCTTGTTGCGCTACATTTTGCAATGATGCCCGTATTCTTCTGTCAATCAGGTCTCTCAAATCATCCGGGGCACCTTGTGGTCCTAACCTCGATTGGATTCTTGATGGTCCAAGTCGAGATTGGATCGGCCTGGTGTTGGCTCTCGAATGTGCTTCATCTTGTGCAACAGGTGCTCTTCCTTGTGATTGACGAGGAGCGACCAAGGTGGCCCGAGGTTGCTCTTGTACCGGTGCTTGTGGTTCTCCTGGAGCTTGTATCTCGGTATTAACCCTAATAGCCTCATTACCCCGACATATCCTTGTAGAGTAAGAAGGAATAGACCGTATTGAGCTTCGCCCATCCCGAAATCTGATGGTCGGACTACACGTCCATCAGGAAGGGTGAAGGTCAATGCGGCTGGTTGAGGAGGGTTCACTGCCACGGGAGGTTGGTTAATTGCTACCGGATGAGGCTGCCCCCTAGACTCGGCGTTGTTTGCGACTCTCAAAGCTCCATAGGCGTTTCCTGCCGGGAGTCCTTGCGGGTTATTTTCCCCCGATGTCTCATTTTGGGAGTGAGTGACATTAGTAAATGCCCCCTCCGTGTAATCCCGGTTCCTTGCAACATTGTTGTTTCTCGGCTCCCTCGGAACACCATCCGTTCCTCCTCCGCGACCGTTATTAGAGGGACGGCCTCTAGTCGAGGAGGATTTACGGGTGGTGCATTAGCAAGACGGTTGCTTCTTCTGGGAGGCATATTCGTGATGTGTCACGAGGAGGAAAGTGGCTCGACCAGCAGGGCAAGGAATGACCTTTTGTGTCGCTTCCCACAGACGGCGCCAAATGTTGAAGGGTAATTCGTGTTTCTTTCTAAGTTCGCAATGAGTCGCTATTCTAAGTCATTCTAGTTCTTCTTCTTGTAGTGTTCCCTTAAGGTAGGAAATGAGCCTTCTCGTAGCTTCCTCGTACCTGAAATAGACTAGAGGGGGGGTTAGTGTCTCTTGCCCGGTCTGTAAGGTATCAGACCGGAGAGGCGACTTTACGAGTAGGGAGTTGTGAGGCTTCCCTAGTAAGAGTAGTGAAAGTGGTGCTTGGGTGACGTAGTTAATGCTTGCTGTTGAGGAGTAAATGAGGCCCTTTTATACTTGAGACCCTTCAGCTTCCGGTCATGTAGGATCACGCCACGTGTACGGCTAGGATTGAGGCCTTCCTCGGCCCAGGCCCATTAAGGAGGTCCGTGGGCCTTGGCCCAAGAGAGCAACCATGGCTGGTCGCTCTGTTGTCCTCGTGCCTTCCTTGTGCGTGGGTGATGCGAGTAGTGTCCTGCTCAGTTTCTGTCAAGGAGCGTTACCTTGACATAAGGTCTCCTCGAGCCCGGAAGATGCTCCTCGAGCCCACTTGCAGCTTTGTCCTTGAGAGGAGCTTATTTTGAGGGTTGTCCTCCCAGTGATGGTCGGACCCTATGTTGGTCGATCCACACCTTAGTGACATACTTGGGTGTGGTTGTGCCCCTTGAGGGACGGCCTATGATGCTTTGTCGCGCTCTTAGACCGCTCCAGTTCGTACATGCGGACTGGACATATTGCAACCCTAACAATAGGCTTGATATTTAGCACTTTGGTAAAAGGCAACTCATCATCATCATCATTGTCAGTTTCATACATGATGTGAGTTTCTCCACAAGTTTCAGAAGTGTCAGCAGCAGTTCTCATCTTCTTGCTGCAGGTGTTGAACTTCTTTCAATTTCAGAATCAGATCTTTTCCTTGATCTGGTTGATACTTTTTCAGTATCAAGTGGAAGATTAGTCAACTTCAGCACAGGGGGAGGAGAAGTAGGAGGTAAATCCTTGTTATTCTTCCTTAATCTCTTCTGTTTTGCTCCCCCTTAGACATGGATTACTTGTCAGCAAATACTTGGGTAGAAAAGTACTCATTACAAAAGTCAGTAAGAGTCTTTAGCCCATTGAAGTGTAAGATCAGCTCTTGCTGACCTTTGTTAAGTGTAGATATCGTGTGTCTGACTTCATCCATATCTCTCTTCAACCTTTCAATGATTGCATCTTTTTCTTCAAGATCCTTTTGTGCCTTTTTGAGTGCATTTTTTAGCAACTCTCAATGTTTGGACTGAAGATGCATAATTGGTTTTGTGTTGTGTATTGACAGCAGCCTGAGCCAAAGTAAGACTTGTTGTCCTTGTCAGCAGGACTTTCAAGATCTTTTCAATGTTCAAAGGCTCTTCAGCAAGTAGTGCTGCATCCTCATCAGTGCACTGTTTGTGAACTTGCAGTAGTGCATTAATTCTTGGTGTAACACTGTCCACATCTGGAAACGGTACAAGTGAGGGAGCAACTAAATGACCGTTTAACTCAGTGGCATACTGATCTTCAGCATGGGCAGTTTCATGCGTTTCATGGTCTTCTTCTGAAGATTCAGTGTGATGGAGTGCTTTAGGAGTTTCAGCAGGATCCACTACATTAGTTTCAGTAGGATCAGTTATCTTGTCATTGATCTTGTCTCCAGCATTTTCTTCCATGCATGATAGCCTTTCTTTGTCAGCCACTTCTTGTTGATGTTGTGGATGAGTGGTTGCTGAGTGCAACACTTGTGACTCAACAGCAGGAGTTTCACCAGCAGTAGGAGGTGGAAGTGAGCTTTGTTCTGGATCTTTTATTCCAAAAGACTGAGCAACCTCAAAATGTTGAGTCTCTGGAACAAATATCACAAGGTTGTTTTGAATAGCCTTTCTAAGATCTTCAGCTTCATCCTTGTCAAAGTTTTCAGCAGTAACCTTGATTGTAGCTTCAACAGCTATTTCATCATCAGCAAGCTTCTTTTTGCCTTTGGCAATTTCAACAAGCTTCTGAGAAGTTTCAGCATCAACAACTTCTTCAGTTGTTGGCTTTTCAGTATTCACTACAACTTGTGCAGCTGTAGGAATTTCAAGTGACTCAACATCAGTATCAGTTGTTGGTTTCTCAGTGGCAGTGGGAGTGGATTCTTCAGGATTGCTGGGAGGTGTTTGCTCAGCATCATGCTTTTCAGCATGTGCTTGATCAGACTTATCTTGAGTCTTAGTTAATTCTCCACCAGCACCAGGACTAGGACCTTGGGTATCATCATCGTGAGTCCTTAGAATTATCCGGATCATTATCACCACTGGAGTCCTCATCCTCTTCTTTTTCTTCATCATTTCCCTCATCATCAGTAACGATGACCATAGGAATAGATTTGTACAAAGTTGTACTAGTCAGTTCCTTTTCTTCAGTGACTACTTCTGGATCAGCTACAGCAGGAACAAAGTTGTTCTTTAGAAGTTCATCTTGGTCATTAAGACTAGCTTCTTTGAACTTTTTCTTGAGCATTTTGCTGACTGTATCGAGTAGTTTGCTATCCATTTGCTCAGCAAAGGTAACATGATCCATTGGCATCATCGAATGAATAAAAGCTTCCAGATTGAGCAGTGATTGCTTCTTCTTGTCATTGATGAGAAGAGGGAAGAGTTCAGCAAAGTCCATTGATCTATACTTTTGCCAGGTGCTGAAAGATTTCACAACCTTGGACAAAGTAGTCTTTTTTAACTGCTTGTACATGTAAGCTGAACTTTCTTGAGGAGGAAGGATCTCTAGATCAGGTAGAGATGTTTCCAAATGAGCCTGTAAGAGATCATGTTTATTATTAGCACAGGTTTTCAACTTGATTACAGAAATAGAGTCTTTTACTGATAAATGAGCTACCTGCTGAGAAGAGGCAAGCTCATTTTGCACACATGGTTGTGCGGTTTCTATAATCATGTCTTCAGAACCTTGATTAGCATCCTGATTTGCAAGTTCCTGTAATAATAACACATGAGATACAAGTACTAAGTTATGAAACTTAGTTAACTTATCAAAAACATGTTCTACCTGCTGAACAGGAGGAATTGGTTCTGATACAGAAGCTTCATCATGCTTCTTGCTTGTATCCGTCTCTTGAGAAGTCTGAAAAGAATTCGAGTTAGCTAAAGATAATAAATCAAAAGATAATGATAAGGATAAATTATTTGAATCAACTACCTGCTCAGGTTCAGCAGCAGTAGATTCGATCCTTGCTGAAGTATCAGCTTCTTCATCATTTCTTTCGATCTCTTCCTCAGGAAACTTCTTAGTTTTGCTCTAGTTGAGATGCTTGTTCCGCATTCTCCCTTGTTTCAGAGGAAACAAGTTGAGCAGAAGAACTTTGACCGTTTAGCTCTTTTCCGGTCATGAACAATGTCACAGAGACATCTGATCTCCCTTGCACTTCTTGATCCATATCTACTTCTAGATATTTGAGTACATCATGTACTTGTTGGTCAGGATCTATGAAGGCGGCCTTATTCATTTCATCCTCAGCAGCATTGTGTGCGTCGTCGGACAGTCCTTCTTGATGTGTGTCAGCAACCACACTCTCTTCAGAAACCTCTTTTTCAGGACTGGTTGCTTTTTCAGCAACAATCATCTTTTCTTTTGCTGCTGATTCAGCAACTCTGCTCCCACATCACTTTGTGGAGCCATTGTTGTCTCATAGAGAGGAGGGACTTGTAATTCCTGAGTGTTTGCTGACGCAGTTTCATCTCTGTCTTCAACAGGTTTTGCATTTCCACTGCTTGGAAGAGCTCTTTTAGCTACATTACCAAATTGTCTTTGTCTTGCCCTTTTGATGAGCTTTTGATCCTCTGTTGTGTCAGGGATTTCTTCAGAAGATGAATGATTGTCAACTGAAGGGACTGGGGCTACTTGCTTTCTAGCAGTTTTATTGGTTCTCTTAGCCTTAGTCTTTCCCTTTTTAACAACTGTAGCTAAGACAACAGTTGTTTGATCAACAACATTTTTAGCTGTGACTGGAGATGCACTTTCAGCTGTCTTCCTTGTAGTTCTGCAAGTAGTTGCAGTAGGGACTGAAGAAGAGATATCAATCTCCTTCTTCTTCTCAGCAGCCTCATGTTGATGAGTTGGACTCTTAGATGAAGAAGTTGTTTTCTCAGCAACCTTCTTTTTCTTGGATGTCTTACTAACATCAGCAGGGGTTGCTGTTGATGAACGCGGATTTGTCGGTTTCCGGTTCAGTCAAATATATTTATTATTTAGCCAAAGGAAATCCACAACTACAACGAAAACCGTAGTGTAGTAGTAGAATGACTCGAGTGTCGTTCTCTCAGGACTATAACTAGCTTTATCTATTTAACTAGAGAATATAAAATAGCAGACGTAATAGCAAGGGGTTTTTCTAACAGATAATGGAGATTGGTGATAGTATGATCCTTCAAAGCATAACGGGTCGATAATCATGCATAAATTCATCGGTCTTGCATGGAGATCTTTGATCAATCTAATGTCCTGTTGCAATTATTAAGCACTACGAAGATAAAGGTTCTGACAAGTCAATCACTATTGTCCTATTGTGTTCCGTAATTATTCAACACTACGAAGATACACTCGCGTATAGGTCGACGAGAGTCCAATTGTGCATAATAATTAATACAACATACGAGAATTTAGGCTGAGCCTGATCAACGAAATAAAGCAATAACACGGAGTATAATGCGCGATATAGCCATTAGCATGATTATCTTCCCTTCGCTAAGAATTCACATACTACCACCAACGATAAGTTTAGCTACTCATAATAGGCATGCAATCAACAGAAATCATATAAGAAAACATGTTGAAAGATAAATAAGAATAAGTAGAATAAACTGTAAGATACAATGTTACCGAAGGTTGTCAATCTCCGAAGAATTGCGATCCTACAAGCTCCAAACTGCTATGAAAAAGTGTCCCCTAAGCTACGAACCCCCAGAACAGGCTCTGGGAAGTTCCTATCTAAAACTACAGAGAAAGGTGAGAAAGTAGGTCTGGAAAAGTATGAAATTCGGAGAAAATATGAGCAACTATATATAGGCCTCGAAATAGTGTGGGGCGGTTCGCCCCAGAGAAAATCTCGCGGAATTTTACGTTTTCGACGCATTTTTGGATTTCTTCCCCTTTTCGGACTCGGTTTCTGACTTCTAGTGGCCTTCTAACCTCCAGATTCGACCCCTAGACTCCAAATCCTATCCGGAAACCTTCAGATACTCCAAATAGGCTTCCGGAACACCAATTCCTTGTCAACTTCAATATCATTGCCCGGAAATCCTCGATTTTCAACCAAAACCTGTAAAATAAAATCTAAAGAGAAACGTGACACTATTCTAATAAAATGCACTAAAATATAGCTAAATTAACATAGAGGATAGCTAAAATAGGTGAAAAAGACTCAAATGAAAGTGTAAAATACACATTCATCAAACTCCCCAAACCGAACCTTTGCTTGTCCTCAAGCAACTAAGCTAGACTCTAATACAAAAAACATGCAAGACACAAAATGGAGTCTCATGCCAAATAAAATGAACTAATCTACTGAATCTACCAAAAAACATATGAACAAAAACCATATAAATCAAAGCATGAATATAGGTTGAAGAATACCTCGATTGACTTATACACATCCACGTAAGCACTTATGTCAAGACAAGATAGTCTCTCGTAACATTCTCTACCTGGACCTAGTCAGTGACGACGTAATGAAGCATGCTAAGATACGAATGGTTGTCCCGTGCCTATGAAACCGAGGACTTACTGCTGTTCCACCATGTTAAGACTTTTCCTCAAAAGAGGTCGAACCAGTACTGGCTCTCATCAAACGAAGGAGGGTTCCCTATAAAAGATAACACTCCCCTATTCTACCCATCTCTCAAGTAAAGTCTTAAGCTATTCACCACTTCATGAATGGCAGGACGAGGGTGGTCTAGAACAGATGACACTCAAGACAAAAAAGATAAAAGATAAAAAATAGAAAATTACAACACGATTACGAACATTACAAGAATTGAAAATAAGACTCAACACTTTGCTAAACTGCTATTTGGCTTTCTTTTTTGGACCCTTCTTTTCTTTTTTGGGGTCTTTTCTTTTTTTTCTTTTTTTTTCTTTCTAGATTTTTTTTCTTTTTTTCTTTTTCTCTTTTTTTCTGGAATTTTTCTTTCTTTCTTTTTTTTTCGATTTTTTCACGCCAGCAGTAGCATAACAAAAAGAGAAAATGACTCACACGACTTCCCCAAACCTATTCGAAAGAATAGGTTGGAGTACAAAATTTACGGAAAAGGAAAAATAAACTCACGAAACGAAAATGAAAAACGAAAAACAAGTCTATGATGGTGTAAACCCCTCCCCAAACCTATTCGGAAGAATAGGTTATAAACAAAGGATCACACATCCTCACACTACCTCCTTCCTAGGCATTTAGCAATCTCAAAGCATGGTGAAGACTTGTTGCCTCTTAGGTACATAATTACTCGGGAAAACAACCATAAGACCCTAACATGCATCATCCTGTTATAAAGTCCTTCGTGAACCGCAGTAGAGAAAACACCACTAACTGATGTCGAGACTACCAAGCTTAACTAAGTGCAATACATAAATGTGACAAGTCAAGCGAGAAAAACCTCGAACAAATTCATAGAGATGAAGCATACGATTAATGGCATAGTTAGTTGATCTACCCAATAAAAAAGTTCAAAAAATGCGGCAATAAATTCCATATAAAACATGCAAGACTATCCTAGGATGAATGTAGTGAATGCAACCTAAAAAACTAAGAAAGCAGTAAACGTGCAAATGCAAATGCAAACGGATAAAACATGCGAGATACTATACTCATCCTACCAATACCAAGCTCCAAACTAACAACATCTGATCACTTAAATCCCATCCCCCTCATGAAATTAACGCTAGTCCCTAGCAGTAAGAAAATGAGGAAATAAGATGTGATACTAGATGTTACCCCATGGTTTGGCCTCGGTCGGCTGAGTATGCTGTTTGTGAGTTATTGGAACTGCTCCGGGAGCTTTATAGGGTGTCATCAGGTCTTCTGGTATGCATGGTAGTTTCAATTATAGGCCGGATAGGAACAACTCCTCCATTAGTATCATCATTGCCCGTATGGCCTTCATTGTCACTACTGTCACGCACATCCTCACTAGTAGAGTTGTAGTGGCGAGTAGAATTCTCAAGATTAGCCGCCGCTGTTATGGAATCCTCCATCCTGGAGCCCTCCAATAGGATGTGAACTGTTGAAGGGGAAAGGGCAGTGGTATCAGGACCTCCCCCTCCAGCGTTTTACACCCCAAGAAGGTTACAGTAAGCTGCTCGGATACTGAGGAGTCTTCAACCATCTTTTCCAATGTCGACCACATTCTCTACAGTTGATCCGACCGATGTCTATATGATGCTCCCTTTAGAGGCAGGCAAGGGGCACCCCAACGGGGGGCTGGACACGCATGTCATTATGTTTTGGAACCAAGCTAGCGCTTCGGAACCTTCTAGCAACTACGAACTCAAGATTGAATCCGTCGCGACAAGATTGTCCCGGTGCCTTCCAGTTCACTCGAACTTTGCAGTCCTCGTGATGGAGTGCTGACGTAATAATGGTTCTATCCCTTCGGTGGTGCATGAATAGGCATAGGAGTCCTTACTCCAGGTGTACTCTAGCTCCTCCTCTTGGATAATCCACGACGTTGTTGCAAAACCCCTTGGCTCGAACGCACATCTAACGAGGTCACTCTTCTTGACATGGTTGTAATCGATCCCCCTCCAATACTTCATAGAAATCATACGGGAATGCTCCTTTCCCTTGGCATGGTTCCTACAAACAACAGTTAGTACCTCGTATGACACAAAACTGTCTCATGCATATGCTAGTGTAAGAACGAAACACACAAGTGATAAAATCAACAATCGAGCTACCCAAACCTTAATGTCTAGCCTAGCTTCTTCATCATGCAACATACCAATGTAACTACTACATGCAATATATCACATTATGCTCTTACTAGACAACCAATATCCTAGATAACAAGGCTCAATTCATACCATAGTAGCGAAAAATTCTACCATCATAAATCCTCATACTTAACAATTTAGCACTCTACCATCAAATCCTACATCATTACACCAATAAACACAATCATATGCAAGAAATCAAAGATAAAGACATATTGCATAACAAGATATATCATCTAGTAGCAAAATTCCCAAATCAACAATCCAAACAAAATTGAGCATGCAATATAATTGCCCGGAAATCCTCGATTTTCAACCAAAACCTGTAAAATAAAATCTAAAGGGAAACGTGACACTATTCTAATAAAATGCACTAAAATATAGCTAAATTAACATAGAGGATAGCTAAAATAGGTGAAAAAGACTCAAATGAAAGTGTAAAATACACATTCATCAAACTCCCCAAACCGAACCTTTGCTTGTCCTCAAGCAACTAAGCTAGACTCTAATACAAAAACATGCAAGACACAAAATGGAGTCTCATGCCAAATAAAATGAACTAATCTACTGAACCTACCAAAAATATATGAACAAAAACCATATAAATCAAAGCATGAATATAGGTTGAAGAATACCTCGATTGACTTATACACATCCACATAAGCACTTATGTCAAGACAAGATAGTCAGTGACGACGTAATGAACACCAATTCCTTGTCAACTTCAATATAATTGCCCGAAAATCCTCGATTTTCAACCAAAACCTGTAAAATAAAATCTAAAGGGAAACGTGACACTATTCTAATAAAATGCACTAAAATATAGCTAAATTAACATAGAGGATAGCTAAAATAGGTGAAAAAGACTCAAATGAAAGTGTAAAGTACACATTCATCAGCTGTGTCAGCAAGAGGAGCTTTTGTAGAGGTTTTCCTCTTTATTGAGCCAACTGCTGAGTGTGATGGTGCAGGGATGGCATGAGCTTGCTTAGCTTTTAGTTTAGTGGTATGCTTTCCCAGCATCCACACGGATACTATAGGGACATTTTCCCTAAGGACGAAATCCATATTCTGCATGAGGTAGCACAACTTAAGTCCGTAAGAGACATTCTCAACAGGGCTTACCAAATTATCCTCAACCGAAAACTTAAACTTTTCAGCATTTTCTACAAGTTTGTTAAAAATGAACTTAGCCCAATTCAGCTCAGTTTTAACATTTTTTAAGATAATTCTCAGTAAGGGCCATCTTTTCAGCCTATTTGGTCTATACCACCAACTTGAGAGTCTACTACTCTTATGAGAAAGAGGCACACTAATTTGAGTGACTCAATTAGGTGTTTTCTTTTGACATTCACTCTGCTGAACTTTGCAAGTGCCTCTACCCCATTGACTAATTCAGGATTTCTAACTTCAGCATAGAAGTTAGCAAGGGTCTTTGCATCACCAGTCACCTCTTCAAATTCACCGGTGACTGGAAGCTCAAAGTGAGCTGCAATATCAGTCCATCTCAGGAGGACTTGCTTTGACTGAACACTAGTGGTAATCACTTTTTCAGTGACACCATTTGTAGTGACAGTGTTTACAACTGCATTGTTGTAAAACTCAAGCACATCAATGGTGTTTAAGCAGGTGGGTGTTGCACTGATGAATTTCATCAGTCCATTTCTTTCCAGTAAGTCCACCGCTTCTTGTACGGGGTCTCCTTCTTCCGAGAGAACATTCATATGCTCTCTTAGGACAGAAGCACCCCATTGCATCTTACCTTTACACTTTTCAATGTCTAGATAAGTTCCGCCCATGGGAAATTGTGAAAGTCTGTTATTCACAATCGTAGGTGCTTGTTGTGTAGCAACAGTTGCAGAAGAGGAGCTTTTTTATTTTTCGGACTTGGAAGTTTTTGGGTCTTTTGGGGCAGAGCTAGATAATCTTTTGGAAGCCATCTTCACTTATATATATAGGGACAAGGAAATTGGAACAGTAAGCTTTGCAAAAGCAAGTTTTGACCGGAGAGTTGCAGAAAAACTAAGAGGTTTGTTTGTGCTTGAAATGGCAAAGTTTTTGTCGTAGTCTGTAAAATTTTGGTCTTATGAGCAGACTCCTCTTTATATAGTACTCTGTTGTTTGAGAGTCTTAATTGATCTAAGATCTCAGCAAGGTAAAACAGAGATACAATTGTTTGGAAAGTGCACGCGTAATAAATGCATAGTACCCCACTAGCGAGTAACTGTCAGATCGTGTCAATTCACACAAAATGTACTGTTGGATAAGCATCTTGCTTTAAATCAACGAACCAGATTAACCAATAAGCACTCAGTGCCCTTTTAGTTTATCTATGCCAAAAACATCACAATAATGACTTCTTTCTAACCAATGGATCATAATCGTCAATTAAACACATTATCTAAATGTATCCAAAATTATTTTGATCTTTGTTTTTGCTGAAATTCCCCCTTAATTAATTATCTATTTTATTTTTTATAATCATTTGTATTTCTGAGTTCATGTCTCAGCAAATACATCTTATTATTGAGATAATACAGAGTAATTATGAGAGTATGCATTTAGTTTGCTGAGTTCCTGTCTCAGATCCTTCCAAGATTGTCTGAATGCCTGTTTCAGCAATCTTTGTTCCCTTTCTAATACTTAATGCCCGTTTCAGCATTATGCAAATAAGTTTCCTTAACAAATATTAGTTTGCAAAAGTCCCTTTTTTGTTGAATGCCTATTTCAGCAAACTTTAGTAATCAACTTTTAATAAAGTCAAAAACCATATCTTTTGCTGAATTACTTTTTATTGAAGGTATACTACAAGTTTTATATCATAAAGATTTAGACCATGGTGAATACCTGTTTCAGCAACCTTGTAGTATATTTTCAAGATATTTTAGGCAACTTCCAATAACCCAAGTTTGTACCTTAGGATTGAAAATATATTATCAGGCAGTGGTTTTGGTAAAGATGTCAGCAAGCTGATCATCAGTGCCTACCTGAATTACCTCAATATCTCCTTTCTCAACATGGTCTCTTATGAAGTCATGTCTAATATCAATGTGCTTAGTTCCTGAATGGAATTTTGGATTTTGGGTGATAGCAATAGCACTTGTATTATCACAGAAGATTGGAGTCTTCTTTTCACATATACCATAATCCCTTAGTTGTTGCTGAATCCATAGGATTTGACCAGTGCAACAACCAGCTGCAATATATTCAGATTCTGTGGAAGAATTTTCCACACAATTTTGCTTCTTGCTGAACCATGAAATTAGTCTTGTTCCTAGGAACTGACATGTTCCAGAGGTACTCTTTCTGTCAAGTGTAGAGCCTCCATGATCAGCATCTGAATAGCCAACTAGTGACAAACCAGAATCGTTTGGATACCACAATCCAATGTTGACAGTACCTTTGACATATTTCAGTATTTTAATTGCTTTCTTGTAGTGTGATTCTCTAGGATCAGATTGAAATCTTGCACACACACAAACAGCATACTGAATGTCAGGTCTTCTTGCTGTTAAATACAGCAAGGAGCCAATGAGCTTTCTATACTTGTGTTCATTAACAGATTTGTCTGTTTTAGTATAGCCCATTTTGGTAACAACACTCATTGGGATCTTTTCCGGTTTGTCATCTTCTTTGATCCTGAATTTTATGAGCATTTCTTTTGCATACTTTGCTTGATTTATGAATATTCCATCCTTGAGTTGCTTGACTTGCAATCCTAGGAAATAATTCAATTTTCCCATCATACTCATTTCAAACTTGTTTGTCATGAGTTTGGCAAAATCATCACAAAATTGCTTGTCTTTAGAACCAAATATTATGTCATCCACATAAATCTGGACTAAAAGTAATTTACCATCATGATTAATGGTAAACAAGGTTTTATCAACCTCACCCTTCTTAAAACTATTGTCCAGCAAGAACCTAGCTAAGGTATCATACCAAGCTCTGAGTGCTTGCTTTAGACCATATACAGCTTTCTGAAGTTTGTATACCATCTTGGTTTCTGAAGAAAGTTCAAAGCCAGGGGGTTGTTCTAAATAGACTTCTTCAGCAAGTTCACCATTTAAGAATTCACTTTTAACATTCATTTGGTAAACTATAAAGTCGTTATGAGCAGCAAAGGCCAAGAACAGTGTAATTGCATCCAATCTTGCAACTGGTGCATAAGACTCATCATAGTCCAATCCTTCAGTCTGGCAGTAACCTTGAGCAACTAAACATGCTTTATTCCTTGTTACTTCACCAGACTCACTCAGCTTATTTCTGAACACCCACTTAGTACCAATTACTTTCTTACCTTCAGCAAGGGGTACAAGTTTCCAGACTTTGTTCCTTTCAAATTGATCCAATTCTTCTTGCATTGTCTTGATCCATTCAGAGTGCTTTAAAGCTTCTTCTATGGTTTTAGGTTCAATTTCAGATACAAAGCAAGAGAATAATGCTTCTACATCAACTACCATTGTTTCTTCAGCAACGTCCTTGTTAGTAGAAACTTTGGATCTAGTCACTCGGCGATTGTCAATATCACCAATCATATCCTTAGAGGGATGATCTCTAATCCAAATATTAACACGTTTGTTCTTTGGATCTGGACATGTATGCATTTCAGCATGTGACTCTTCAGCGTGTGCTTGTTCAGCACTACTGGTTTCAGGTTGTGTTTCTACTGATATAGGTTCATCAGCAACTACTTGTTCAGTATTGCTCATTTGTGGTAACTCTTCAGTAGGCACAGGAAGTTGCATTGTTTCAGCAACGTCTGGAGCAACTGCATCTTTAGACGGTAATTCCTTATCATGAACTACATTTATCTTGACTTGACTTGATGATGGCATGTCATTGTCAAAATCATCATTAAGTTCAGTGATCTTGACATTTCCAGCTTTAGGTTCAGTTTTTTGCTCGTGTATGAGTAACTTTTTCATACATTCAGATATTTCTTCTTCAGCAGGAACTCCTTGTTTCTTTTCATAGAATACAACATGCACAGATTCTTCAATCTTTTGTGCCTTTTTGTTATAAACTCTATAAGCTTTGCTATGCAAGGAGTAACCAAGAAATATCGCTTCATCTGCCTTGGGTTGAAATATTCTTAGATATTCTCTACCATTGTTAAGAACAAAACATTTGCAACCAAATACTCTTAGATGAGTGATGTTAGGAGGTCTTCCAACAAATAACTCATAGGGAGTTTTGTTGTATTCCTTAGTTATCAAATATCTATTTTGAGTATGGCAGGCGGTATTAATCGCTTCAACCCAATAAGCTTCACTTATTTCAGTGTTAGCAAGCATGGTTCTAGCTGCTTCCTTAAGGGTACGATTCTTCCTTTCAGCAACACCATTTTGTTGAGGTGTCCTTACTGAGGATAACTGGTGTTGTATGCCTTTAGAAGTGCAATACTCCGTTATGTACTGGTTTACAAACTCAGTACCATGGTTTGTTCTGATGATTCTTACCTTGTCATTTTTCATGACTTCAAGCTTGTTCAGCAAGTTAGGTATTTCAATCCTTGTTTCAGACTTTTGTTTGATGAAAATTACCCAAGTGAATCTTGAATAATCATCCACCACTACCAGAACATATTTCTTGCCAGCATATCTTGTTCAAGAAGATTCAAACAAGTCCATGTGCAAGAGTTGTAAAGGTTTTATAGTTGACGGTACTGCCTTGTTCTTAAAAGAGATATTAGTTTGCATACCCTGCTGACATGCAGTGCAAGCACCATCCTTCTTAAAAGTGACCTTAGGTAATCCACTACAAGTGCCTTTTTAGACAGCTTATTCAGCGTCTTGAAGTTTAGGTGACTAGTTCTTTTATGCCATAACCATGCATTTTCAGCAAGGCCTTCATGATCTGAGATAAGGAATTTTTCAATGATTGCTGAGGACCAATCTACAGTGTATAGACCTCCTGATCTTCTAGCAACCATGATTACCTTCTTTGTCTCAAAGTCAATAAGTTTGCATTCATCACTTTTGATTTTGATGAAGTAACATTTGTCAGCAAACTGACTCATGCTGAACAGGTTAAACTTAAGATTGTTGACATAAAGAACTCCCGTTATGGTAATGCATCCTAACTTCACGTCACCAAAGCCTTTAGTAGATGCAAAGCCTCCACCTGCAAATCTTATTGTTGGACCTCCAGACCACCGTCTGTAGTTTATAAGATTTGTTTTGTCGCCCGTCATGTGCTTCCCGCAGCCACTATCAAAGTTCCAAATAGGATTGGTTGTCTTGGTGGATGAAGTCTGCACAATCAAGAGTAAATAAGTCAATTATCCAAAATGGGATATTCATTAACATGTTTAAAGAAACGACCAGTGGAAACCTAAGCCTCTGATTTTTCAATCTTGACTTGTTTTCTTCGTGCTGAGGAACTAGATGTCTTAGGACCAAAAGACTTTTGACTTTCATTAGTCAAGTCCACTTTCAAATGTGGTGTCTTGTTTGGTTTTCCCTTTTGCTGAACATACTTTTCAGTAAGTTCTTTTCTAACAAAATTTTTTCTAGTCCTAGCATTTTGAGTATTATCATTACTCTTAGGCTTTGATTTATTCAGCTCCTTGATGTATTTTTGCTGACTTTGCTTATACTCATGGAACAATTGGTTTTTCTTGTTTTGTAACCAAGTCCACTTCTCGGAGTATGCTGAGTTAACCTTACTTCATTCAAGTTTGTCAGCAAAGATCTTCTGATTACCTTTGTTAGTAATCTTGCCTTTTGACTTAACAGATTGCTTTTCAGCAATTTGTTTGGCGGAATGCTTTTCATCATTCTTTTTCTGAACAGATTGCTTTTCAACAACCTGTTTATCTTTTGAAGTCTTATTACTTTGAGTAGTAACAAGGGACTTTTTGGTCATAGGTATTTGATTGCATGTTTCAGCAACCTTAGATTGACCAATTTGATAGAGTTCCGGTTGAACACTATCAATAGCACGAACAAAGGTTATTGGTGATTTGTCTTTAATCAAGAGTATCACGTCATCACCTTCATACGTGGCACCTAAACCTTCATTCTGAGATGGATCTCTCAGATAAGAGTTAGTTCGGTCAGAGTGTTGCTAGGACTCGCATAAGATTTGAAATTTACTTTCATCTTTTTCAGCTCTTGTATTTCACCAAGTAACTTCAGGATTGAAGATTGATATTCTTTCAATTCTGTTGACATTTGAGTGTCTTTTTCTGTAGCTTCAGCAAGTAGTTTCTTAAGATACAATATTTCAGTATCTTTTCGTTCTGATTCATTTTTCAGCAATACATACTTTTCAGTAGTTTGCTTAGTCAAAGATTCAGCAATTAGTAGTTTCTCTTGCTGTTTGCTCAGAGTTTTCTCAAATCTTTCAATTTCTCCTTGTATCTTTTCAAGATCAATTTCACTTTCATCATCTGAATCTGAGTCAGTGTTAGGAGAATTTACCTGATCCGCCATGAGACAGAATTCCATGTTTGACACGTCTGGAAATGCTTCCATAGCGATTCCACAAACTTCTTTTCCAAATTCAACGTCCATGGTTGATTCTTCTCAGTGTCTGAATCTTCTTCCTCACTTTCTTCACTCGTCTGGAAATGCTTCCATAGCGATTCCACAAACTTCTTTTCCAAATTCAACGTCCATGGTTGATTCTTCTTCAGTGTCTGAATCTTCTTCCTCACTTTCTTCAGTGCTAGTGTCTATGCGTAAAGCATCAATCTTAGCTTGAAGCTTCTTCTTTTCTTCAGCAATCATGGCCTTTTTTAACTTCTTTCTTTTGTCAGCACTCTTGCCTTTCAGCAAGGGACAATTGGCCTTGAAATGACCAGGCTTCTTGCAGTAGAAACAGAGATCATTTCCTATTGCTGGTTCTTCAGAGGAAGAGGTGGGCTGAGCTTGCTTGTTCAGCGAGCTAGCATCTGTCTTGTATTTGTAGTAGTTATTGCCAAGATACTTTTTCAGCTTCTCCTTTGCTTTTCTTCTTTCAAGCTCTTTGCTGATGAATTTCCTCATGTTTTTAACAGCCACGGCGCTTTCATCAGTAGGCTCTTTTTCATCCTTCTTTTCAGAAGATGATACCTTAGTAGCAAGAGCAATGTTCTGCGATTTTTCAGCAGACACTGTTTCTCTTTGCTTTGTCTCATAGTTTACAGCAGCAAGATGAGAAAACAACTCTGTTGGAGCAATATTAAGCATTCCTTGATTATAATAGAAATTTTGAGTGTGGATCCATTCTTGATTCAAACTTCTAATGATGGTTTTCACCTTCTCAGAGTCTGAATAGAAGTTTCTAGCACCTAAGGTAGCCATTTCACTCGCAAGAGTTGTGAACCTGAAATCCAAGTCTTCCAGTGACTCAGCAATACCTTGTTTAAAGTTTTTAAACTTTAACTTCAAAACTTCGAGTTTGTTTTCCTTGGTTTTGTCAGATCCAGCACACAGATTTTGTACCATCTTCCAAGCTTCCTTAGCAGTCTTTGCACCCCCACAGTTTGCATTGTATGGTGTCAGGAGTAGACCGAATAATGATGTTTCTTGCTTGGCCATCAAGACGGAATCTTTTGGCTTCATCTGAAGTCCATTCCTCTCTTGGTTTTGGTACGACAATGTCGACCGGTTCTCCTAAGATAGTTTCCTTTTCACCATCATCTGTGATCTTGTAAGGAAAGCTTCTTTCAACTTTAGTGATCTTGATTGGTCCATCGTTTATGACTGTCACCATCTCATCACTAATGGCCTCAAGATGTAACATCATGTTGTTTCGCCATTTTTCATAGTTTTCCAGCTTCAGCAAAGGAGCGTCTCCTAAAGACATCCTGCAAAATGCAACAAACTACCAACCTTGATCAAGTATGAGTGATTTACGGAAAGCACTTTAAAGTGGGATCTAGGTTCAGTGCAGAAGGATGAACCTCCTGCTCTGATACCACTTGTTGGTCCCTTTAGACAACAAGTAGAGACTAGAGGGGGGGGTGAATAGTCTCTAAACCTTTTTCGTCGTCTAAAACTTTCTCAACAAGGAGCTTTAAGTTTTCAGTAAAGAGCTTATGCTGATACTTAACACAAATTTCTCAGCAAGGTACTTAATACTTGTTCAGTAGTAAGTTTTGCTAATACTTAAAATGTCAGAGCGGAAGTCTTTCGAAATTAAGTGCTATTGATAAAACAACTACTCAGCAGGTTTAAGCAAACCAAGTTTAAAACAAGTCTACTGAATAAAGGCTTTTAGAGAGAGACTGCAATAGATAAGATAAAGCTTTGCTGAAAGTAAATGCAGTAAGTAAATCACACAAACACTTTTATAGTGGTATCTGAGTGTGGCGTAATCCCTCAACTAGTCCACTTTGTCCTTGCTAGGACTGAATTCACTAAGATAGATGATGAGATTCCTTACAACACCTAATCTATTAGAATTCCAGAAACCAAAGCGCCCTTGCTTTGTTTCCAACCTAACCAGAAAACTATAACCTTGTTCTCCACCCTTTGTTTCCAACCTAACCAGAGAACTATAACCTTGTTCTCCACCAAACTTGGGACACTTATCAGCAAATCCTTGCTTGATTAGTTCCCCCTGAATTTCACGCCTGTAAAAGTGTGTTTTATCAGTTAGAGAGGTTTTGGGTGAAGATCACTTATGAGATTAACTTCTCAGCTAATGTCAAGCAATCTTAAGAAACTCAACTGAATAACTTTTCAGTTATAAGTATATTGTTTCTGGGTGTTAAAACTATTTCTTGTTTAGGAGAAAGAACACTTAACCAATTTCTTAGCTAAAGTTCTACTTCTTCACAAGTAGCTTTTGTTTCAAGTTTAAGTCTTGAGTCGTATCTTTAGACAGTAGTAAGCTTAAGAAAGATGTGAGTTTGAAAGCACAAGTGAGTGTAAGATCACGTTGTTGACACACTTTCTTTCACTGCCTAAGGGTCTCTATTTATAGTGAATTCTTGGTACAGTTTGAATTTTGAAATTCAAATCCGGAGCCAGAAAATGTCACTATCTTGCTATGAAGGTACTATCAGCAGCGTGTTCAACTTTTTCAGAACGGCATGCTTTTCGTTTAATGCTCTTTTACCTTTTTCAACGTTTGAAACTTGGAGCATAAATGTAAGTACTACGTCAGCAAGTAAGGTCACATGTAGTTACTTTAGTACGTTATATCGGCTCAGCAGACTCAAGCTTTTACACTTGTATTTTCTGCTTTGCTGAAATATGTACTTTAGTTAACTTTACTATGTGCCTTATATAGATACCAAATCTCAGCAAACTTCAAGTCTTCTTGTCTTCAAATCTTCAAGTCTTCAAGTCTTCTGAGTGGTTCTTGTACTTCAATAGACTGTTTCAGCAAACAGCGTACATCATCAGCAAACAAAGAACCTATCTAGTACCTATACTAAGTCTTCAGCAGAAGTTCCTCTTTTACAATATCCTTTCAAAATTCTAATTTCCTATGGACCTTAAGAGTACTAATCACTGGACTGTTCTTAATTTAGCATGGTAATCTGTTCATCAGAATTACAAGTTTCCTAACACAAATTTGCAGACACCTTCATTTGGAAGTTGAGACTTATTTTCGGTTCTAATGAAAATTTGTCATTTTAGTTCTTCTCGAGTTTTATCAATGAGTGTGACAGTTATTTAATTAATTATTGCAAATCATAAAAGAAGGAAACTTAAGTTATTTAATTAATTATTGCAAATCGTTTAAATGGTGAATGTTTACTTTGCTCATGTGACATAGAGCTAACTCGTTTTTTTAAAAAGGCTAAAATTTATTAAAAAACGGGAAACATATGAAATGCTCGAAAAGAGTACAACTGTAGATTTTATGCAAAAGTAGACTCTTCCCCTAGCACTCGAACCTATAATCGGGGGAAATACCAACCACTGCCCCAAGACCTTAGCCATAGTTTTCAAATCTCTTGGGGATACTAGTGTGATGCTTAGCGGATCCACGCAAGAGAGCAAGTAAAAAGCTACTAAGGAGTGAAACACCTTAACCGCTAGGGCAAAAAAAGGGAAAGGCTTACAGACTCCCTGGCCAAAATACCAATGCCACATCAGTGAGCCTTGCACATGAGACTCATATAGTGAGAAGGTGGTCTAGACCACCTCTGATGGTCTCACTTTTTCACTGTAGCAGTGGATCCCGCACATGAAACCCATACAGTATTTTAGTGAGATGGAGTCTAGTATATAGGAGACCGGAATAAAGAGGGATTTCTCAAATGATACTAGGTAGATAGCAATGGATCAAATTGAAATTACCGGTCATGTCTTGCTACTGAGACCTTGGTTGATTAAAGCAGCTGCAGCAGTGGATAATCCAATTCCACTTCCAATTGCCCGAAAACCTACACAAAAGTATTATCCATTCACACCTCTCTTGTGGGACGGACATACTAGATGAGGGGGACAAGGTTTTGCCATGGTCATAACGGTTATGGGGTGTTGCTATTATCAAATAAATTGAGGAATTTGTGATTTCTATAGTCCTCTCTTGTGGGTTAAGTTGTTTGTTGAGTACAATGGTATCAAGCTGTTCTTTGGCCTAGGAATGGTACTACTGATCGTGATTATATAGTGGTTTGGAAGGTTTTCTCTATTTGGTACTTTGTAGACGGTTCCGGAGGGTTGTTCCGGTTTTGAATTGTGCTTGTAATCGCTCCGAACATTTAATGTGCTCTTTTAGTATATAACGGAAAAATACATATATAAATCACTTAACAAAACAAATTACAAAAACATCCACCTTCAAAAACGAAATACCAAAGTGTCGCTAGTTGCCATAACTATATATGGACTTCAAAATCTCGCTCAAGTGGATTTAATGAGGATTTTTGAAATTCGCCTATAGAAATGGATCTCAAAATCTCGCTCAACTGGATTTAATAACAAATTTGACATCCGAAAGCTAATTTCAGTGGCTCAAACTAGCCGAAACTAGCTAAAAATGATTGAAACTAGCTAAAAATGACTGTAACTAGTTGAAAATGGACCTCAAAATCTCGGTCAACTAGATTTAATAACAAATTCGACGTCTGAAAGCTAGTTTCGGTAGTTTAGGAGTTTAATTAGATGGATATAGATGAAAATTAATTAAATATAATTAATTAGTGATTAATTAACACTAATGGAGGTCTAAAGTACCATGAAATTCAAAGTAGCGAGAATTTGGACTCCATTTGGTTAAATTTTAGGGCAACAAAAAAAAGAATGATCTTTTTTGTAACATGTTTTTTTAAGTGATTGTTTTGGTAAGGAGGTGCTCTATAGTAGCACTTATATGTAATTCTCTGTAAAAATTTTGCGGTTTGATATAAATAACAAATTAGTAGATTTAAACATGCGTACCCAAAAGGCAATTACGGTGGTTTCCTAATAATTATTAAAATGTCACCATTCTAATTTTCTTTGGAAATATTCAATTAATATTCTAGAGGAAAAAAAAAATGATTAATACAAAACTTTTACCTTCAAATGTTTTAGACCCGTGGCAAATCTAGAAGGAATTTTTAGGGGGGTCAAAATATAAAATTGTGACCTTTTGGAGGATCAACATGTAAATTTTGATTCCGATTCAAAAATAAATGTGAAATTGGTTACAATATTTTTTTTGTTTAAAGAACTTGTAAATTTCAGGGGTCCAGTGGTGGCTCCGCCACTGTTTCAGAGGGATAAATTACGCCATCGTTGTTACGGTCGAAAAACATAACATGCTTCTCAAGAACACTCACTGTTCCATTTTGCGTACCCGCATGTATGCATAAATTAAACTATATAAATATAATATATGTATTCCAAGATGTATAAATGATGAAAATTACTAATTAATGAAAATAACTTGAGGAGAAGAAAAATGAGAGTATGGATTTATTGCCTTGTACTTCCTCCGTCCGGTCAATTCTTTCCATTTCGTTTTGTTGATTTTTTTTGAATTGTAAATTATTTCTATATTATATCGAAGAAAAATATTATAAAAATTATATTAAATTAATATAAATGGTATACTTTTTATATATAATTTTTTCGAATTTTGTTCAATTTGTAATTTAGTAGTAATTTTTGTCCGAAAAACAGTCAACAGAACAAAATGGAAACCATTGACCGGGCCGGCGGAGGAAGTACGAGATTTGTGATGGTTGGTGAAGAAGAATCGAGTTCTCTAGCATTTGTGTGTAGCTTTGAGAAAACGAAAAGGCTGAAAACAACAAACAAAGAAGACCAAATTTGTGCTTGAAAATTCATGATTTGAATTGTCATTTGCTTATGATTTGTGATTGTATAGTAAGGACTTGTGTTGAGTAGGGCTGGGCATGGGGCGGATCTGATCAAATCCGATCCGAAAATGCAAATTTTGGTCAATCCGAAATCCGATCCGAAATTTCGGTTCGATTTTGGATTGATCCGAAAATTATTGGATCGGTTCGGATTGGTCCGTTTAATCCGAAATAGTAAGACTCAATTTTTAAATATAAACAAAAACTTAAAGTTGAGGCTAAACTGAGGATGGAAAATAAAATCTCAACTCAAGAATGAGTCAAATAGAGATCTGGTTACTGGTATTGATAAATTGCAAATAGAGAACTAATTAATCCATGCCCATTTGACCTCTCTATTCGTTGATACTTTTTTCCATCCAAATTTATTACAACCCTTGTCTTGCAGATAATCCATTCCAGCTGAGATAGATCTGTTCATTTCGCTTCACTGTGTTGTGTTTGTGAATGTTTGTTTCCAGAAGCCAAGGAACTGAACCTCGGATCTTCAGATCTTGGCATCTTGCTTTTACTTCCTGCCTATTTTTTCTTCGTCGATCGCTCTCAAGGATAATATTCCTTTCGATCGCGCAAGCCATGGGTTATATGCTAAAGATGTAATACCCCGCATCCCACATCGCTTAAGAGTGAGTAGAATAAAGGGTATATATGTTAGACCACCACTCTTACATGGTATGAGGCCTTTTGGGTGATTCCAAAAGCAAATCCGTGCGGGCTCAGGCCCAGAGCGGACAATATCATACTGTTGAGACGTGTGTGGGTCCGTCCAGGAGTAACATGAAAGTATATATGTCATAGAGACAACCTACGATAGGGACGATATGTACTTGATCACATTTAGTTATTGTATTTGTTATACATTATTAAATACAATTGACATTGCATTTTATGAATAATATATTTGGTTGTTTGAATTATTCAATAAAATGTTCCCAAGGACTTAAGGTAATCACCAAGTTAGTGGGAGCTTGTGTGTCAATAATTGAGTCCTAAAATAAGCCACTAGCTAAAGGTCATTGAGATATGAGATATCAATTATGCGATTGGAGCTATCATATGTTGCATTAGATCCTTCGAGGATGTAGTAGGTCTCACTGCTACGAATGAACTTGGTTAATCATAATGAACATATGAACACTTTGGAGAGTGTTGCCATACCCAACCGAGAAACCATTTGGTAAAGCTATTTGAGTGTCTATGGTAGTATCGGTGTGTAGGGTGATGTTAGTAGTCCTTAGACTTGAGGTCAATACTACATCATATGTGAAATAATGTACTTTGACCATGCGCAACGCTTGCACTCTTAAAGTAGGGTAGATACGTCATGTGTTGGGTACATTAGGAAGCATATGGTGTGAGTGATTGGGCCAAGAAAGGATTCATTCCCCCGTAATAGATATAAGGAGAGAATACTCACTTCTCATATTTAGTGCGATCATAAAACCGGTGGCCACCGTAAGTGAATATGTCAAAATGGTGTTTGGACATAATTCATAGATCGACTAATAAGATTGAGAGACCATGAACGAGTTATTAGAATAGACACATAACCATATTCTAGACTCATTCGAGTATTCGTGAATGAAGGGATTGTATCATCAAAGTACCCTACGCTACAGGTGGTTTGTTTTCCTCACAAACGTTCCTTGCATATTAATATTGTTTGATAAATTGTCTAGGAATTTATTATGACCTTACTTAGATTATTGCTTAATATGCAAGGCCCTATGGGTCACACTTCAAGGTGGTGTTTCTACAAACCAGCTATGTATATTGGATTAAATATTAATTAGATTAATATTAAATTATTATACATAAATATATATAATGGAATTATTATTAATTGGATTAATATTAATTTATTATATGTGGAATATATTTTAGAAATATAATTAATTAATTTAAATTGGATTTAATTAATTAATTGAAGATTTGTGCACTTGGACGGGATTTTAGGATGAAGCCCAAAAGGAAATGAATAGAGTGAGGAGAAAGGGAGCTGGGCCAGCTGGCCCAACATGGGCACGAGAGGCTGCCTCACGTTGCTTCTTCTTGTCTCTCTCACTCCAATTTTTTTTCTTTTTCTTTCATCTCTATCTGTTTGTTAGTTATTTTGATGACTTTTGAAGTCTCCTAGTCAATAAGATTTACTTGGTAAAATCTTACGTGATTTTCTGAACAAACTAACTGACTAAATCAGAAAGAAAGAAAATATGTCTCATTCCAACATACGTAAGAAAATACTCTCTGATAGTCAGAAAGACATTTTCTCTCTAAGAAGCTCAAAATATAGAATAACATCTTAGCTTTCTTGGTAGAGACACTGCCCGTGGATACCGAGGTCGAAGGAAGCAATCAAACCTGTTGATGAGCCATCTTGGAGATTTCATTGACGAGAATTTCATTTCAGAAGACGAAGAAATCAACCAGTTACCGGACAAGGAGATTGCAAAGCTTTGTCTGGAGATTGAGGAACAGCTGCCCGGTGAATTTGCTTATCTGCTAGAGGACACGTAAGTGATTATCTTCTAGCATAATAAACGTAATATAGTCATATCAGTTTAGTGAGAAATAAAAATTTTAAACTTCCGCTACTTAGCCTTAGAGACAAATTTTCTCACATTTACTAACAGTGGTATCGGAGTTGGGCTGATCAATGACTATATTCGTTTATTATTTACTGTTGTTGTAGATTAAGATTAGTTTTGATGTGCATGATTTATTTTCTGTTTTTGAAATTGGATTAAAAAAAAAAACATTTGGGAAGATGATGAATAGTAACCCGCGGGTTACTATTCATCCACCATTGTTGGTGGTTGATGGAGCTTTGAGCTCTTCCACTTTTCTTCATCTTCCTAGGGGTTCTATATATCAATCTTCTCCATTTTTCGCCCTTTTTCTATTGGACCCTTCGAATTCGAGTTTAGAGATTCGTAGATGAAGTTTGAGTTAGGGTTCATGGAGCTTGAAACTCCATTAATGGGTTTCTTCCAAACTTTGTGTTCTTGACTCAAACTAAACTAAAATTGGGTGTAATAGATTCGTGGAAACATGGAGAACAACATAGGATGTTGAACGGATCGAATTAGACAACTCTTGCTCAAGGTTGAACTCGACCGATTTAAAAAAAAAAAATCTTTAATCCGTTTTGAACGGACTTATTCATGATTTGATTCGTATTTGACTGAAGGATAATGTTTAGAACATAGTTTAGAACACTAGATACGATTTGGGATTGATTCTTGAAGGGTTTGGAAACCTTTGTTAATTGCAGGGACTCAATCAAAAATTTTCAGGAAGTATAGGGAGTGTACAGTGGCAAGAAAGAAGAATTTGGGGACTCGGATCGCAATTTGGCAGTTTACTGTCTTATTGCGGCTCAAGCCCCTAAACTTCTGCATGTCACGAATTGACCCCAGAACTTCCAGAAGATTTTAGATTGGACCCAGAAACTTCATTTGTCATTCTGCAAATTACAAATAGGCCCGTAACGTTTTGGAAACTTAATTTCTAGTTTATAAATAGTTTATAAACTACATTTATGCACTTTTAACACTTTAGAAGGTTAAAGAAATGCTTGGAGGCATTATTAAAAGTTTATAGCATTTAATATTTAGTTCATAAATAGTTTATGTAATATGTATTATTGATAATATAATATTTTGTACGATTATATTATAATAAGGGGCAATTACATCTCATACCCTTGTTATTTTCATCTATTACAGATTAGCCCAATTATATTTTTTATTACATATAACACCCCTGTTAAAAGATTTAATTACATCTGGACCCCAATTTTGGGGTCCAGGTGTAATTGTTTTAACTAAATTTGACCCATTTTGGACTTAGATGTAATTGTTTTGGAAAGGTGGGCCAATTTGAAAAGTGGTCGTTTAACAGGGGGTCCAGATGTAATTTTTCCTTATAATAATGACATATTCATAGTTTATGAATAGTTTATAAACTATAAAAGATATTAGTATATTGCTTTAGAAGATTATACTAATATGCATACTAATTATAAATGATTATAAATGAACATGTAATTCATAAATTAGATTTATGATTACTTCATATTATCTTTAATCCACAACAACCACTTTACTTATCAAGCTTGATTGCTCTAAGTGTATTGAATGTCTACATGATTTATTCAATTCATTTAAATACCGTTAGACCGCTATTATTGCATGGGTAGCGGCACCCATTAGTTTCCGGACCGCATCTGTCATATGCATGGGTAGGCGGCACCCATTACTTGCTAGTCCGCGATTGATATGTATGAGTAGGCGGCACTCATTACTTGTTGGACCGCATTGCATGAGCCTTGGGTAGGCGGCACCCATTATGTGATGCACGTTAGGGATCTTGGTCAAGCGATTAAATACCCCATTTAAATGTTCTCCAACCAATTTAAGTCTCGATTGAATCGTATGATGTCACCCATCATAATTGAAGGGTAAATGGACTTACTAATCTCGTGGGTAATATGCACCATAGTGCTTACTCCGTTTGTCGTAGGAAAGTTGCCTTCATATGACCATTGTTGGTGTCGTGTGATGGTTATGACTTACTTGAATTATGTCGAGTCGCCATAGCATCAGGCATAATTTAAGGACATCGATCAAAATAGTTTTGATCAAACCAAGAGTTGTATTGTACAGTTGGTTTGGAGACCTACCTGTTTGACTATTATAGTGATCAGCCATAGCTGGGGCTATAATAGTGACAAGCGTGGATCTTGGCTCACTACGACTATTATAAGATATTGGTTCGTACTCTTTATAGGGGTCAAGAGTATGTGAAAATAGTCAGAACTAAATACAGCTAAAGTCCTAATTTATTTAGTCGCTGATTGTGATCATAGAAATTAATTTTAGAGTTTTAATTTCAGTTTTATTATTTACTTCTTTGGTCAATTAAGATGACCAACTTATCCGTTAGAATTATCTTGGAGAAATGCACTCTTACTAGTCCGAACTTCGTGGATTGGATCTGTAACGATCGTTTTGGTACTAAGGCAAGAGAAGATTGAGTATGTCTTGGACAAGCCAATCCCTACTCCTCTCACTAATCCTATTGAGCTTGTTGCGTTTGAAAAAAAAAAAAAGCTCATCAAAACGTAAGGATTAAGCTGCTAATGCATAGTGTGTTATGCTAGCTGTAATGACTATGGAACAGCAAAGGCAACATGGTAACATAATGCCATTTAAAATGCTGCTACATCTCAAAAGCCTTTTTGGAACTGTTTCCAAGAGTGTTGAATTTGATCTTCTTAGAGAAATCTTCAAAGTGAGATTTTCCAAATGAGGAATGTATCTGATCACGTGCTCAAGATGATTAGATTCATCGAGAAACTGGCTAGTGCTAGGATTGCATTTGAGAACCGTGTTTCAGTCATTATCATCCTTCAATCATTACAGGATTCATATTCAACGTTCATGATGAATCACAATATGAATGCTAAGGATGCTACACTACCTGAATTCCATAATATGCTTAAGGCTTATGAACAGGCTCAACCTAAGAGGTAACCTGTTTTAATGGTTGGACTGTCTGTGAAAGCTCACCTTAAGGAGCAAAGGCTCGAAAGGTAAAGCTAAACAGAATAAAACTGGAAATTACAAGAAGGTAGTAACATGGAGAAGGGGATGTGTCTTTACTGTAAGCAGAAATGACATTGGAAGAGATATTGCCCAAGCACAAGGGGCTAATGGAGCAATGCATTGTGCAACCAGCTCAAATCAATATGTTTGTCGTGGAGATAAATATGTCTGCAGAAACTTGAATTGCTGAGTATAGGATACAACTTGTGGCTGGTACATAATGTACAAGGGCTATTTGACAGCAGATCGATTAGACCAAGAAGAATTGACCTACGCATAAGAAATGGATCGTCCATTACTTATTAGCGTATAGGAAATCTTAAATTTGATTTATCCTCAGATATATTTGGAACTTGATAATTGTTATTTCGTTCATTATATTACTAGCAAATATGAATGGTTTATATTTGCTAAACTGTAGACATACTTTACTACATCTTCAAAACAAACGAGCTAGGCTCAATAATCCTAGAAACACCGCTTACTTGTTGCACTGTAGACTTGATATATCAATGAGACAAGAATTGCTAGGCTAAAGAGGTAAGACTACTTAGCACCATTTGATTTAGAATCATGTTGGAGTTAAGAATTCTGTCTCAAAGGTAAATTAATCAAGAAATCCTTTTCAAGGAAAAGGACATACGTGCACAACAACTACTTGAGTTAATTCATACAATGTGTATGGACCATTTGAAACTCAGGCTAAAGATCATTACTCTTATTTTATAACTTTTACTAATGATTTCTCTATATTTGGACATGTGTATCCTATGAAACACAAATCTAAAATATTGGAGAAATTCATTGAGTACAAAGCTGAAATAGAGAAACAACCTGAAAGAAGTATTAAGACTCATCGATTAGATCAAGGAGCATAATACTTAAGTGGTGAGGTTTTGGATTATTTAAAGCTACATGAAATTCGATCAGAGTTGACTCCTTCTGGAACACCACAAATGAATGGTATTTCGAAAGGGAGAAATCAAACCTTGTTAGACATGATTAGATCAGTGATGAATTTCAGTACTCTTCCAACTTATTTATGGGGATACGTATTATATCAAACTCAGTCCATATTCTGAATAAAATTTCATCTAAGTCAGTCGAGTAACCACCATATGAGTTATGGGATGGCATGGTGCCAAACTTATCACCTATTAGAACTTGGGGTTGTCAAACATATGTGAAAAGAATGCTCGTTGACATGATTGAAACTTAAAAGTGAGAAATGTTATTTTGTAGGATATCTAAATGAAACCAGTAGTGTAACACCCCGTTTTTTTAATTAATTATTTATTTATAATTTTATTATTTAATTATTTATTTTAGTTAATTAATTACCAGAGTAAATTATTTATTCAATAATTATTTAATTAATTTCACGTAAGCTAGTTCGTTTCGTTTCGTTTGGATCAAGCTGGAAGACTGGACCGTTCTGACCTCTTTTTGGCCCATTCTTTAGCCCAGTCAAAACCCTTTTGACCAAAACCCTAACCCTAATCAACTATTCTCCCCTCTCTTCTATTTGCCGTTCAAACCGAATTAGAGAAGAAAGAAAGAAAGAAAAGAAAAGAAAGAAGAAAGAGAGGGAGAGAGAAAAGAGAGAGCTGCTGTTGTTTCTTCCGTCCGGTCAGTCCGCCGCCGTTGCCTCCGTTCGTTTCCGATCTCGCGCACCGAGCCGCCGTGCCATTCCGTCGCCGTCTGCTCCGATCTGCTTCCAATTCGCGCGTCGTTGCTTGCGCCGATCTGTTCGCCGCGCCGTTTGCTCGCAATCCGTCGCCGCCGCTCGTTGCTGTCTGTTCGTCGCGCCTGTTCCATTCGCCGCCCTCTGTCCGCCGTCGTCGTTCGATTTTCTCGCCGTGCCGCTCCGATTCGCGTCGCCGCCGATCCATGATCGCTCTGTCTGTTTGTTCGAACCGATCGATCGATCCGTCCGCCGCTCCGACCTCCGATCGTTCGCCGATTCGTCCGGTCCGTTTGTTTCCGATCCGATCGGTAAGTTTGGTTCGATCCTTCCGTTTCAGATTCAATTTCAATTCGAATCTCGTTTTAATCTCTTTTCCTTTTTGTATTCATTCGATTTGCAGATTAACTCTATTCACGTTCGAAGGTAATCTCAATTCCTTTATTGTTTCTTTCGATTCGAAATTCGTATTCTGTTTTGGACTTTTTGCCCCTGGACCATTTTACCCTTGTTCAGTCTGACCTTGTTATTTGATTTGAACTAAGAACCGGGACTTAGGATTTGTTAGAATGTTGTTGCTGTTGTTGGACTTATGTTGGTTTGACCTCGTATGTTGACCATAGTTTTCTGTTGACCTCGAAAAGGACTGTTTTGGACTTTAGTGTTATTAGTTTGAACTTTGTGGACTGTTTTGGGAAGTTTGAAAACCTAAGGGACCTTTTTGCAATTTAACTTTGACCGTAGTTGACGAGGACTTTCTCGTAAACCTTGTTATTCTGTGGGGACTGATAAGTATGTTTGGAAAACTTCTGGTTGTGTTGGTACTTTCTGATTTTGAAAAGGATCTTTTTGCAATTTACCACTGAAGGGTATTTTGGTAATTTCCAGAGTCTGAAAACCGAAAGAGTATTTCTGAAAATGTTTCAACTTAGTTTCTGTTTTTGTAATTTAATAATGACTTGACTTGGTAGCCTAGTTGGTTAGGTCCTTGCTTGACTAACTTAGAGGTCCCGAGTTTGAACCCTGTCTATACCACTTCTTTTTCAACCTTTTTCCTTCCGTCCGTTCGACTTCTAAAGTGTAATTAGTACTTTCTTTTTAGGTTCTCTGTTGTTCGATAACCCGTAAGCTTACTGCTCGTTGGAGATCTTTTGCTCGCAAGTTAAGGTGAGTGTTCACCCCTAAACCTATTTATTTGCGAAAAACTGGAAGGATATGTGACAACTTGTACCTACTATTAAATATACTGTTTTACTGTATGCTTCCGCGTAAAAGTATCTAAGTCCTAAGTATGACTATTTACTTTCTGTGTTTATTGCTACTCTGTTCTGGACTGACTTTTCTGCAGGAACACCTCTCGGTGTTGATTATCTATATCTGTTGATCTGTATCTGTTCTGTTTCTGTATGACCGGTCGATTAGGTCGTAATTAGGTAGGCTTGGGTAGTAGAGGACTATCGGGTTTGCTTGATTATTGCCTAGTCTAATCCCTTTTAGGCGCGAGGCAGAAGTCGCTGAGGTCTATTAGGGTCGTAGGTTCTGTTTCCCCAAAGTACACGGGGGTTTCTGTTTCTGTCCGGAGTTGTGCACCCTCTAGAGGGAGTTATAAGGGCATTCTGGGAGTAGGAGCAATAAGGCGGGCTGCACCAACGGTCTTCAACTTATCTGTTCTGTTATTTGTTATGTGATCTGTTCTATTTGTTTTTTTTTTTTCTGAAAAGGATTTTGATTTCAAAACTGTTTACTTTCTGGTTTTTAACTTAGAACCTCACTGAGATCCTTTATCTCACGCTCTCTTGTTTTCAGAATTCCTTCCTTTTAGATACTGCTGAGGATGTTCGCGAATAGGATGCCAGCGACTGAGAGAAGGGTCTGGGGTGTCTTGGGATTTTATTTCCGAAACGGTTGACCTTCCGTGGTTGTCTTGATTTTGACGTAGTTATTAACTAGTTAAATACGCGTGTGCTTACAGATAGGTATGAGTTCTGAAAAGAAGGTCATTCGTTACCGCCTAGTCGAAGGAGAGTTTAACCCGTATACCTCCGTTCCTATTGTTGGCGTTTACCCTGGTTTCGTGATGGACAGGGTCATTCGTGAACGAGATCACTACTGGATGGAAAACTTTAAGCTTCGAGATGAAATAGCAACGAAGGAAGCGGAAATTGGATTCCTTAAGACGGCTTTACGCGCCGCAAAGGAGCACTATGGCTTTGTTTCGTTAACCGCGTCCAACGTAGGCATCAGGATTCGCAGGAGGAAGGCTCGGAGGACGTTCCCCGAAGGTTGCGGACCATCACGTAGAGTGGAGAGTGAAGGAGAACCCGAAGAAGAATCCGAAGAAGAACCCGAGGAGGACCCCTCTGAGGAAGAAGAAGGAGATGCTCACGTGCCCGAACGACGTTCCGAAGATGATATCGAGGACGCTTATTAGGATAGATGCCTTTTCAAGCTCGTACCGAACTTCCTTTTTGCCAAGCGAGTTTTTTATAGTTTAGCCGACTGAGACTGTTTATGCTTTTCCGTTTACTTCACTCTGTGGTTTTCTGTTTTCTCGCTAAGACGAGTAGAGACCGGTTTTCCTTTGTTTAATTGCATGCTTGGCTGTTTTGAGACTTCGTTGATTTTCTTGTTTTTGCGTTTTGTTTTAAAGTTCAAGGCATGTTTTCTTCTTCACTGCTCAGTTTGTACCTGTTGTAGAAGATTAAGTTTTGGCCTTAGTTCTTTGTTTTTCTGTTCTTTTCTAAGTTAGAGATTCGAGGTTGTTAAATCAACTGCTAAGTAGTGCCCTTTGTTAGAATGAGTCGCAGAAACACTCGTGGTGCCAGCAGCAATGGAAGTGGAGATGATCAGCATGCTGAAAATGGAGACCAAGTGGACCGTATCATCGCTGATTTGGGGAATTTCAGCGAAACCATTCGCCGCGCTGGAGCACCACCTGTTCAGCCAGCTCCTCCGCCACCACCACCGATCCAGACCATCGATCAAGCTGCGGAACGATTCACTCGATTCCATCCTGAGAGGTTCGAGATGCCCGTAAGGCTGAGCTCTGGATCGAAAGTATGGAGAACTTATTCTCGATCCTGCACTATCCGGACGAGAGGAAGATCGAGCTTGCTGCTTTCCAGTTCGTGGGAGCCGCCAGGAACTGGTGGAGAACTGTGAATGCAAGATGGAGGCAAGAGGGAGTTGCTCGCACCTAGGAGAACTTCACCAAGGACTTCACGGACAAGTACGTGCCTCGCCTGGTTCGCGAGAACCGGAGGGATGAATTTCAAGCTTTGGTGCAAGGGAACATGGATGTTGCCGATTATGACTCGGAATTTACCCGACTATTGAAGTACGTGCCGCATTTCCAGGACGATGAACGAGAGAAGGTTCGTCACTTTGTGAAGGGTCTGAACTCTGAGATCCGGTACAGTTTGTTTGGGACCAATATGCCTACCTATCTCAAGGCTGTCGAACTCGCCTCCGAGGTAGAAAGTGGTCTCAAGGAGATCAAGATGGCTGATAAGCCATACTCTAGAAAGAGGAACTACTCTAGTTCTTCTGGGAGCCATGGAGGAGGAAGCCAATCTGGATACAAGAGGGAGAGTCGAGGTGGATATCAATCTGGATATCAAGCACCACCGGCGAAGTATTTCCGTACTCAGCATGACAACCGTTCTCGCAACACCACTGGAGGGTCTGGCAAGTCATCCCAGGCAAGGAAGAACTGCAACTACTGTGGGGGAGTCAACCACGATGAGCACAACTGCTGGAAAAGACAAGGCTTATGTTTGGCTTGTGGGAGCAAAGATCACAAGATCAGCCACTGTCCGAACCGTCATGCCATTGTCAAAGGAGGAAGACCAGGAGACTATGCTCCGAGAAATGATGGAAAGGGTACTATGGAAAAGCCCCGAGTTTACAACATAGGTGGTCATGAAGTTCCTGACACCGCGAATGTGGTCGAAGGTACGCTGCTGATCGCTCAAACTTCTTCTAAAGCTTTATTTGATCCTGGTGCTACGCATTCATTTATTGCTGAAGTATTTGCTGAGTCACTCGTTTTACCATACAAAGTATTACCCCACGCTTTAGAAGTATGTACGCCTTTGGGAGCTAGTTTAATCACTAAGAAGTTCATCGAGCGATGCGAGATTTCCATCCTAGGAAGAACTTTCCCTGCTGACCTTATAATTCTACCTCTATCAACCTACGATGTTATTCTGGGTATGGATTGGCTGTCCGAGCACTACGCGCAACTGGATTGTCGAACCAAGGCTATATCCCTGGGAAAACCTGGAGAGGAGAAAGTCGTGTGGAAAGGAGATAAAAGAATGGATGAGAAGTTTCTGCT
Source organism: Plantago ovata (assembly GCA_028274465.1). Classification (NCBI taxonomy): domain Eukaryota; kingdom Viridiplantae; phylum Streptophyta; class Magnoliopsida; order Lamiales; family Plantaginaceae; genus Plantago; species Plantago ovata. Next base: position 35,003,879 of record CM051458.1, read on the forward strand.
GTCTGCTATGGAAGCTAGAAGGCTGTGCGTGAAGGGTGCTACCTGCTTTTTGGCGTATCTGATCAATAAACCCAAAGATCAGCCAAAAATCGAGGAAGTTAGGGTGGTTAAGGAGTTCAAGGGTGTTTTTCCTGAGAAGCTGGATTCCGTACCCCCTGAACGAGAAGTGGAGTTTAGTATTGATTTGGTACCTGGCACCGCACCCATTTCGAAGTCACCTTATAGGATGGCACCTGCTGAGCTTAAGGAGCTTAAGACTCAACTACAAGATCTGGTGGATAACGGTTTTGTGAGACCTAGTTCTTCACCTTGGGGATCACCGGTTCTGTTTGTAAAGAGACGGATGGTAGTATGAGGATGTGCATCGACTATCGAGGCCTGAACCAAGTCATTGTCAAGAACAAGTACCCCCTACCCCGTATTGAGGAACTCTTTGATCAATTGGAAGGTTCGAAGGTTTACTCGAAGCTGGATCTGCGACAAGGCTATTATCAAGTCAGGGTAAGGGAAGAAGACATACCTAAGACTGCTCTGAACTCGAGGTATGGTCATTATGAGTTTGTGGTGATGCCGTTTGGCCTTACGAATGCCCCAGCTGTGTTCATGGATTTGATGCACCGAGTTTTTCAGCCGTATTTGGATCAGTTTGTTGTTGTTTTCATCGATGACATTCTTGTTTACTCGAAATCCGAAGAGGATCATGAGAAACACCTTCGAATTGTCTTGGAAACTCTTCAGAATAACAAGTTGTATGCCAAATTCAGCAAGTGTGAATTTTGGCTAGATAAAGTAGCCTTTCTAGGGCACATTATCTCTGGAGAAGGTTTGGAGGTCGACCCATCGAAGATTGAGTCGATAGTTAATTGGAAGAGACCGGAATCTGTCACTGAGGTGAGGAGTTTTCTCGGTTTGGCTGGTTACTATCGTCGTTTTGTGAAGGATTATTTGAAGATAGCTGGACCCTTGTCCTCTTTAACAGGAAAGAATCCTAAGTTCGTTTGGAATGACAAGTGCGAGGAAAGCTTCGAGGAGCTGAAGAAGAGGCTGACCACTGCCCCTATACTAGCTCTTCCCGAGGGGACCAATGACTTTGTGGTCTACACTGATGCTTCAAAGGAAGGTTTGGGTTGTGTACTGATGCAACGCGAAAAGGTGATCGCGTATGCTTCGAGAAAGTTGAAGCCATATGAAAGGAATTACCCAACCCATGATCTTGAGCTAGTTGCTATAGTCTTTGCTTTGGGAAAGTGGAGACACTATCTTTATGGTCCTGAGTTCACCATCCTCACTGATCATAAGAGTTTGAAGTATGTGTTCACACAAAAGGAGTTGAACATGATACAACGACGATGGATGGAATTTCTAGGCGATTACACCTGTACCATTCGATATCTCCCTGGTAAGGCCAATGTGGTCGCTGATGCCTTAAGTCGTAGGGTACACGTGTCAAATCTCGAAGTATCCAAATTGTCTTGTATGTTCGCCAATATCACTTTGAGGTATGAGCTGGCAGGTAAAATTCTTGAGGCTCAAGAGCATGATGAAGAGCTTCAAGATATCAAGGCACATATCACCGAACCTCGCAATGCGAAATTCTCTATTGATGAGAGTGGATCCCTAAGGTTTCAAGGTAGATTGTGTGTGCCTTCTGATGAAGATCTTAGACGTCTAATTTTGGAGGAAGCTCATAAGTCTAAGTATTCGATGCATCCCGGAGGAAACAAAATGTATGAGGATTTGAAGAAAGTTTACTGGTGGACCCATATGAAGCGAGATGTTGCTTAGTTTGTGCAAAGTTGTTTGGTCTGCCAGCAAGTGAAGGCTGAGCACCAGAAACCGGGAGGTTTACTACAACCACTCGAGATTCCACAGTGAAAATGGGAGATGATCACTATGGATTTTGTGACTGGTCTACCGGTAGCTAGGGGTGGTTTTGATAGTGTTTGGGTCATTGTCGATAGGTTGACAAAATCGGCACACTTTCTGCCTGTAAAAACCACCTACACATCCGAGAAGTTAGCCGAAGTCTATCACGATGAGATAATTAGGCTTCATGTCACTCCGGTGAGTATTGTATCTGATAGAGATCCGAAGTTTGTCTCGAGATTTTGGAAGCAAGTGCACGAAGGCTTGGGTACTAAGTTGAATTTTAGTACCGCGGCACATCCGCAGACGGATGGTCAATCCGAAAGGACCATTCAAACTCTAGAATATCTTCTGAGATTGTGTGTGCTGGAATACCAAGGAAGCTGGGCACAACATTTTCCATTGATGAGTATGCTTATAATAATAGTTATCAAGCATCGATTGGTATGGCACCGTTTGAGGCACTGTATGGTCGAAAGTGTAGATCACCGCTGTACTGGGATTTGGAGGACCGAATCTCTACAACAATAGCTGGAGAGAGGACTCTCAATGAGATGATACAAGAAACCTTGGAAAAGGTTAGGCTTATCCGAGACCGATTAAGAACCGCTCAAAGTCGACAAAAGAGTTACGCCGATAATCGTAGGCGAGATTTGGAGTTTGAAGTTGGTGATTTTGTCTTCCTCAAGCTATCTCCGAGAAAGGGAATTGTTCGTATGGGTTGTAGAGCTAAACTGAACCCTCGGTATGTGGGTCCATACGAGATCATTGAAAGAGTTGGCATTGTGGCTTATCGGTTGCAACTGCCCACTACTATTACTGGGATTCACAATGTCTTCCATGTATCTCAACTGAAGAAGTACTATCCTGACCCGTCGCACGTGATTCAACCCGAGGAAGTGACTATTGAGGAGGATTTGTCTTATGTGGAGCAACCGGTTCGTATTCTAGACCAAAAGGTGCAACAGCTTCGTAATAGGCAAATCAAGCAAGTAAAGGTTCTGTGGAGAAATCATCAGTATCAGGAGGCCACCTGGGAATGCGAGGATGACATGCGCCGGCAGTATCCCGAGCTCTTCAACTTTTCAGGTGCGAATTTGGGGACCAAATTCTTTTAAGGGGGAATAGTGTAACACCCTTTTTTTTAATTAATTATTTATTTATTATTTTATTATTTAATTATTTATTTTAGTTAATTAATTATCAGAGTAAATTATTTATCCGATAATTATTTAATTAATTTCGCGTAAGCTAGTTCGTTTCGTTTCGTTTGGACCAAGCTGGAAGACTGGACCGTTCTGACCTCTTTTTGGCCCATTCTTTAGCCCAGTCAAAGCCCTTTTGACCAGCCCTTTTGACCAAAACCCTAACCCTAATCAGCTATTCTCCCCTCTCTTCTATTTGCCGTTCAAACATAATTAGAGAAGAAAGAAAGAAAGAAAAGAAAAGAAAGAAGAAAGAAAGGGAGAGAGAAAAGAGAGAGCTGTTGCTGTATCTTCCGTTCGGTCAGTCCGCCGCCGCCGTTGCCTCCGTTCGTTTCCGATCTCGCGCACCGAGCCGCCGTGCCGTTCCGTCGCCGTCTGCTCCAATCTGCTTCCGATTCGCGCGCCGTTGCTTGCGCAGATCTGTTCGCCGTGTTCGTCGCGCCGTTTGCTCGCGTCCGCCGCCGCCGCTCGTTGCTGTCTGTTCGTCGCGCCTGTTCCGTTCGCCGCCCTCTGTCCGCCGTCGCCGTTCGATTTTCTCACCGCGCCGCTCCGATTCGCGTCGCCGCCGATCCGTGTTCGCTCTGTCTGTTCGTTCGAACCGATCGATCGATCCGTCCGCCGCTCCGACCTCCGATCCGTTCGCCGCCGATTCGTTCGTCCGGTCCGTTTGTTTCCGATCCGATCGGTAAGTTTGGTTCGATCCTTCCGTTTCAGATTCAATTTCAATTCGAATCTCGTTTTAATCTCTTTTCCTTTTTGTATTCATTCGATTTGCAGATTAACTCTATTCCCGTTCGAAGGTAATCTCAATTCCTTTACTGTTTCTTTCGATTCGAAATTCGTATTCTGTTTTGGACTTTTTGCCCCTAGACCATTTTACCCTTGTTCAATTTGACCTTGTTATTTGATTCGAACTGAGAACCGGGACTTAGGATTTGTTAGAATGTTGTTGCTGTTGTTGGACTTGTGTTGGTTTGACCTCGTATGTTGACCATAGTTTTCTGTTGACCTCGAAAAGGACTGTTTTGGACTTTAGTGTTATTAGTTTGAACTTTGTGGACTGTTTTGGGAAGTTTGAAAACCTAAGGGACCTTTTTGCAATTTAACTTTGACCGTAGTTGACTGACAGAGGACTTTCTTGTAAACCTTGTTATTCTGTGGGGACTGATAAGTATGTTTGGAAAACTTCTGGTTTTGTTGGTACTTTCTGATTTTGAAAAGGATCTTTTTGCAATTTACCGCTGAAGGGTATTTCGGTAATTTCCAGAGTCTGAAAACCGAAAGTGTATTTCTGAAAATGTTTCAACTTAGTTTCTGTTTTTGTAATTTAATAATGACTTGACTTGCTAGCCTAGTTGGTTATGTCCTTGCTTGACTAACTTAGAGGTTCCGAGTTCGAGCCCCGTCTTTACCACTTTTTTTTCAACCTTTTTCCTTCCGTCCGTTCGACTTCTAAAGTGTAATTAGTACTTTCTTTTTAGGTTCTCTGTTGTTCGATAACGCGTATGCTTACTGCTCGTTGGAGATCTTTTGCTCGCAAGTTAAGGTGAGTGTTCACCCCTAAACCTATTTATTTGCGAAAAACTGGAAGGATATGTGAAACCTTGTACCTACTATTACATATACTGTTTTACTGTATGCTTCCGCGTAAAAGTATCTAAGTCCTAAGTATAACTATTTACTTTCTGTGTTTATTGCTACTCTGTTCTGGACTGACTTTTCTGCAGGAACACCTCTCGGTGTTGATTATCTATATCTGTTGATCTGTATCTGTTCTGTTTCTGTATGACCGGTCGATTAGGTCGTAATTAGGTAGGCTTGGGTAGTAGAGGACTATCGGGTTTGCTTGATTATTGCCTAGTCTAATCCCTTTTAGGCGCGAGGCAGAAGTCGCTGAGGTCTATTAGGATCGTAGGTTCTGTTTCCCCAAAGTACACGGGGGTTTCTGTTTCTGTCCGGAGTTGTGCACCCTCTAGAGGGAGTTATAAGGGCATTCTGGGAGTAGGAGCAATAAGGCGGGCTGCACCAACGGTCTTAAACTTATATGTTCTGTTATTTGTTATGTGATCTGTTCTGTTTGTTTTTTTTTTTTTTTCTGAAAAGGATTTTGATTTCAAAACTGTTTACTTTCTGTTTTTTAACTTAGAACCTCACTGAGATCCTTTATCTCACGCTCTCTTGTTTTCAGAATTCCTTCCTTTCAGATACTGCTGAGGATGTTCGCGAATAGGATGCCAGCGACTGAGAGAAGGGTCTGGGGTGTCTTGGGATTTTATTTCAAAATAAGAAGATGAACTTTTTACTGTCTTCACTCGTTGTTTCATTTGAATTTTGAGTTATCGTTGGATATTTACTTGTTTCTGTTAGCGTTGTGCGCGTCAAAGGTTATTTTGGCATTAATTGCCGACCGTTGCTATTTAAGTTATTTTGGATTTTCTTTTTCAAGAAATTATTTTGTTTTCAAAAACCGATACCGTTACAGTTGGTATCAGAGCTTGAGTTCAAACTCGAGCTTGCTAGGATAGGATCTTTTGACCTTTGGGGTGTGTGTGAGGGTCCGAGTCGCTGGATAGGTCTTGTATTTCTGTTGCTCTTCTGATTCGAGTCTTGCATACTAACCTTGAACCGTTTCTTCATCTTCTCTGTTCTGATTCTGACGACTTTTCTTACCCGTTTCTGAAACGGTTGACCTTCCGTGGTTGTCTTGATTTTGACGTAGTTATTAACTAGTTAAATACGCGTGTGCTTACAGATAGGTATGAGTTCTGAAAAGAAGGTCATTCGTTACCGCCTAGTCGAAGGAGAGTTTAACCCGTATACCTCCGTTCCTGTTGTTGGCGTTTACCCTGGATTCGTGATGGACAGGGTTATTCGTGAACGAGATCACTACTGGCTGGAAAACTTTAAGCTTCGAGATGAAATAGCAACGAAGGAAGCGGAAATTGGATTCCTTAAGACGGCTTTACGCGCCGCAAAGGAGCACTATGGCTTTGTTTCGTTAACCGCGTCCAACGTAGGCATCAGGATTCGCAGGAGGAAGGCTCGGAGGACGTTCCCCGAAGGTTGCGGACCATCACGTAGAGTGGAGAGGGAAGGAGAACCCGAAGAAGAATCCGAAGAAGAACCCGAGGAGGACCCCTCTGAGGAAGAAGGAGATGCTCACATGCCCGAACGATGTTCCGAAGATGATATCGAGGACTCTTATTAGGATAGATGCCTTTTCAAGCTCGTACCGAACTTTCTTTTTGCCAAGCGAGTTTTTTTTAGTTTAGCCGACTGAGACTGTTTATGCTTTTCCGTTTACTTCACTCTGTGGTTTTCTGTTTTCTCGCTAAGACGAGTAGAGACCGGTTTTCCTTTGTTTAATTGCATGCTTGGCTGTTTTGAGACTTCGTTGATTTTCTTGTTTTTGCGTTTTGTTTTAAAGTTCAAGGCATGTTTTCTTCTTCACTGCTCAGTTTGTACCTGTTGTAGAAGATTAAGTTTTGGCCTTAGTTCTTTGTTTTTCTGTTCTTTTCTATGTTAGAGATTCGAGGTTGTTAAATCAACTGCTAAGTAGTGCCCTTTGTTAGAATGAGTCGCAGAAACACTCGTGGTGCCAGCAGCAATGGAAGTGGAGATGATCAGCATGCTGAAAATGGAGACCAAGTGGACCGTATCATCGCTGCTTTGGGGAATTTCAGCGAAACCATTCGCCGCGCTGGAGCACCACCTGTTCAGCCAGCTCCTCCGCCACCACCACCGATCCAGACCATCGATCAAGCTGCGGAACGATTCACTCGATTCCATCCTGAGAGGTTCGAGATGCCCGTAAGGCTGAGCTCTGGATCGAAAGTATGGAGAACTTATTCTCGATCATGCACTATCCGAACGAGAGGAAGATTGAGCTTGTTGCTTTCCAGTTCGTGGGAGCCGCCAGGAACTGGTGGAGAACCGTGAATGCAAGATGGAGGCAAGAGGGAGTTGCTCGCACCTGGGAGAACTTCACCAAGGACTTCATGGACAAGTACGTGCCTCGCCTGGTTCGCGAGAACCGGAGGGATGAATTTCAAGCTTTGGTGCAAGGGAACATGGATGTTGCCGATTATGACTCGGAATTTACCCGACTATTGAAGTACGTGCCGCATTTCCAGGACGATGAACAAGAGAAGGTTCGTCACTTTGTAAAGGGTCTGAACTCTGAGATCCGGTACAGTTTGTTTGGGACCAATATGCCTACCTATCTCAAGGCTGTCGAACTCGCCTCCGAGGTAGAAAGTGGTCTCAAGGAGATCAAGATGGCTGATAAGACATACTCTAGAAAGAGGAACTACTCTAGTTCTTCTGGGAGCCATGGAGGAGGAAGCCAATCTGGATACAAGAGGGAGAGTCGAGGTGGATATCAATCTGGATATCAAGCACCACCGGCGAAGTATTCCCGTACTCAGCATGACAACCGTTCTCGCAACACCACTGGAGGATCTGGCAAGTCATCCCAGGCAAGGAAGAACTGCAACTACTGTGGGGGAGTCGACCACGATGAGCACAACTGCTGGAAAAGACAAGGCTTATGTTTGGCTTGTGGGAGCAAAGATCACAAGATCAGCCACTGTCCGAACCGTCATGCCATTGTCAAAGGAGGAAGACCAGGAGACTATGCTCCGAGAAATGATGGAAAGGGTACTATGGCAAAGCCCCGAGTTTACAGCATAGGTGGTCATGAAGTTCCTGAAACCCCCGCGAATGTGGTCGAAGGTACGCTACTGATCGCTCAAACTTCTTCTAAAGCTTTATTTAATCCTGGTGCTACGCATTCATTTATTGCTGAAGTATTTGCTGAGTCACTCGTTTTACCATACAAAGTATTACCCCACGCTTTAGAAGTATGTACGCCTTTGGGAGCTAGTTTAATCACTAAGAAGTTCGTCGAGCGATGCGAGATTTCCATCCTAGGAAGAACTTTCCCTGCTGACCTTATATTTCTACCTCTATCAACCTACGATGTTATTCTGGGTATGGATTGGCTGTCCGAGCACTACGCGCAACTGGATTGTCGAACCAAGGCTATATCCCTGGGAAAACCTGGAGAGGAGAAAGTCGTGTGGAAAGGAGATAAAAGAATGGATGAGAAGTTTCTGCTTGTCTGCTATGGAAGCTAGAAGGCTGTGCGTGAAGGGTGCTACCTGCTTTTTGGCGTATCTGATCAATAAACCCAAAGATCAGCCAAAAATCGAGGAAGTTAGGGTGGTTACGGAGTTCAAGGGTGTTTTTCCTGAGAAGCTAGATTCCGTACCCCCTGAACGAGAAGTGGAGTTTAGTATTGATTTGGTACCTGGCACCGCACCCATTTCGAAGTCACCTTATAGGATGGCACCTGCTGAGCTTAAGGAGCTTAAGACTGAACTGCAAGATCTGGTGGATAACGGTTTTGTGAGACCTAGTTCTTCACCTTGGGGATCACCGGTTCTGTTCGTAAAGAAGAAGGATGGTAGTATGAGGATGTGCATCGACTATCGAGGCCTGAACCAAGTCATTGTCAAGAACAAGTACCCCCTACCCCGTATTGAGGAACTCTTTGATCAATTGGAAGGTTCGAAGGTTTACTCGAAGCTGGATCTGCGACAAGGCTATTATCAAGTCAGGGTAAGGGAAGAAGACATACCTAAGACTGCTCTGAACTCGAGGTATGGTCATTATGAGTTTGTGGTGATGCCGTTTGGCCTTACGAATGCCCCAGCTGTGTTCATGGATTTGATGCACCGAGTTTTTCAGCCGTATTTGGATCAGTTTGTTGTTGTTTTCATCGATGACATTCTTGTTTACTCGAAATCCGAAGAGGATCATGAGAAACACCTTCGAATTGTCTTGGAAACTCTTCAGAATAACAAGTTGTATGCCAAATTCAGCAAGTGTGAATTTTGGCTAGATAAAGTAGCCTTTCTAGGGCACATTATCTCTGGAGAAGGTTTGGAGGTCGACCCATCGAAGATTGAGTCGATAGTTAATTGGGAGAGACCGGAATCTGTCACTGAGGTGAGGAGTTTTCTCGGTTTGGCTGGTTACTATCGTCGTTTTGTGAAGGATTATTCGAAGATAGCTGGACCCTTGTCCTCTTTAACAGGAAAGAATCCTAAGTTCGTTTGGAATGAAAAGTGCGAGGAAAGATTCGAGGAGCTGAAGAAGAGGCTGACCACCGCCCCTATACTAGCTCTTCCCGAGGGGACCAATGACTTTGTGGTCTACACTGATGCTTCAAAGGAAGGTTTGGGTTGTGTACTGATGCAACGCGAAAAGGTGATCGCGTATGCTTCGAGAAAGTTGAAGCCATATGAAAGGAATTACCCAACCCATGATCTTGAGCTAGCTGCTATAGTCTTTGCTTTGGGAAAGTGGAGACACTATCTTTATGGTCCTAAGTTCACCATCCTCACTGATCATAAGAGCTTGAAGTATGTGTTCACATAAAAGGAGTTGAACATGAGACAACGACGATGGATGGAATTTCTAGGCGATTACACCTGTACCATTCGATATCACCCTTCTAAGGCCAATGTGGTCGTTGATGCCTTAAGTCGTAGGGTACACGTGTCAAATCTCGAAGTATCCAAATTGTCTTGTATGTTCGCCAATATCACTTTGAGGTATGAGCTGGCAGGTAAAATTCTTGAGGCTCAAGAGCATGATGAAGAGCTTCAAGATATCAAGGCACATATCACCGAACCTCGCAATGCGAAATTCTCTATTGATGAGAGTGGAGCCCTAAGGTTTCAAGGTAGATTGTGTGTGCCTTCTGATGAAGATCTTAGACGTCTAATTTTCGAGGAAGCTCATAAGTCTAAGTATTCGATGCATCCCGGAGAAACAAAATGTATGAGGATTTGAAGAAAGTTTACTAGTGGACCCATATGAAGCGAGATGTTGCACAGTTTGTGCAAAGTTGTTTGGTCTGCCAGCAAGTGAAGGCTGAGCACCAGAAACCGGGAGGTTTACTACAACCACTCGAGATTCCACAGTGGAAATGGGAGATGATCACTATGGATTTTGTGACTGGTCTACCGGTAGCTAGGGGTGGTTTTGATAGTGTTTGGGTCATTGTCGATAGGTTGACAAAATCGACACACTTTCTGCCTATAAAAAACCACCTACACATCCGAGAAGTTAGCCGAAGTCTATCACGATGAGATAATTAGGCTTCATGGCACTCCGGTGAGTATTGTATCTGATAGAGATCCGAAGTTTGTCTCGAGATTTTGGAAGCAAGTGCACGAAGGCTTGGGTACTAAGTTGAATTTTAGTACCGCAGCACATCCGCAGACGGATGGTCAATCCGAAAGGACCATTCAAACTCTAGAAGATCTTCTGAGATTGTGTGTGCTGGATCACCAAGGAAGCTGGGCACAACATTTGCCATTGGTTGAGTATGCTTATAATAATAGTTATCAAGCATCGATTGGTATGGCACAGTTTGAGGCACTGTATGGTCGAAAGTGTAGATCACCGCTGTACTGGGATTTGGAGGACCGAATCTCTACAACAATAGATGGAGAGAGGATTCTCAATGAGATGATACAAGAAACCTTGGAAAAGGTTAGGCTTATCCGAGACCGATTGAGAACCGCTCAAAGTCGATAAAAGAGTTACGCCGATAATCGTAGGCGAGATTTGGAGTTTGAAGTTGGTGATTTTGTCTTCCTCAAGCTATCTCCGAGAAAGGGAATTGTTCGTATGGATTGTAGAGCTAAACTGAACCCTCGGTATGTGGGTCCATACGAGATCATTGAAAGAGTTGGCGTTGTGGCTTATCGGTTGCAACTGCCCACTACTATTACTGGGATTCACAATGTCTTCCATGTATCTCAACTGAAGAAGTACTATCCTGACCCTTCGCACGTGATTCAACCCGAGGAAGTGACTATTGAGGAGGATTTGTCTTATGTGGAGCAACCGGTTCGTATTCTAGACCAAAAGGTGCAACAGCTTCGTAATAGGCAAATCAAGCAAGTAAAGGTTCTGTGGAGAAATCATCAGTGTCAGGAGGCCACCTGGGAAAGCGAGGATGACATGCGCCGGCAGTATCCCGAGCTCTTCAACTTTTCAGGTGCGAATTTGGGGACCAAATTCTTTTAAGGGGGAAGAGTGTAACACCCCTTTTTTTTTTAATTAATTATTTATTTATTATTTTATTATTTATTTTAGTTAATTAATTATCAGAGTAAATTATTTATTCGATAATTATTTAATTAATTTCGCATAAGCTAGTTCTTTTCATTTCGTTTGGATCAAGCTGGAAGACTGGACCGTTCTGACATCTTTTTGGCCCATTCTTTAGCCCAGTCAAAGCCCTTTTGACCAGCCTTTTTGACCAAAACCCTAACCCTAATCAGCTATTCTCCCCTCTCTTCTATTTGTCGTTCAAACAGAATTAGAGAAGAAAGAAAGAAAGAAAAGAAAAGAAAGAAGAAAGAGAGGGAGAGAGAAAAGAGAGAGCTGTTGCTGTTTCTTCCGTCCGGTCAGTCCGCCGTTGCCTCCGTTCGTTTCCGATCTTGCGCACCGAGCCGCCGTGCCGTTCCGTCGCCGTCTGCTCCGATCTGCTTCTGATTCATGCGCCGTTGCTTGCGCAGATCTGTTCGCCGTGCCGTTCGCCGTGTTCGCCGCGCCGTTTGCTCGCGTCCGCCGCCGCCGCTCGTTGCTGTCTGTTCGTCGCGCCTGTTCCGTTCGCCACCCTCTGTCCGTCGTCGCCGTTCGATTTTCTTACCGCGCCGCTCCGATTCGCGTCGCTGCCGATCCGTGTTCGCTCTGTCTGTTCGTTCGAACCGATCGATCGATCCGTCCGCCGCTCCGACCTCCGATCCGTTCGCCGCCGATTCGTTCGTCCGGTCCGTTTGTTTCCGATCCGATCGGTTAGTTTGGTTCGATCCTTCCGTTTCAGATTCAATTTCAATTCGAATCTCGTTTTAATCTCTTTTCATTTTTGTATTCATTCGATTTACAAATTAACTCTATTCCTGTTCGAAGGTAATCTCAATTCCTTTACTGTTTCTTTCGATTCGAAATTCGTATTTGATGAATGTGTATTTTACACTTTCATTCGAGTCTTTTTCACCTATTTTAGCTATCCTCTATGTTAATTTAGCTATATTTTAGTACATTTTATTAGAATAGTGTCACGTTTCCCTTTAGATTTTATTTTACAGGTTTTGGGTGAAATTCGAAGAATTCCGGGCAATTATATTGAAGTTGACAAGGAATTGGTGTTCCAGAAGCCTATTTGGAGTATCTGAAGGTTTCCGGATAGGATTTGAAGTCTAGGGGCCGAATCTGGAGGTTAGAAGGCTACTAGAAGTCAGAAACCGAGTCCGAAAAGGTGAAGAAATCAAAAAACACGTCGAAAACGCGGAAATTCCGCGAGAAAACTCTGGGGCGAACCGCCGCACCATGGAGCGAACCGCCCCGTAGTTTTTCGGGGCCTATATATAGTGCTCAGTGTTTCTCCGAAAATCATATCTTTCCAGACCTTCTCTCTCACCTCTCTCTATAGTTTTAGGTAGGAACTTCCCGGGGCCTGTCCTGGGAGTTCTGTAGCTTAGGGGATACTTTTTCATAGCAGTTTGGAGCTCGTAGGACCGCAATCATCCCGAGATTGACACCCTTCGGTAACTTTGTATCTTACAGTTTTATTCTACTTATTTTATATTCTTTCAACATGTTTTCTTCTATGATTTCTGTTGATTGCATGCATATTATGAGTAGCTAAACTTATCGTTGGTGGTAGTATGTGAATTCTTAGCGAAGGGAAGATAATCATGCTAATGGCTATATCGCGCATTATACTCCGTGTCATTGCTTTATTTCGTTGATCAGTTGTAACCAAAATTCTCGTATGTTGTATTAATTATTATGCACAATTGGACACTTGTCGACCATCGAACCAATTATCTTCGTAGTGTTGAGTAATTACGGAACACATTAGGACAATCATCAGACCAATTATCTTCGTAGTGTTGAGTAATTACGGAACACATTAGGACAATCGTGATTGACTTGTCAGACCAATTATCTTCGTAGTGCTTAATATTTGCATCAGGACACTAGATTGATTCAAAGATCTCTATGCAAGACCGAGGAATTTATGCATGATTATCGACCCGTTATGTTAAGAAGGACCATACTATCACCAATCTCCATTATCTGCTAGAAACCCCTCTGCTATTTGGTTGATGTTTTTATATTCTAAATTAGATTTGATAAAGCTAGTTATAGTCCTGAGAGAACGACACTCGAGTCATTCTACTGCTACACTACGGTTTTCGTTGTAGTTGTGGATTGCCTTTGGCTTAATAACAAATTTATTTGACTGAACCTGGACCTGACAAATTCCCGTTCATCAAATTGGCGCCGTTGCCGGGGACTATACTCCTTTTTTCTGTTTAATTTGTTTATGTTTACAGCTTTAGATTCCTAATTCTATTAGTTTTAGTTTTCCTTTTTAATCTCTCTCTGATACTGCTTTCCTAGTTTGTTTCTAATCACCTTTCCTAGTCTGTTACAGATAGTGAATGCCGCATACACGTTCTGCAGGTACACCGCTTGCTGATTCAATTGCTGAGATCGACAGAGTCTACCACCAAAGAAGGCGACTACTTGAAAGGCGCGCACTAGAGGAAATAGAGGAAATCGATTTCTCTAAATCTCTACTTAGTCTCTTCAAGGAAATCGACGGAATGGCAGAAGCTAGACCACTGAAGGCATGGGTACAACCCACCAAGGATCGTATGAGGGAACCGGCGATTGTTCTTTCGTCTGCAACCCGAGATCTGGAGATCAAGAACCACGCATTCCAACAACTTTCGAGGTTCTATGGCTTATCAAGGGAAGATGTGATGGGGTACTTGCACGATATCGATGATTTCGTCAACCAACTTCCACGACCCGGAGCTGACATAACCACAGATGAGTTAAGGATGAAGGTTTTTTCTATGGGACTTGGCGACAGAGCCAAGTCATGGCTGAGTTCTCTACCAGCTGGCTCGCTGGACACTTGGGAAAAGGTTTTTTCAGCTTTCATGGAGAAATACTTCCCTCACACCTTGACTACCACGCTAAAGGCGCAAATCACTGGATTCAGACAGGACTATGATGAGACCATCTACACCGCGTTTGAGAGGTTCCAAGATCTCACGAACAAGTGCCCTCACCATGGTTTTGAACTTTCCGACCTAGTCCAACACTTCTACAATGGACTAACCTTCGAGAACCAACAAGTGGTGGATTTCCAATGCCGAGGCAATATTTGGGAGTAAACCGCAGAAGCCGTCTGGGCAGTTTTCGAAAGGCTTGCTAAGGGTTCGCAGTTCAAGGACCCAAGAGCAATGGTTAGGAGACGTGGACCTGAAGCTCCACCGACTCAAGAAGCCCCTATGTACAGGGGGAATGGGGATCAATTCGAGTGCTTTACCAACGAATTGAAGCAAGTCCTCAAGAGCGCTACCGGAACAACTGTTTCGAACGAAGTATGTCGAATATGCAAGAACTATGGGCACGGGGCTCATATGTGTAGATCGGAGCTGGCATATGATGATGGCAACTGGGCTCGAGGAGGCGAAGAAGAAGCCTTTGCTACGGAATTTGGTACTCAAGAAGTTAGCTACGGACAAGACAGTAGGAATCCTCGAGGTGGATTTTGGAGAAGAGGATACCGTAACAATCAAGGATATGCACCGGCTAACCAAACTTATGGACCCAACCAAGACCGTAGTAGGCTGAACTATGTTAATGATCACTGCGAAAACCCCGCTCCGAAAGAGCCACCGAAGTCGAAATCGGCTCAACTGATGGAGGACTTGCAGAAGATGGTTGATCACACACAGAGTTTTCTCAAACGTTATGAAGAAGATTCCGAGAAGACTAGGGCAAGGCTTGATAAGTTGGAAGAGAGCACTAGGCTTGCCCATCAAAAGATGCAAGAGTTGATCGACCGGGGAGCAAGTAGGGAACAAGGCAAACTGACTAGCAGCACTGTGAAGTCGAATGCCATTACATTGGCTGGTGATGTACCTGACGAAATCACCATCAGGAAGGTTGTTAGGTGCGAGTGTTGCATGAAGGAAGAACTTCTACAGGTTGAGGAAGAAGAGAAGGGCCTTGGTTCTGACACAAGTGATGAGGAACAAGAGGATCCCGAACCACTCCCTAAAAGTTTCGATGTAAAGGTAGGGATTGGTGAGCTTGAAGATGTCCGTGCCACACTAGATACGGGATCCTACTCAAACATAATTCCTTTGAATGTGTTTGAAAAGAGCAACATTGGAAAACTATCTGCTAGCCTAGTTGGTTATGTCCTTGCTTGACTAACTTAGAGGTTCCGAGTTCGAGCCCCGTCTTTACCACTTTTTTTCAACCTTTTTCCTTCCGTCCGTTCGACTTCTAAAGTGTAATTAGTACTTTCTTTTTAGGTTCTCTGTTGTTCGATAACGCGTATGCTTACTGCTCGTTGGAGATCTTTTGCTCGCAAGTTAAGGTGAGTGTTCACCCCTAAACCTATTTATTTGCGAAAAACTGGAAGGATATGTGAAACCTTGTACCTACTATTACATATACTGTTTTACTGTATGCTTCCGCGTAAAAGTATCTAAGTCCTAAGTATGACTATTTACTTTCTGTGTTTATTGCTACTCTGTTCTGGACTGACTTTTCTGCAGGAACACCTCTCGGTGTTGATTATCTATATCTGTTGATCTGTATCTGTTCTGTTTCTGTATGACCGGTCGATTAGGTCGTAATTAGGTAGGCTTGGGTAGTAGAGGACTATCGGGTTTGCTTGATTATTGCCTAGTCTAATCCCTTTTAGGCGCGAGGCAGAAGTCGCTGAGGTCTATTAGGATCGTAGGTTCTGTTTCCCCAAAGTACACGGGGGTTTCTGTTTCTGTCCGGAGTTGTGCACCCTCTAGAGGGAGTTATAAGGGCATTCTGGGAGTAGGAGCAATAAGGCGGGCTGCACCAACGGTCTTAAACTTATATGTTCTGTTATTGTTATGTGATCTGTTCTGTTTGTTTTTTTTTTTTTTCTGAAAAGGATTTTGATTTCAAAACTGTTTACTTTCTGTTTTTTAACTTAGAACCTCACTGAGATCCTTTATCTCACGCTCTCTTGTTTCAGAATTCCTTCCTTTCAGATACTGCTGAGGATGTTCGCGAATAGGATGCCAGCGACTGAGAGAAGGGTCTGGGGTGTCTTGGGATTTTATTTCAAAATAAGAAGATGAACTTTTTACTGTCTTCACTCGTTGTTTCATTTGAATTTGAGTTATCGTTGGATATTTACTTGTTTCTGTTAGCGTTGTGCGCGTCAAAGGTTATTTTGGCATTAATTGCCGACCGTTGCTATTTAAGTTATTTTGGATTTTCTTTTTCAAGAAATTATTTTGTTTTCAAAAACCGATACCGTTACAGTTGGTATCAGAGCTTGAGTTCAAACTCGAGCTTGCTAGGATAGGATCTTTTGACCTTTGGGGTGTGTGTGAGGGTCCGAGTCGCTGGATAGGTCTTGTATTCTGTTGCTCTTCTGATTCGAGTCTTGCATACTAACCTTGAACCGTTTCTTCATCTTCTCTGTTCTGATTCTGACGACTTTTCTTACCCGTTTCTGAAACGGTTGACCTTCCGTGGTTGTCTTGATTTTGACGTAGTTATTAACTAGTTAAATACGCGTGTGCTTACAGATAGGTATGAGTTCTGAAAAGAAGGTCATTCGTTACCGCCTAGTCGAAGGAGAGTTTAACCCGTATACCTCCGTTCCTGTTGTTGGCGTTTACCCTGGATTCGTGATGGACAGGGTCATTCGTGAACGAGATCACTACTGGCTGGAAAACTTTAAGCTTCGAGATGAAATAGCAACGAAGGAAGCGGAAATTGGATTCCTTAAGACGGCTTTACGCGCCGCAAAGGAGCACTATGGCTTTGTTTCGTTAACCGCGTCCAACGTAGGCATCAGGATTCGCAGGAGGAAGGCTCGGAGGACGTTCCCCGAAGGTTGCGGACCATCACGTAGAGTGGAGAGTGAAGGAGAACCCGAAGAAGAATCCGAAGAAGAACCCGAGGAGGACCCCTCTGAGGAAGAAGGAGATGCTCACATGCCCGAACGATGTTCCGAAGATGATATCGAGGACTCTTATTAGGATAGATGCCTTTTCAAGCTCGTACCGAACTTTCTTTTTGCCAAGCGAGTTTTTTTTTAGTTTAGCCGACTGAGACTGTTTATGCTTTTCCGTTTACTTCACTCTGTGGTTTTCTGTTTTCTCGCTAAGACGAGTAGAGACCGGTTTTCCTTTGTTTAATTGCATGCTTGGCTGTTTTGAGACTTCGTTGATTTCTTGTTTTTTGCGTTTTGTTTTAAAGTTCAAGGCATGTTTTCTTCTTCACTGCTCAGTTTGTACCTGTTGTAGAAGATTAAGTTTTGGCCTTAGTTCTTTGTTTTTCTGTTCTTTTCTAAGTTAGAGATTCGAGGTTGTTAAATCAACTGCTAAGTAGTGCCCTTTGTTAGAATGAGTCGCAGAAACACTCGTGGTGCCAGCAGCAATGGAAGTGGAGATGATCAGCATGGTGAAAATGGAGACCAAGTGGACCGTATCATCGCTGCTTTGGGGAATTTCAGCGAAACCATTCGCCGCGCTGGAGCACCACCTGTTCAGCCAGCTCCTCCGCCACCACCACCGATCCAGACCATCGATCAAGCTGCGGAACGATTCACTCGATTCCATCCTGAGAGGTTCGAGATGCCCGTAAGGCTGAGCTCTGGATCGAAAGTATGGAGAACTTATTCTCGATCATGCACTATCCGAACGAGAGGAAGATTGAGCTTGTTGCTTTCCAGTTCGTGGGAGCCGCCAGGAACTGGTGGAGAACCGTGAATGCAAGATGGAGGCAAGAGGGAGTTGCTCGCACCTGGGAGAACTTCACCAAGGACTTCATGGACAAGTACGTGCCTCGCCTGGTTCGCGAGAACCGGAGGGATGAATTTCAAGCTTTGGTGCAAGGGAACATGGATGTTGCCGATTATGACTCGGAATTTACCCGACTATTGAAGTACGTGCCGCATTTCCAGGACGATGAACAAGAGAAGGTTCGTCACTTTGTAAAGGGTCTGAACTCTGAGATCCGGTACAGTTTGTTTGGGACCAATATGCCTACCTATCTCAAGGCTGTCGAACTCGCCTCCGAGGTAGAAAGTGGTCTCAAGGAGATCAAGATGGCTGATAAGACATACTCTAGAAAGAGGAACTACTCTAGTTCTTCTGGGAGCCATGGAGGAGGAAGCCAATCTGGATACAAGAGGGAGAGTCGAGGTGGATATCAATCTGGATATCAAGCACCACCGGCGAAGTATTCCCGTACTCAGCATGACAACCGTTCTCGCAACACCACTGGAGGGTCTGGCAAGTCATCCCAGGCAAGGAAGAACTGCAACTACTGTGGGGGAGTCGACCACGATGAGCACAACTGCTGGAAAAGACAAGGCTTATGTTTGGCTTGTGGGAGCAAATATCAAAAGATCAGCCACTGTCCGAACCGTCATGCCATTGTCAAAGGAGGAAGACCAGGAGACTATGCTCCGAGAAATGATGGAAAGGGTACTATGGCAAAGCCCCGAGTTTACAGCATAGGTGGTCATGAAGTTCCTGAAACCCCCGCGAATGTGGTCGAAGGTACGCTACTGATCGCTCAAACTTCTTCTAAAGCTTTATTTCATCCTGGTGCTACGCATTCATTTATTGCTGAAGTATTTGCTGAGTCACTCGTTTTACCATACAAAGTATTACCCCACGCTTTAGAAGTATGTACGCCTTTGGGAGCTAGTTTAATCACTAAGAAGTTCGTCGAGCGATGCGAGATTTCCATCCTAGGAAGAACTTTCCCTGCTGACCTTATATTTCTACCTCTATCAACCTACGATGTTATTCTGGGTATGGATTGGCTGTCCGAGCACTACGCGCAACTGGATTGTCGAACCAAGGCTATATCCCTGGGAAAACCTGGAGAGGAGAAAGTCGTGTGGAAAGGAGATAAAAGAATGGATGAGAAGTTTCTGCTGTCTGCTATGGAAGCTAGAAGGCTGTGCGTGAAGGGTGCTACCTGCTTTTTGGCGTATCTGATCAATAAACCCAAAGATCAGCCAAAAATCGAGGAAGTTAGGGTGGTTACGGAGTTCAAGGGTGTTTTTCCTGAGAAGCTAGATTCCGTACCCCCTGAACGAGAAGTGGAGTTTAGTATTGATTTGGTACCTGGCACCGCACCCATTTCGAAGTCACCTTATAGGATGGCACCTGCTGAGCTTAAGGAGCTTAAGACTGAACTGCAAGATCTGGTGGATAACGGTTTTGTGAGACCTAGTTCTTCACCTTGGGGATCACCGGTTCTGTTCGTAAAGAAGAAGGATGGTAGTATGAGGATGTGCATCGACTATCGAGGCCTGAACCAAGTCATTGTCAAGAACAAGTACCCCCTACCCCGTATTGAGGAACTCTTTGATCAATTGGAAGGTTCGAAGGTTTACTCGAAGCTGGATCTGCGACAAGGCTATTATCAAGTCAGGGTAAGGGAAGAAGACATACCTAAGACTGCTCTGAACTCGAGGTATGGTCATTATGAGTTTGTGGTGATGCCGTTTGGCCTTACGAATGCCCCAGCTGTGTTCATGGATTTGATGCACCGAGTTTTTCAGCCGTATTTGGATCAGTTTGTTGTTGTTTTCATCGATGACATTCTTGTTTACTCGAAATCCGAAGAGGATCATGAGAAACACCTTCGAATTGTCTTGGAAACTCTTCAGAATAACAAGTTGTATGCCAAATTCAGCAAGTGTGAATTTTGGCTAGATAAAGTAGCCTTTCTAGGGCACATTATCTCTGGAGAAGGTTTGGAGGTCGACCCATCGAAGATTGAGTCGATAGTTAATTGGGAGAGACCGGAATCTGTCACTGAGGTGAGGAGTTTT
The DNA here is from genome assembly GCA_028274465.1 of Plantago ovata. Lineage (NCBI taxonomy): Eukaryota > Viridiplantae > Streptophyta > Magnoliopsida > Lamiales > Plantaginaceae > Plantago > Plantago ovata. The sequence goes on from CM051458.1 coordinate 35,023,919, forward strand.
CTCGGTTTGGCTGGTTACTATCGTCGTTTTGTGAAGGATTATTCGAAGATAGCTGGACCCTTGTCCTCTTTAACAGGAAAGAATCCTAAGTTCGTTTGGAATGAAAAGTGCGAGGAAAGATTCGAGGAGCTGAAGAAGAGGCTGACCACCGCCCCTATACTAGCTCTTCCCGAGGGGACCAATGACTTTGTGGTCTACACTGATGCTTCAAAGGAAGGTTTGGGTTGTGTACTGATGCAACGCGAAAAGGTGATCGCGTATGCTTCGAGAAAGTTGAAGCCATATGAAAGGAATTACCCAACCCATGATCTTGAGCTAGCTGCTATAGTCTTTGCTTTGGGAAAGTGGAGACACTATCTTTATGGTCCTAAGTTCACCATCCTCACTGATCATAAGAGCTTGAAGTATGTGTTCACATAAAAGGAGTTGAACATGAGACAACGACGATGGATGGAATTTCTAGGCGATTACACCTGTACCATTCGATATCACCCTTCTAAGGCCAATGTGGTCGTTGATGCCTTAAGTCGTAGGGTACACGTGTCAAATCTCGAAGTATCCAAATTGTCTTGTATGTTCGCCAATATCACTTTGAGGTATGAGCTGGCAGGTAAAATTCTTGAGGCTCAAGAGCATGATGAAGAGCTTCAAGATATCAAGGCACATATCACCGAACCTCGCAATGCGAAATTCTCTATTGATGAGAGTGGAGCCCTAAGGTTTCAAGGTAGATTGTGTGTGCCTTCTGATGAAGATCTTAGACGTCTAATTTTCGAGGAAGCTCATAAGTCTAAGTATTCGATGCATCCCGGAGAAAACAAAATGTATGAGGATTTGAAGAAAGTTTACTAGTGGACCCATATGAAGCGAGATGTTGCACAGTTTGTGCAAAGTTGTTTGGTCTGCCAGCAAGTGAAGGCTGAGCACCAGAAACCGGGAGGTTTACTACAACCACTCGAGATTCCACAGTGGAAATGGGAGATGATCACTATGGATTTTGTGACTGGTCTACCGGTAGCTAGGGGTGGTTTTGATAGTGTTTGGGTCATTGTCGATAGGTTGACAAAATCGACACACTTCTGCCTATAAAAAACACCTACACATCCGAGAAGTTAGCCGAAGTCTATCACGATGAGATAATTAGGCTTCATGGCACTCCGGTGAGTATTGTATCTGATAGAGATCCGAAGTTTGTCTCGAGATTTTGGAAGCAAGTGCACGAAGGCTTGGGTACTAAGTTGAATTTTAGTACCGCAGCACATCCGCAGACGGATGGTCAATCCGAAAGGACCATTCAAACTCTAGAAGATCTTCTGAGATTGTGTGTGCTGGATCACCAAGGAAGCTGGGCACAACATTTGCCATTGGTTGAGTATGCTTATAATAATAGTTATCAAGCATCGATTGGTATGGCACCGTTTGAGGCACTGTATGGTCGAAAGTGTAGATCACCGCTGTACTGGGATTTGGAGGACCGAATCTCTACAACAATAGATGGAGAGAGGATTCTCAATGAGATGATACAAGAAACCTTGGAAAAGGTTAGGCTTATCCGAGACCGATTGAGAACCGCTCAAAGTCGATAAAAGAGTTACGCCGATAATCGTAGGCGAGATTTGGAGTTTGAAGTTGGTGATTTTGTCTTCCTCAAGCTATCTCCGAGAAAGGGAATTGTTCGTATGGATTGTAGAGCTAAACTGAACCCTCGGTATGTGGGTCCATACGAGATCATTGAAAGAGTTGGCGTTGTGGCTTATCGGTTGCAACTGCCCACTACTATTACTGGGATTCACAATGTCTTCCATGTATCTCAACTGAAGAAGTACTATCCTGACCCTTCGCACGTGATTCAACCCGAGGAAGTGACTATTGAGAAGGATTTGTCTTATGTGGAGCAACCGGTTCGTATTCTAGACCAAAAGGTGCAACAGCTTCGTAATAGGCAAATCAAGCAAGTAAAGGTTCTGTGGAGAAATCATCAGTGTCAGGAGGCCACCTGGGAAAGCGAGGATGACATGCGCCGGCAGTATCCCGAGCTCTTCAACTTTTCAGGTGCGAATTTGGGGACCAAATTCTTTTAAGGGGGGAAGAGTGTAACACCCCTTTTTTTTTTAATTAATTATTTATTTATTATTTTATTATTTATTTTAGTTAATTAATTATCAGAGTAAATTATTTATTCGATAATTATTTAATTAATTTCGCATAAGCTAGTTCTTTTCATTTCGTTTGGATCAAGCTGGAAGACTGGACCGTTCTGACATCTTTTTGGCCCATTCTTTAGCCCAGTCAAAGCCCTTTTGACCAGCCTTTTTGACCAAAACCCTAACCCTAATCAGCTATTCTCCCCTCTCTTCTATTTGTCGTTCAAACAGAATTAGAGAAGAAAGAAAGAAAGAAAAGAAAAGAAAGAAGAAAGAGAGGGAGAGAGAAAAGAGAGAGCTGTTGCTGTTTCTTCCGTCCGGTCAGTCCGCCGTTGCCTCCGTTCGTTTCCGATCTTGCGCACCGAGCCGCCGTGCCGTTCCGTCGCCGTCTGCTCCGATCTGCTTCTGATTCGTGCGCCGTTGCTTGCGCAAATCTGTTCGCCGTGCCGTTCGCCGTGTTCGCCGCGCCGTTTGCTCGCGTCCGCCGCCGCCGCTCGTTGCTGTCTGTTCGTCGCGCCTGTTCCGTTCGCCACCCTCTGTCCGTTGTCGCCGTTCGATTTTCTTACCGCGCCGCTCCGATTCGCGTCGCTGCCGATCCGTGTTCGCTCTGTCTGTTCGTTCGAACCGATCGATCGATCCGTCCGCCGCTCCGACCTCCGATCCGTTCGCCGCCGATTCGTTCGTCCGGTCCGTTTGTTTCCGATCCGATCGGTTAGTTTGGTTCGATCCTTCCGTTTCAGATTCAATTTCAATTCGAATCTCGTTTTAATCTCTTTTCATTTTTGTATTCATTCGATTTACAAATTAACTCTATTCCTGTTCAAAGGTAATCTCAATTCCTTTACTGTTTCTTTCGATTCGAAATTCGTATTTGATGAATGTGTATTTTACACTTTCATTCGAGTCTTTTCACCTATTTTAGCTATCCTCTATGTTAATTTAGCTATATTTTGGTACATTTTATTAGAATAGTGTCACGTTTCCCTTTAGATTTTATTTTACAGGTTTTGGGTGAAATTCGAAGAATTCCGGGCAATTATATTGAAGTTGACAAGGAATTGGTGTTCCAGAAGCCTATTTGGAGTATCTGAAGGTTTCCGGATAGGATTTGAAGTCTAGGGGCCGAATCTGGAGGTTAGAAGGCTACTAGAAGTCAGAAACCGAGTCCGAAAAGGTGAAGAAATCAAAAAACACGTCGAAAACGCGGAAATTCCGCGAGAAAACTCTGGGGCGAACCGCCGCACCATGGAGCGAACCGCCCCGTAGTTTTTCGGGGCCTATATATAGTGCTCAGTGTTTCTCCGAAAATCATATCTTTCCAGACCTTCTCTCTCACCTCTCTCTATAGTTTTAGGTAGGAACTTCCCGGGGCCTGTCCTGGGAGTTCTGTAGCTTAGGGGATACTTTTTCATAGCAGTTTGGAGCTCGTAGGACCGCAATCATCCGGAGATTGACACCCTTCGGTAACTTTGTATCTTACAGTTTTATTCTACTTATTTTATATTCTTTCAACATGTTTTCTTCTATGATTTCTGTTGATTGCATGCATATTATGAGTAGCTAAACTTATCGTTGGTGGTAGTATGTGAATTCTTAGCGAAGGGAAGATAATCATGCTAATGGCTATATCGCGCATTATACTCCGTGTCATTGCTTTATTTCGTTGATCAGTTGTAACCAAAATTCTCGTATGTTGTATTAATTATTATGCACAATTGGACACTTGTCGACCATCGACCAATTATCTTCGTAGTGTTGAGTAATTACGGAACACATTAGGACAATCATCAGACCAATTATCTTCGTAGTGTTGAGTAATTACGGAACACATTAGGACAATCGTGATTGACTTGTCAGACCAATTATCTTCGTAGTGCTTAATATTTGCATCAAGACACTAGATTGATTCAAAGATCTCTATGCAAGACCGAGGAATTTATGCATGATTATCGACCCGTTATGTTAAGAAGGACCATACTATCACCAATCTCCATTATCTGCTAGAAACCCCTCTGCTATTTGGTTGATGTTTTTATATTCTAAATTAGATTTGATAAAGCTAGTTATAGTCCTGAGAGAACGACACTCGAGTCATTCTACTGCTACACTACGGTTTTCGTTGTAGTTGTGGATTGCCTTTGGCTTAATAACAAATTTATTTGACTGAACCTGGACCTGACAATTCCCGTTCATCAAATTGGCGCCGTTGCCGGGGACTATACTCCTTTTTTCTGTTTAATTTGTTTATGTTTACAGCTTTAGATTCCTAATTCTATTAGTTTTAGTTTTCCTTTTTAATCTCTCTCTGATACTGCTTTCCTAGTTTGTTTCTAATCACCTTTCCTAGTCTGTTACAGATAGTGAATGCCGCATACACGTTCTGCAGGTACACCGCTTGCTGATTCAATTGCTGAGATCGACAGAGTCTACCACCAAAGAAGGCGACTACTTGAAAGGCGCGCACTAGAGGAAATAGAGGAAATCGATTTCTCTAAATCTCTACTTAGTCTCTTCAAGGAAATCGACGGAATGGCAGAAGCTAGACCACTGAAGGCATGGGTACAACCCACCAAGGATCGTATGAGGGAACCGGCGATTGTTCTTTCGTCTGCAACCCGAGATCTGGAGATCAAGAACCACGCATTCCAACAACTTTCGAGGTTCTATGGCTTATCAAGGGAAGATGTGATGGGGTACTTGCACGATATCGATGATTTCGTCAACCAACTTCCACGACCCGGAGCTGACATAACCACAGATGAGTTAAGGATGAAGGTTTTTTCTATGGGACTTGGCGACAGAGCCAAGTCATGGCTGAGTTCTCTACCAGCTGGCTCGCTGGACACTTGGGAAAAGGTTTTTTCAGCTTTCATGGAGAAATACTTCCCTCACACCTTGACTACCACGCTAAAGGCGCAAATCACTGGATTCAGACAGGACTATGATGAGACCATCTACACCGCGTTTGAGAGGTTCCAAGATCTCACGAACAAGTGCCCTCACCATGGTTTTGAACTTTCCGACCTAGTCCAACACTTCTACAATGGACTAACCTTCGAGAACCAACAAGTGGTGGATTTCCAATGCCGAGGCAATATTTGGGAGTAAACCGCAGAAGCCGTCTGGGCAGTTTTCGAAAGGCTTGCTAAGGGTTCGCAGTTCAAGGACCCAAGAGCAATGGTTAGGAGACGTGGACCTGAAGCTCCACCGACTCAAGAAGCCCCTATGTACAGGGGGAATGGGGATCAATTCGAGTGCTTTACCAACGAATTGAAGCAAGTCCTCAAGAGCGCTACCGGAACAACTGTTTCGAACGAAGTATGTCGAATATGCAAGAACTATGGGCACGGGGCTCATATGTGTAGATCGGAGCTGGCATATGATGATGGCAACTGGGCTCGAGGAGGCGAAGAAGAAGCCTTTGCTACGGAATTTGGTACTCAAGAAGTTAGCTACGGACAAGACAGTAGGAATCCTCGAGGTGGATTTTGGAGAAGAGGATACCGTAACAATCAAGGATATGCACCGGCTAACCAAACTTATGGACCCAACCAAGACCGTAGTAGGCTGAACTATGTTAATGATCACTGCGAAAACCCCGCTCCGAAAGAGCCACCGAAGTCGAAATCGGCTCAACTGATGGAGGACTTGCAGAAGATGGTTGATCACACACAGAGTTTTCTCAAACGTTATGAAGAAGATTCCGAGAAGACTAGGGCAAGGCTTGATAAGTTGGAAGAGAGCACTAGGCTTGCCCATCAAAAGATGCAAGAGTTGATCGACCGGGGAGCAAGTAGGGAACAAGGCAAACTGCCTAGCAGCACTGTGAAGTCGAATGCCATTACATTGGCTGGTGATGTACCTGACGAAATCACCATCAGGAAGGTTGTTAGGTGCGAGTGTTGCATGAAGGAAGAACTTCTACAGGTTGAGGAAGAAGAGAAGGGCCTTGGTTCTGACACAAGTGATGAGGAACAAGAGGATCCCGAACCACTCCCTAAAAGTTTCGATGTAAAGGTAGGGATTGGTGAGCTTGAAGATGTCCGTGCCACACTAGATACGGGATCCTACTCAAACATAATTCCTTTGAATGTGTTTGAAAAGAGCAACATTGGAAAACTATCTGAGCAAAGGGCTATTGTGCAACTGGCGGATGGATCTTTTATGAGACCCGAGGGCGTTGTGAAAAATGTGTTGGTCAAGATTGGTGAAGCATCTATATACACCAATTTCGTAGTTATGCCGGCATCTGCACCTGGGACGGGGGATGTCATACTCTTAGGGCAAACATTCTTGACCAAGCTACACTCCGTGATGGACATTTACCAAAGAACTTGCACCATCGAAGTGGATGGCAAGCGACACGTATTGCAAGCCATACCTGATCCACCGAACCGCCTGATATTACTACTCACTACTGTGGTCTTGCAGCCTATATTCTTTCTTATTCACAGGTTCGTGGCATGGAGAGAAGATCAATGAAGGGGAAGCCTAGTACCCGCAAAAAGAAGAGATAGGCGCAGACAGGAGTCGAGTCAAAGACTTTAAACAATGACGCTATCCGGGAGGCAACCCGGAATTTTTATCGCTTTCTTTACTGCTTTTCTGCATGCATTCATTCTTGAACTATTTGCTTCTCGTATGCGAATTTGTTCATGTGTGTGTCGTATGTGCTTTTTTTTTAGTGAGATTTTTTCGAGTGGTTTTTTGAAAAAATTGGTTTCAGGGATTAAAACCGCATTTTCTGACATCGGGAACCGTCTCCCCGCTTCGGGGAGCACGGGGCGAACCGCCCACGTGGGGGGCGAACCGCCCCACGGTCCCAGAACTTTAAAAACGCGGATTTCTTCCCCAAAACCTCATTTTCTTCATTCTTCTTCATTCATCCTCCCAAAAAACCCGAAAAGCGCGATTTCATCTCTAAATCTTCATAACTTCATCATTTCTTGACCAAATTGAGTGTTCTTTAGCTTAATTCGAAGCATATTACATGATCTATCATCCTATCCGATCAGATTTCATCCTTATGCGTTAGATTTACAAATCTGAGGTATCATCCTTAGAACCCTAATTTTCGAATTTGGGGGTTTTCTAATTTGAGCTTCAATTATGCTTATTTGATGCATGGGTATGTTGTTTGTGTGATTAGACATGTTATTTACTATCAATTGCATGCTCAATTTTGCTTGAATTATTGATTTGGGTATTTTGCTATTAGATGATATATCTTGTTATGCATTATGTCTTTATCTTTGATTTCTAGCATATGGATGTGTTAATTGATGTAATGTTGGTAGATTTGACGATAGAATGCTTAATTGTTAAGTGTGAAGATTTATTATGATTGGATTTTTCGCTGCTATGGTATGAATTGAGCCTTATTATCAAGGATATTGGTTGTCTAGTAAGAGCATGATGTGATGTATTGCATGAAGTAGTTTCGTTGGTATGTTGCATGATGAAGAAGCTAGGCTAGACATTGCGGTTTGGGGAGTTCGATTGTCGATTTTATCACTTGTGTGTTTCGCTTTTACTCTAGTATGTATTTGAGTCAGTTTTGTGTCGTACGAGGTGCTAACAGCTATTTGTAGGTACCATACCAAGGGAAAGGAGCATTCCCGTATGATTGCTGTGAAGAACCATGTCAAGGAAGGTGACCTCGCTAGATGTGCGTTCGAGCCAAGGGGTTTTGCAACAACGTCGTGGATTATCCACGAGGAGGAGCTAGAGTATACCTGGAGTAAGGACTCCTATGCCTATTCATGCACCACCGAAGGGACAGAAACCACTATTACGTCAGCACTCCATCACGAGGACTGCAGATTTCGAGTGAACAGGAAGGCACCGGGACAGTCTTGCCGCGACGGATTCGATCTTGAGTCCGAAGTTGCTCGAAGGTTCCGAAGCGCTAGCTTGGTTCCAAAACGTAATGACATGGGTACCCAGCACCTTGTTGGGGTGCCCCTTGCCTGCCTCTAAAGTGAGCATCATATAGACATCGGTCGGATCCACGGTAGAGAATGTGGACAAAATTGGAGAAAAAGGTAGAAGACTTCTGAGTATCCAAGCAGCTTACTGAAACCTTCTCGAGGTGTAAAACGTTGGAGGGGGTGGTCCTGATACCACTGCCCTTTCCCCTTCAACAGTTCACATCCTATTGGAGGGCTCCAGGATGGAGGATTCCATAACAGCGGCGGCTACTCTTGAGAATTCTACCTGCCACTACAACTCTACTAGTGAGGATGTGCGTGACAGTAGTGACAATGAAGGCCATACTGGCAATGATGATTTTGATAGAGGAGTTGTTCCTGTCCAGCCTATAAATGGAACTACCGCACCTACATGAAGACCTGATGACACCCTACAAAGCTCACAGAGGAGGCCCAATAACCCACAAGCAGCATACTTAGCCGACCGAGGCCAAACCATGGGTAACATCTAGTATCACATCTTAATTCCTCATTTTCTTACTGCTAGAGACTAGCGCTAATTTCATGAGGGGGGATGGGATTTAAGTGATCTGATGTTTTTAGTTTGGAGCTTGGTATTGGTAGGATGAGTATAGTACCTCGCATGCTTTATCTGTTTGCATTGCCATTTGCACGTTTACTGCTTTCTTAGATTTTTTAGGTTGCATTCACTACATTCATCCTAAGATAGTCTTGCATGTTTTATATGGAGTTTATTGCCGAATTTTTTAAACTTTTTTATTGGGTAGATCAACTAACTATGCCATTAATCGTATGCTTCATCTCTATGAATTTGTTTGAGGTTTTTCTCGCTTGGCTTGTCACATTTATGTATTGCACTTAGTTGAGCTAGGTAGTCTCGACATCACTTAGTGGTGTTTTCTCTACTGCGGTTCACGAAGGCCTTTATAATAGGATGATGCATGTTAGGGTCTTATGGTTGTTTTCCCGAGTAATTATGTACCTAAGAGGCAACAAGTCTTCACCATGCTTTGAGATTGCTAAATGCCTAGGAAGGAGGTAGTGTAAGGTTGTGTGATCCTTTGTTTATAACCTATTCTTCCGAATAGGTTTGGGGAGGGGGTTACACCATCATAGACTTGTTTCTGTTTTTCATTTTCGTATCGTGAGTGTATTTTCCTTTTCCGTAAATTTTGTACTCCAACCTATTCTTTCGAATAGGTTTGGGAAGTCGTGTGAGTCATTTTGTTTCTCTCTTTGTTATGCTACTGCTGGCTAGAAAAAAAATAGAAAAAAAAAGAAGAAGAAAAATTTCCAGAAAAAAAGAGAAAAAGAAAAAGAATCTGGAAACAAAAAAAAAAAAAAAAGACCCAAAAAAGCAAAGAAGGGTCCAAAAAAAGAAAGCCAAATAGCAGTTTAGCAAAGTATTGAGTCTTTTCCATTTTTGTAATGTTCGTAATCGTGTTGTAATTTTCTATTTTTTATCTTTTTGTCTTGAGTGTCATCTGTTCTAGACCACCCTCGTCCTGCCATTCAGGAAGTGGTGAATAGCTTAAGACTTTACTTGAGAGATGGGTAGAATAGGGGAGAGTTATCTTTTATAGGGAACCCTCCTTCGTTTGATGAGAGCCAGTACTGGTTCGACCTCTTTTGAGGAAAAGTCTTAACATGGTGGAACAGCAGTAAGTCCTCAGTTTCATAGGCACGGGGCAACCATTCGTATCTTAGCATGCTTCATTACGTCGTCACTGACTAGGTCCAGGTAGAGAATGTTACGAGAGACTATCTTGTCTTGACATAAGTGCTTATGTGGATGTGTATAAGTCAATCGAGGTATTCTTCAACCTATATTCATGCTTTGATTTATATGGTTTTTGTTCATATGTTATTTGATAGATTCAGTAGATTAGTTCATTTTATTTGGCATGAAACTCCATTTTGTGTCTTGCATGTTTTTTGTATTAGAGTCTAGCTTAGTTGCTTGAGGACAAGCAAAGGTTCGGTTTGGGGAGTTTGATGAATGTGTATTTTACACTTTCATTCGAGTCTTTTTCACCTATTTTATCTATCATCTAAGTTAATTTAGCTATATTTTAGTACATTTTATTAGAATAGTGTCACGTTTCCCTTTAGATTTTATTTTACAGGTTTTGGTTGAAATTCGAAGAATTCCGGGCAATTATATTGAAGTTGACAAGGAATTGGTGTTCCAGAAGCCTATTTGGAGTATCTGAAGGTTTCCGGATAGGATTTGAAGTCTAGGGGCCGAATCTGGAGGTTAGAAGGCTACTAGAAGTCAGAAACCGAGTCCGAAAAGGTGAAGAAATCAAAAAACGCATCGAAAACGCGGAAATTCCGCGAGAAAACTCTGGGGCGAACCGCCGCACCATGGGGCGAACCGCCCCGTAGTTTTTCGGGGCCTATATATAGTGCTCAGTTTTTCTCCGAAAATCATATCTTTCCAGACCTTCTCTCTCACCTCTCTCTATAGTTTTAGGTAGGAACATCCCGGGGCCTGTCCTGGGAGTTCTGTAGCTTAGGGGATACTTTTTCATAGCAGTTTGGAGCTCGTAGGACCGCAATCATCCGGAGATTGACACCCTTCGGTAACTTTGTATCTTACAGTTTTATTCTACTTATTTTATATTCTTTCAACATGTTTTCTTCTATGATTTTTGTTGATTGCATGCATATTATGAGTAGCTAAACTTATCGTTGGTGGTAGTATGTGAATTCTTAGCGAAGGGAAGATAATCATGCTAATGGCTATATCGCGCATTATACTCCGTGTCATTGCTTTATTTCGTTGATCAGTTGTAACCAAAATTCTCGTATGTTGTATTAATTATTATGCACAATTGGACACTTGTCGACCATCAGACCAATTATCTTCGTAGTGTTGAGTAATTACGGAACACATTAGGACAATCATCAGACCAATTATCTTCGTAGTGTTGAGTAATTACGGAACACATTAGGACAATCGTGATTGACTTGTCAGACCAATTATCTTCGTAGTGCTTAATATTTGCATCAGGACACTAGATTGATTCAAAGATCTCTATGCAAGACCGAGGAATTTATGCATGATTATCGACCCGTTATGTTAAGAAGGACCATACTATCACCAATCTCCATTATCTGCTAGAAACCCCTCTGCTATTTGGTTGCTGTTTTTATATTCTAAATTAGATTTGATAAAGCTAGTTATAGTCCTGAGAGAACGACACTCGAGTCATTCTACTGCTACACTACGATTTTCGTTGTAGTTGTGGATTGCCTTTGGCTTAATAACAAATTTATTTGATTGAACCTGGACCTGACAAATTCACGTTCATCAGTATTCTGTTTTGGACTTTTTGCCCCTGGACCATTTTACCCTTGTTCAATCTGACCTTGTTATTTGATTCAAACTGAGAACCGGGACTTAGAATTTGTTAGAATGTTGTTGATGTTGTTGGACTTGTGTTGGTTTGACCTCGTATGTTGACCATAGTTTTCTGTTGACCTCGAAAAGGACTGTTTTGGACTTTAGTGTTATTAGTTTGAACTTTGTGGACTGTTTTGGGAAGTTTGAAAACCTAAGGGACCTTTTTGCAATTTAACTTTGACCGTAGTTGACTGACAGAGGACTTTCTCGTAAACCTTGTTATTCTGTGGGGACTGATAAGTATGTTTGGAAAACTTCTGGTTTTGTTGGTACTTTCTGATTTTGAAAAGGATCTTTTTGCAATTTACCGCTGAAGGGTATTTTGGTAATTTCCAGAGTCTGAAAACCGAAAAAGTATTTCTGAAAATGTTTCAAGTTAGTTTCTGTTTTTGTAATTTAATAATGACTTGACTTGCTAGCCTAGTTGGTTAGGTCCTTGCTTGACTAACTTAGAGGTCCCGAGTTCGAACCCTGTCTTTACCACTTCTTTTTCAACCTTTTTCCTTCCGTCCGTTCGACTTCTAAAGTGTAATTAGTACTTTCTTTTTAGGTTCTCTATTGTTCGATAACCCGTAAGCTTACTGCTCGTTGGAGATCTTTTGCTTGCAAGTTAAGGTGAGTGTTCACCCCTAAACCTATTTATTTGCGAAAAACTGGAAGGATATGTAACAACTTGTACCTACTATTACATATACTGTTTTACTGTATGCTTCCGCGTAAAAGTATCTAAGTCCTAAGTATGACTATTTACTTTCTGTGTTTATTGCTACTCTGTTCTGGACTGACTTTTCTGCAGGAACACCTCTCGGTGTTGATTATCTATATCTGTTGATCTGTATCTGTTCTGTTTCTGTGTGACCGGACGATTAGGTCGTAATTAGGTAGGCTTGGGTAGTAGAGGACTATCGGGTTTGCTTGATTATTGCCTAGTCTAATCCCTTTTAGGCGCGAGGCAGAAGTCGCTGAGGTCTATTAGGGTCGTAGGTTCTGTTTCCCCAAAGTACACGGGGGTTTCTGTTTCTGTCCGGAGTTGTGCACCCTCTGGAGGGAGTTATAAGGGCATTCTGGGAGTAGGAGCAATAAGGCGGGTTGCACCAACGGTCTTCAACTTATCTGTTCTGTTATTCTGTTATGTGATCTGTTCTGTTTGTTTTTTTTTTTTTTTTTTCTGAAAAGGATTTTGATTTCAAAACTGTTTACTTTCTGTTTTTTAACTTAGAACCTCACTGAGATCCTTTATCTCACGCTCTCTTGTTTTCAAAATTCCTTCCTTTCAGATACTGCTGAGGATGTTCGCGAATAGGATGCCAGCGACTGAGAGAAGGGTCTGGGGTGTCTTGGGATTTTATTTCAAAATAAGAAGATGAACTTTTTACTGTCTTCACTCGTTGTTTCATTTGAATTTTGAGTTATTGTTGGATATTGTTTCTGTTAGCGTTGTGTGCGTCAAAGGTTATTTTGGCATTAATTACCGACCGTTGCTATTTAAGTTATTTTGGATTTTCTTTTTCAAGAAATTATTTTGTTTTAAAAAACCGATACTGTTACAAGGAGGTTACTGATTCTATATGCCAGAAATACATAATATCATCACATCTATATAGGTGGCCTTTCTAGAAAATGATTATGTTTTTCAACCAAAGTGGAGGCAATAATATAGAACTTGTGGAAATCACAAAATAACACTTAGGTAGAAAAGTTGTCAAATGGTAGTGACAGCATTGAATTAGTGGGAGCCCAAGAAAGGTCTTATGGCTCAAGGCACATCTCTAGGTAGATATCTGCCAGCCAGTGGGAGCATTTTAAGAAATTTTGAGAATTTCAGAGATGTCCCATCAAACCTCGACCCTTTGACTGAGCCGACGGGAACGGTTCAACCGGCTAAATCGACGGAAACGGTTTAGATGGCCGAGTCAGTGGGAGCGATTCAACCGACCGAACCAACAGGAATGGTTCAATCGGTCAAACCGACGGGAACGGTTCGACCGACCTACTTGAGGCTAACCACTCGAAATTCAGCCGCAATGGTTGCTCCTGATTCTTCTACAACTATTCAATGGACTGAATCAGTTCAACATTCTCACAATCAGAATAAACTGCCTGTACAAACGAAATATATGTCGCACTCCGTAAGTCTAAGAGGTTAATGGGAAGCTCCCGAAAGGATAAGTTTACTCTTGGATGATGAAAATTTGATATGACTTATCTCAACAAGGTGCCCTAAGACTTACAAAGAAGCAATGTTAGACATTGATTCAAAGAGGTGGCAAGAAGTCATGAAATCCGAAATAGACTTTATGTATGAAAATCAAGTATGGGACTTGATTGATGCACCATAAGGGGTTAGACCCATTGGATGCAAAGGGGTTTTCAAGAAGAAAACCGATGCCATTGGCAAATACAAACATACAAAGCTAGACTGGTATAAAAAGGCTTTAGTCAACGATATGGTATCGTTTATGACGAAACCCTTTCCACCAGTAGACAAGCTTAAGTCTATTCGAATTTTACTTGCTATAGTTGCACAACATGATTATGAGATTTGGCAGATGGATGTGAAAATTGTTTCCTTAATGAGAATCTTGAGCAATAGGTGTATATGATACAACCTGGAAGATTCTACATCCAAAGCAAATCCCAACTAAGTTTGCAAGCTATAAGAGATCCTATGTGGACTCAAGCAAACCTCAAGGAGTTGGAACATTCGCTTGAATGAACTTGTCAAATCGTTTGACTACACCAGAAGCGTAAAAGATCCATGCGTGTATATCAAACGCAGCGATGCTGGAATTGTTTTCATGGTTATTTATGTTGATAACATACTAATTATGAAAATGATATTCCAATGTTACGATCCACAAAACATTGGTATCTAAGGCTTCCTTGGTGAAAGACTTAGGTGAAGCTTATACCACCAGAATCTAGTTATGAAACACTAGAATGATATGAAAGCAATCTTAAGTGTCTTAGAAGAACTAAAGATTCCTTTCTGATAGATGGTGGAAACCGAGAGTTGCAAATGAGTGTTTATGTCAATACTGGTATGCAAATTGACCTGGACGACTTCGAATCACAAACTAGGTATGTGATTACATTCATTGGTGGTGTCGTCACTTGGAAAGGTTCCAAGCAACCCACCTTAAATGATTCTATTGCTAAGTCCGAGTACATAGCTGATGCAGAAGCTTCAAGGAGGTTGTCTGAATTCTTGAAGGAACTAGGGGTAGTTCCTAATAGTAGTCCCATCAAGGTCTACTGCGACAGCCAAGGTGCTGTTGCACAAACAAATGAACCAAGATCCATAAACTGGAACAAGCATGTACAGAGGTAGTATCATCTGATTGGATAGATGATAGATAGAGGGGAAGTATCTATAGAACGAGTTCCCACTGAGGAAATTGTGGCTGAACCTTTCACCAAAATGTTGAGTTCGGATAAACATGTTAGACATTTCAACTCAAGTGTTAGACACGTAGGTGATTGGCTCTAGGCCAAGTGGGAGATTGAAAGTATATATGTCCTAGAGACAACCTACGATAGGGACGATATGTACTTGATCACATTCAATTATTTTATTTGTTTATACATTATTAAATACAATTGGCATTGCATTTTATGAATAATATATTTGGATGTTTGAATTATTCAATAAAATGTTCCCAAGGACTTAAGGTAATCACCAAGTTAGTGGGAGCTTGTGCGTCAATAATTAAGTCCTAAAATAAGCCACTAGGTGAAGGTCATTGAGATATGGGATATCAATGCTGCGATTGAAGCTAGCATACGTTGCATTAGATCCTGCGAGGATGTAGTAGGTCTCACTGCTACGAATGAACTTGGTTAATCATAACGAACATATGAACACTTTGGAGAGTGTTGGCATACCCAACCGAGAAATCATTTGGTAAAGCTATTTGAGTGTCTATGGTAGTATCGGTGTGTAGGATGATGTTAGTAGTCCTTAGACTTGAGGCCAATACTACATCATATGTGAAATAATGTACTTTGACCATGCGCAACGCTTGCACTCTTAAAGTAGGGTAGATACGGCATGTGTTGGGTACATTAGGAAGCATACGGTGTGAGTGATTGGGCCAAGAAAGGATTCATTCCTCCGTAATAGATAGAAGGAGAGAATACTCACTTCTCATATTTAGTGCGATCATAAAACTGGTGGCCACCGTAAGTGAATATGTCAAAATGGTGTTTGGACATAATTCATAGATCGACTAATAAGATTGAGAGACCATGAATGAGTTATTAGAATAGACACATAACAATATTCTAGACTCATTCGAGTATTCGTGAATGAAGGGACCGTATCATCAAAGTACCCTACGCTACAGGTGGTTTGTTTTCCTCACAAACGTTCCTTGCATATTAATATTGTCTGATAAATTGTCTAGAAATTTATTATGACCTTAATTAGATTATTGCTTAATATGAAAGGCCCTATGGTCACACTTAAAGGTGGTGTTTCTACAAACGAGCTATGTATATTGGATTAAATATTAATTAGATTAATATTAAATTATTATACATAAATATATATAATGGAATTATTATTAATTGGATTAATATTAATTTATTATATGTGGAATATATTTTAGAAATATAATTAATTAATTTTAATTTAATTAAATTAATTAATTGAAGACCTCTGCACTTGGGCGAGATTTTAGGATGAAGCCCAAAAGGAAATGAATAGAGTGAGGAGAAAGGGAGCTGGGCCAGCTGGCCCAACATGGGCCAGCGGCCCAGCACGAGAAATGCAGCTGCCTCACGTTGCTTCTTCTTGTCTCTCTCACTCCTATTTTTTTTTCTTTTTCTTTCATCTTTATCTGTTTGTTAGTTATTTTGATGACTTTTGAAGTCTCCTAGTCAATAAGATTTACTTGGTAAAATCTTACGTGATTTTCTGAATAAACTAACTGACTAAATCAGAAAGAAAGAAAATAAGTCTCATTCCAACATACGTAAGAAAATACTCTCTGACAGTCTGAAATACATTTTCTCTCTAAGAAGCTCAAAATACAGAAGAACATCCTAGCGTTCTTGGTAGAGACACTGCCCGTGGATACCGAGGTCGAAGGAAGCAATCAAACATGTTGATGAGCCATCTTGGAGATTCCATTGACGAGAATTTCATTTCAGAAGACGAAGAAATCAACCAGTTACCGGACGAGGAGATTGCAAAGCTTTGTCTGGAGATTGAGGAACAGCTGCCCGGTGAATTTGCTTATCTGCTGGAGGACACGTAAGTAATTATCTTCTAGCATAATAAACGTAATATAGTCATATCAGTTTAGTGAGAAATAAAAATTTTAAACTTCCGCTACTTAGCCTTAGAGGCAAATTTTCTCACATTTACTAACATAACCACGCCGGCCGGATTGGTCGAGTCGTTACAAAAGAGGTTGGAACGATTATGAAGGCTACGGTCAAGACTAAAAGTATAGGAACACAAACCGATCGGAACAAAATGGATGAAGAAGGAATGATTATGAAGGATTTTATGATTTATGAAAGCATGGATGAAGAGGCACAAGGATTAGGCGAGAGAGATCAGAGAAGAAGAAACCCACAAACAAAAGGGGGCGGAAATTTTAGGTTAAGTTTTTAGGCTTTAGTATATATATAGTAGGTGTATAATAATTTTTAAAAAAAAATACAATTAGTAGATCGGATCGGATTAATCCGATAATTCGATAATCCGCGAATTTTAATCCGATCCGATCCGAAAATTCGGATTACTAGAAGTAGTGATCCGCAATCCGATCCGAAAATTCGGATCGGATCGATTTGGACTCGGATCGTCAGATTTTCATATTGGATTTTCGGCTTCGAATTTTATGCCCACCCCTAGTGTTGAGTACAAATTGTTACTAAAAAGAAATATATATATGTATAAATATATATATATATATATATGTATATATATATATATATATATATATGTATATATATATATATTAACCTCTATTGAACAAAACGCGCGTGGACTGTACGCAACTTGCTGATTTTTCTCTAATTTTACTGATTTTTCTCTTTCTTTCCTTTTTTGTTCTCCTCCATCGGCTCTGAAGTTCTGCCCCTCTAGAATTCGTCTTCTTCCTCAAGTCTATCTCGTTTCGTGATGCGGTTTTCCTCATCTCGCAGGTATTCGTCAACTATTCCGTTTCTCTTCAACCGTACTCTTGTGTTCATCAACTATTCCGTTCGAAATCCTAATTTGTGGGGTACATTGAATTATTTTTCTGATTTTGTTAGAGAAGAGTAATTCGTTCATTGCATGCATCAAATTGGATACAAACTTGTTTATCTGATTGAATTCGTGTCTTGGTGGATCAACAGAGTAATTCTGCGTTTTAAGGTTGTTTTTGCACGATTTCCTTAACTAACATTGGAATTGTTGATGATTAGATTTAGTGGTGGTGAATTATGATTTGGTTTGATGTGCTTGGATCAGAGTGTTTGCAGTTTGCACGTGAGAATTATTTATTGTTTCCAAGTTTATTATTTATGATGCAATGTTCCCTCAAGGTTAGAGTTAGAACAAAGATAATTCATTGGGTTGGTTTTTTTGTGTGTATATATTGTATGTCCGGATGCCTTCTTCCGAAATGACAGAAAGAAAGGTTTGAATGAATGGTGTTCCTAAATGTTTTTCTGTGAAGAACATGATTTGGTTCTGAGGGTGGTTCAATGCTTGATTTCATAGCCTTTCATCTGTGACTGTTGAGCAAGAATTTGATCCCTGAACCTTGTTGATTTGTGGCAATGTTGAAACATTTGTTATTGTTCTGGCAAAACTATGTGCTTGAACATGCATTGAGTTTGACGTTTTCCAAAAATTACTATGCACGTAAATTCAAAAAACTGTTAATGTGACCGTTGGTCACAATTTTTGATTTACGGTTAGACATTCCCTCGAGGCGCGTTAAAAAAAAAAGCCTTGTATGAGAGAGTATTGTTAATAAGATTTTGTGTTTGTAAAACCGTTAGTTAGTGCTCAAGTGAGTTTGCCTTTAACTTTTTCTTATGCTGGCATTTTTTAGCTTATTGTTTAGTTTGAACCTAAAGAAAAAAAAATGAAGTGTATCAAATTAAATGGATAGGTTTTGCAAAGATACTGCTCAAATGAAAAAAGAATTGTAGCTTTAAGTTCTTTATTCATGATTGCTCAAAAGTTCATTGAGTGCTCGAATTGTAGAGAGGAGTGGCATCAACAAAACTGTACCATTAAGTTCATTGAAATTTTCACTGAAACTTTGTTTCACTTTGATAACTTCATATGCAGACATGTTATATAAACATGTTATATGCAGACATGTAGATCAAACATATGCTTACTCCGAGCATCAAGATCCTTAATATTGCAGGGACCAAAAGTTTGAAATGAGAAATTAAATTGTTTGAAATGATTGTTTGTGGCAACTCCCCTGATGTTCGTTTGATGCGTTTGTACGGACTGAACCGGTGGGTGGAGATCTGCCATTGTTGCTAGAGATCATGAGGATCATGTTCTAGCTTGGCGTAGGAAGATGCTCACACATACTCTGTGTCCAGAAGTTGCTGCGGCAGCAGCTAATCTAGCTGTGGAAATGGCTCTCAACTTTCAGTGGTCAAATGTGGTCATAAAAGGCGATGGTTCCGCTGTAATAAAGGCTCTCCGGTCTGCCCAGTCCTCTCTTCTGCTGGTTTGAATATGTTTGTTGAGATATTATCCTGCACCATTCCTTTTAGTGGTTTAGATTTCCATTGAGTCAAGCATACTGGGCAACCTATTGGATCATGGTGACCTGTCTGTCCATAACTCTGTCTCTGTCTGGAATTAGAAAAGGGACATTGCCCATGAGAGCTGGTTGACCCACCTGCTATTGCCAATCATCCTGTTTTCCACCTACTTATTCAGAGCCTGGCTCAGGATGGCTATAGAGGTACTGTTGCACTATCTGTCTTCTATTGTTAGTGTTATAGCAAATAATGACAAATTTGATTTCCAGATATCACCAGAACTGATCAAAATTCACATCTTGTTTCTGCATGTTTTTTATGAGGTTTGCACTATATTTAGGGAGCGCATTGTTGTCACTTGATATATTGATAACGATTAAGGTTTTGAGTTTGCTATGGTGATTGTAGGTGCTAGATGTTGATGTATCTCCTGCCATGCCCTCTGTTAAGTTCTCTTGATAGATATTGATGATTCATGTGAAATAGAGGTTGCATGCATGACTCTTGGATGAGAATGTTGCATCATAACTGTTGGATGATCCTCCATGGATTTTACAACTTTTACTACTCTACCTTTTGAGTACATGGAATCGATATAGCTGTATGTTTACTGTTTAGTCTTGATATTGCTGCTACTGTGTTTGCTGTTTTGATGTGTAATTGAGCTCTGGCTCCGTTGTTTGGTTATAAAAAAAGCCTACTTTCTTTCAAAAAAAAAATTAAAAAAAAAAAAAAATAATAATATAATAATAATAATAATAATAATAATAATAATAATAGAAAAAATGTGTTTCTATACGTATGGCTCATATATAATTTTCTCAAATTTAGTGTAAGTTTGAAAAATAATGTTTACTTTCATTTAACTTCATGTGTGATGTTATTTAGCTTTCTAGCAGCCATGTATCTAAATGTTGCTTGTACAAAATAAATATTCAAAATTTTACTTGATTGCCAATCTCAGAATATATTTATATATGCCTTTTAACAGTTCTCAGTCCTCACTCTCTTGTTCTTCTTCTTATTATTATTATTGTAATAATGTTTACATCAATTTTCAGGTCTTTTAGCCAGCTTCATTTAGATTTTTGGTTTTGAAAAATGTAGTTTGTCTTTCTCAGTTTACTTTTAGGTTCATTTTATATGCTACATAGGAAGTTTGCACTAGAGGGGTTATTGCTTCTATTGGAAACTGAATGTCCAAGAACCATGTCAAATCCAATTCTTTAAAGGCATGTGCTTTTTTTTTTTTGAGTGTGTGTGTGTGTGATCAAATGCAACTGGAGAGTGAGTAATTGTTCCCCAACCCAACCCAAGGGTGAGTCGAATTGAGCTGCACTTAGTTTTTTGTTCGCGCCCCCCCCCCCCCCCCACTATCGTTTGATCAGAGCAAGGCACACTAAATTGCATTTCCAACATGTTCAGGCGGTTGATGTAACTGCATCCCAACTTGAATTGTTTGTTGGTGTAAAATTTTAATCTAAATGTATCTATAGTTTCTGAATGTACACGTCAATATTTTCCATTACATCAAAATGCATGCTGTTTGCAGGGTGGAGATAGATTTTCAGTATGTTTTGGTTACGGTAGCAAGAGATAGTAGTGGACGATTTCATGTGTGGAGAAGACTTAAAGTCTCACATTTGCGATCGGGAGGTAGCAGAAGCACTTGCAGATCGACAATTTGTTGAACTTGCTAAAGAATTGCACTTGAAGATCCTTGTGGAGGAAGTGTGTTCCAATGCTACGCTGCAAATGGGAGCTTTTAATTTCTTAGATGAAATAAAACAAGAGTTTGTAATGCATACTTTGACTATGTTAATTTTAGTTTTGTTTTTAGACATGGCAATTCTCTTGTGCATGCTTTGGCCAAGGAATATATATCTGTGGAGGCAGTGCGTTTGCCTTTTGATTTGGTGAAGCCATAAAGTAATGATCTTTTGAAATGAAATGTTGGTGTGTACTCTAAAAATTAGTCCCGTATAAGCCTATTAGAGCCATATCTTGCTGTCCATCTAAGAAGACCACTTGCAAGCCTAGCTAATGGAATGCGATAAGTTTTTTTTATAAGTTTCAAAAAAACTTATCAAAGTCCATACCCTAACCTAAAAAGTCAGATGTTTACCTGGTCTTTGCGTGAGTTTTTGTTGCGCTTATATTTTTATTGTGGGGTAATTATTACTCTCTATGTGTTCAAACTTAACTTTCTAAGGTTGATTTTTTTTTTCGAACTTTGACACAAATTACTTCTATATTACACATGATTATGATATAGTATATAATAGAGTTATATTAGATAATTTTATTATATTTTTTGATTGTTTAATGTAGAAGTAATTTGAAAAAAAATTCAATCTTAAAAAGTTTAGTTTGAAACAGAAGGGAGTAATTCATTTAAATCTATAAATCTATAGGATAGTTCTTTATGGATGATGATGAGGTCCCAAAATTTCTCCAAGAATTAGACCTGTGTAGAGAGGGGTTTAGTACTATAAAACCAGTTTGATTAAGTCAAATAGGAAAGATAAAAAGAAGATTAATTCAAATAGGTAGGTAGATTAATTTGTAATTGAGACTTCAAGCTCAAGATATTTGTTTTCCGAGTAAGTGTCGATTGTTAGCATAATAAAGGGCATACATGTTATGCAAATACAACTTATAAATTCTCCGGAATTAAAATATTTTTTCAACACATCATTTACTATAAATCAATTTTACCTCAACTTTTAAAATGTTGCGGCTAAAAGATAACAAATATCATTATTTAAGTAATACGCTTCGCTTACGCGTATATATATATATATATATATATATATATATATATATATATATATATATATATATATATATATATATATATATATATATATATATATATATATATATATATATATATATATATATATTAAAGTAATATAATAAACCTGTTAATTCAATCAATTGATTGACTTACCAATCAATTTTAAACCGTTGATCTTACTTATTCAGTGTCAATCTGGTGCGTACATGTGTCATTAAGTATTTTTTTACTTTTGAAATTACTATTTTGATATTTGATATAAAAAAATTATTGAGATATTTAGTTTTATTCCAACTCTTATGTAATGGATAAAAATGAGATATTTTCTCACAAGTGTACAATAGAGACCTACATAATATATAATTCCTAATAAATTACTACTATATATATTCCCACACCACCGTAATATATTTTCTTACGATATTCTCAGCGATTTGAAGAACGACTCTTGTCAATTCCAGGTATTATTTTTCCCTCTATCTCGATTTTCCAGAATTAATATAATGTGTTTTGTTGACGAACTTTAGGCACCATGTAATATTGATGTCCCCAAATACGGTTAGTAAAATCATATAATTTGACCAGCTTTTGTTCTGTTGTACCCATTGATTTGTACCCATGTTCTGTATGCACCCATCTTAATCATATAATTTGATCAATCTTAATCATGTTGTATGTACCCATGGATTTGTACGTTTCTTAATGTTTTGTTGTACATTAATTTCACCTGTACTGTAATATGCTAATCACTGATTCGAAAAAATCAGCTTCAATTCCCCAATTTGGATCTATTCTTAATTTAATCAGTATCAATACATGTGAATGTAGTCCACCGGTCACCATCATCTCGTCTTGATATAAAGAACCCGCGTTCAAGTACATGAGAGAAGCAGGCAATCAAGTACTATACGTTTGCATGAAATTAATTACTTAAAACCCTGTTTTAAACCACACTACAAGAATTCTGCTGCATATTCAACGGAATTTATGACGGATTTGCAGTAAACGACGGAATTTATGACGGAATTGGGCTCGTCAAGAAATCGCTCGTCGCAAATCAACTATGACGGAAAACGAGTCCGTCGATAACTTTACGATGGAATTTATGACGGAAAGTAAGCCCGTCGGCATCTATTAACGACGGAATTTACGACGGAATACAACCCTGGTCTTCCGGTTGAACCAAACATGCCCGGACAAGAAATAACGACGGAATTTTATTCCGTCGTATATTTTCGATGGATTTTATGACGGATTACATTCGAGTATACCCCACAATGTACGACGAAAATATAATCCGTCGTAAATTTACGACGGATTGCTTTTGAGAAGGTCAGACAGATTATGACGGAATGGTATTCCGTCGTAACTTTACGACGGATTTTGTGACGGAAACAGTGTTCCTCGACAACATTTTCCGACAGAAATTATGACAGAATTCATTCATTTTATTTCCAGCTTTTTAATTTTCACAGCATTTCAATATAATAATAATAATTATTATTATTTATTAAACAAAATGCTAATATCAAGATCCAAAAGCTCAAATAAAATCCATTAAACAAAATACTAATATCAAGATCCAAGAATTCAAATAATCCGGTACACAAAAAACAAATGACTCGAATGTATCCCCAAATATCATGTCATCTAACAATATCTAATATCTAATAAAAGATAGTATCTAAACGACCAATACCAATAACATATTGCCATCACTGAGCTTCCGGGTTAGGGAATTGTCCACCACGCATTAACATCTCAATCTTGGCATTAAGGGCAGCAAGGGATAGATTCTGCTCCTCCTTCTGTTGCTGCAGACGTTCTTCCATTTCCAGCTTCTGTTTTTCCATCTGTTTTTCCATCTCCACCTTTATCTTTTCCTCGTAAAGTTGTACAGCTACGTTCACAGCTTCCGTGACATCCTCTTGAGTGAACAATGAACCTTGTAACTGACTACTAGTAGCAGTGCTGCCTAAAGATGATGCAAAACTTCCCATACCCAACATTCTTTGCTTTTTGTTTCTCGGGTTAGCCTCCAAAAAAAGAGCATCTTTCTGCTCCTGAGACACATTCTCATCTACCTTTTCAAGTAGACCTTTATACTTTTCCTGCATTGCAAACATTGTATCAATTAATCCTAAATAATAAAGCATATATTATATATAAAAAGCCGCCCCAAGGCATTTCAGTATAGAAAGAAAGAAAGATCAACAGTTTTGCATCCTGTTCCAATTAAACATTTTGGAATAGTCTCTTGTGCATTACGGGGCTGACGAGAGACTTGGGCCAGCAGAAATGCTTGAGACCTAAACTGGATCGCGCAATATATATAACTACTACTATTTAATTAAGAGAAGAATAAAGAAATGAACTTACAACAATTTTCCTTATTAGGAGTAAATTCAAAATAGGGCCTGAATGCAATCGTAAATAAGAAAATTGAGATACAATTAATAAGTTAGGATAGACACTGACCATATTATTATTTGATTATTCGTTATTAAAAGGATCGTATCATCAAAGTACCCCTACGTCACATGTGGTTTTCTATTCATCGCGAATGTTTTTTATGTTTGTTTTCGTTGACATATACACAGACACATACACATATGTTCCCGACCACTATACATGGACTCAAAGTAAAATGAGTGAGAGCTTGAGTTTTAGATCTTAAGTATTAAAACAAGCCACTAGTAGTAGTTCTCACTAGCTTAAGTCACATAATATTCTTCTGAATAGATTTAAGGAGAGAACACTACATCTCAGGTTTAGTGCGATCGTTAGTCATTGACAAATGCAAAGAGTGTACTTAAAATAGTGTTTGAGTACAATTGTAGATCGAATAAGAGGATTGAGAATAGATGAGTTGTTAGAATAAACACTAAACCATATTATAGACTTATTCTAGTATTCGAGAACGAAAAGACCGTATCAACATAGTGCCCTATTGACATCACAGGTGGTTTATTTATCGCGAAAGTTCTTTAATTTATATATTAATATTGTCTGATAAAAATTGTCTATAAGTTTATCTTGACCTTAATTTGCTTGTTGCTTAATACATAATAATAATACATATTATGGGTAACACTATTATAAGGTAATGTTTATGCAAGTGAGTTATTTAATAAATTAAACAGTAATTAGACTTATATTAAATTTATTATATAATCATTTTATATACTAGAATAATTATTAATTATATTAATACTAATTTATTATATAAGCATTATATTTTAAAAATAATATTAACTAATTTTAATAGGATTTAATTAATTAATATAGGGTTTAGGGTTTAGGGCTTAGGGTTTAGGGTTAGGGTTTAGGGTTAGAGTTTAGGGCCAATTATGTAAAGTTTGGGCCTGCCCAAGCCCAATAAGCTGGCCCAATGTTTTCCGACGGAAATTATGACGGATTTCATATTAAAATCGGACAAAAACCGGTTTAAAACCAATTCCGTTGTAATTTCCGTCGTAAAATTACGACGGAAACGATTTCCGTCATACCTAGTTTTATTCAAACCGGTTACAACACGGTTCCGTCAAAAAGTCCGTCGCTAAATTACGACGGACTATAATTCCGTCGTAATTTATTTATTTTATTTTATTTTTTATTTTCTTATTGTATTATCCGTCAACAAATCCGTCAATAACTTTCGTCGTAAATTTTTTCGACGGATTTTACGACGTTGCACTTCCGTCGAGATATATTACGACGGAATGTATGACGGAATGAGCGCGAGGACAATTTCTGTTGGTTTTCAGTCGTAAATTCCGTCGTACATCAAAGGTTTACGATGGAAACAAATTCCGTCGTAAATTTTCCGTCGTTTTCTGGCTGTTTTCTTGTAGTGCCAGACCTCTCTTTCTGTATAATTATAAGCAGTTTGCATGCATTAGTAATTCTTCAATCACTCATAGCTAGCTAACAAACATATTCATAAATCATGATATAATTTAATTGCTTGAACATGTGCTGCTACACCAAAAATTTGGCATTAGTTTAATTACATTAGAAAGAAGGAATATAATCTCACCTAACTAAGGATACCACCTTTTAGTGATCGAGTTAATGATTAATCATGGATTAATGATTAATCATGGATTAAAGTAGCCACTTTACAATGTCTTACTTGATATTATTTATTTTTTAACAGATAAAGGTACTTGATCTGAGTTTTCTTCTGCTAGACTCATCAACACTGCAACAAGAAGGTTTGATTTTTCTTTGTGATACATGTTTTTGTTACTGGTTTTCATGGTAATTTGTAGTAACCTCATATGCATTGATGTCTCTGGATATATTGTTAATGAATGACTTTTAGCTGACTACTAATTATTAAAATCTCCTCTTAAGCTTTGTAATTTTAGTTATACCGTATGTTAGTCAATCACTTATTCTAGGCAGCTTAGCTTAATTTGAGCTGCTTCTTTAGTTAATTGATTGATTTATTAATTACCCATAGCGCGCTTCTAACTATTGTATGTATGTATTTGAATTAATAATGCTTGATTCTTTTAGCTTAGTCTTACTTAATTTTAGCTTATAAGCTTATGCAGCTTTTTGTTGTAATTAATTTGTTGCTGAATAAATACAATTTACGCATAGCTCTAATTATGTTTAGCTAATAAATTTTCTATTTTACCCTAATATTAACTTCATATTTATTGTAGGAAAATGGAAGAACAATTCCAAAAAATCAACGAAATAAGCCCGCACAGTATCAAGTGGAATGGGTAATAATATGAATATTGCGTCATATTTATATAAACTTTTATATTTTTTCTGCCTATTGTAACTTCAATAATCTTTTTTTCTATTTGTCAGGGGAATTACGTTGATGCAGCTCTATTTAACTCAGATATAGAACTGTACCGAGACATAATTGTGCAAGATAGAACTCTTATCATATCAAATGCAACTGTCAAAGAAGCATAAAAATTATATAGGTTTGCTTTTGCAAAAGATGTTTAGTATAAGTGGATAATTAATGACAGTAGTACGGTGATCTCTGTTCAGCGACCTGCCATAGTTAATATTCCTTATGAATGATTGTTTTCAAACTATGATGATTTCGAAATAGGTTCTATCATAAGTAAGTATTGTTCTTAAACACTATCATTATTGTATATATAAAATATTCACACTTGATAATTTCTTAATGGAGGTACAATATTGGTTGTTTATAAAGAATCACCTTTTGGTCGATCTGGCAGGAAACAAAGTAAACAATATTGATGTGGTTTATACTCCTTGGCAAAATCTTAAGAAGACCCCTTCCATGGATGTTGGGCAAGTTGGTTTTTACAACTCCAAAATGGTTCAATTCGGGAAATCAACATTTCTAGAATGAAGGAGGGAAATCAAATCACAGAAAAATTCCATAAAATTCATAAACTCATAATAATTTTGTCAAGAGTGTTAGGAACGTCAGAAGTTGCTTTGCAAGTCTACGTTTAACATAAAGTTGTATGACGTATTATACTTAATTTTAAAAGTAACCATGATATGTTATTATAAAAAAAGACATACTTTCTCCGTCCAATAATAAATGTAACACTTGATTTTGTTGACTTTTTCGATGGTCGTTTTGACTTTAAATTATTCTTAAATCATATGATAAAAATAACTAAAAACATCATATTATGAAACTAGAATGTTTATATGAAACACTTGACAATATATTCAACTGATGAAGAATACCAATTAACATGCGAAAAAGATGCATTGCACATTTTGAAGTTGAATGTTTCCAAAGTTTAGAGATGTATATGATGGTTATTAACTCATCGGAAGAATACTTTTCGTATGTCTAATATAGTTCACTTTAAAACTATTAATTACATAACTACAAAAACTATATACATTTATAACACACAATTTATATTAAGTTTAATTACTCAATTAGTTATTTTTTTTATTACTTTTGAAGTCATTATGTAAAGATTATATATTCAGTCCATTTATTCAATATATTATTCAATAAAACAATAATATTTTATAAAATTACGTCGCGTGTGACGCGGTTCCTAGTATATATGATAAGTATTATATAATCCAATACTAGGCGCGTGTGAGGCCCGGCCCGCGTTAAGGCCGCTGGTTTTCTCCGTCTTTCTCTATCCCTTGGATTCATCTTTATCGGCCAGTCGGTCATTCATCATCTCAAAACTTCCTTCTCCTTGTGCCAAAGAGAGTCAAGAGACCACTTGGTCCCCGAATGCTTTTCCTCAATAATCTTTTCACAATCTACATCTTTCGCTGTTTGTATACTGTGCACCACTCTAATTCCTCCCAACCCATCTTCAACCTCTTCCGGCCCTAAGAAACGAGAAACGGGCTGAGGCAATGGTGATTGGTGCGTGCCGAATTTATTTATGGAGTTCAAGAAACTGAGAAAATGAAGCTTCTCCTACGACTTCAAAGGATCTTTACCCTTTGAATCAAGATATTGACTGCGTGCTGGCACTTGTGAAAAAGAGATAAGGCTTCTTGGTCAACTTTATCCTGCTCTGAGATCGCCTGGAATGCGCCCTAGTCAGGCCAGGCTTTCTCGACCGATTGTTGGATTCTGCAAGAGCGCAGCTTGGTCTTCCGGGTCTCTTGGCCTGCAATATAGATCGGATAAGTTCCCTATTCCTAATTGGGGGAGGAATAACAGCCGGTCCCATACTGGAATCTCTTTAAGTCGGGAGTGCTATCTTTCTTTGGTTCTTAATCATGATGGGGTACTAATCCATTAATGAAACCACAAATAGAGTCCTAAGCTATCAGATAACCTGCACCGGCTTCTTATCATTTTTCCATTCTTTTTCTTCCTTTACCTCTCTTTTACCAGAGGTTTGAGCGAGCCTGATGGGAATGGGTTGGCTAAGATGGACTATTATAAGGAAATTGAGTAGATTTTGAAGGAGAGCATGAATTGTCATGTGGTTTCTCCTGCGGGAATCAGCATTAGGTATGTCGATGTCGATTCCTTCCTAGCTCTTTCTTCTCAATTTCAAATCTTTGCTTTTCATCCGTTACTTCTCCGGCCAGATGCCACCTCCCCCGCTCCGTAAATCACCTTGATTGTGCTCTCAATTAAGACAGCCCTAATAATATACTACTCCCCTAGAAGTCAATATAAACTCCATTTTTCTGCATTTAATGGGTTTGTTGAATTGTCTCTACTAAATTACTGCTTAATTTTATCTATCTTGTTCTATTCATTAATTTGAGTTTGATTTGAGTATGATTTAGTTTGCTGATTTGGTTGTAGTCGATTGCGAAACTCTTGAGTGCGTAGATGAGTTCGTTCGCATCACCGGGTATTAAAAAAAAAAAACGACAGGTGAGGTTGTTCCTGGTTGATTTGACATATATTTAGTCTGTTTGGCATTGATTGGCTTTATTAATTATTATAATGATGGTCTTCATTTTTTTGTAGATAGAGAGCAGCTGCCTTTAGTGAAAGAGGCCTTACATATATCCACTGCCTCGGAGAATATCAGGTGCCATGTAGTTGAATAGAACAGGATTTTGGACTTTTGTTACGGTTATATCAAGCAAGAGAAGGCTGGAAGTTTACCCAGGGTGAGCGATAGTTCCTTGGACGACTATGCTTTCCTTCACGTTTGCCCCTGCTGCACTTCATGTCAGGTTTGTCCTTTATATACGGCTATGTTTACATAAATTATCAGAAACTCGAAAAAGAAAACATGTAAAAAGACACAAAGCAGTCATGCTGCTGATCAGAGCTCTAATCATCTTACAGGTTAAAATTTCAAGATTTACTACAAACATGTAATAATTTTTGCAGAAGTAATTTTATTTTTCATTTATATCTGCCTCTGGATGTTTTATGTGGAAAAGGAAAAGTAAATGAAAAGCTTGATGTATGGAGTCACGATAAGAATTGGTCTTACAGTCATCTGACCATAAGATTAATGCAACCTTTTTCCATCTGTTGGAATTATAATGTTTCTTTCGAGTTACCATGCTGCCCAACCATGTTTTCAGGGAAAGAAATTTAAAGATAAAGCACATTCTGCGAGTGTTTCCATTCCACAGGGTAATCTCAATCTCAGTGATAGTGATGGAGGCTCGGCTGAAAAATCTGATCAACATCTAAATCCTTGGCCTAAGCAAGGTGATGGGGCCGGTGATGGATTTGTTTCCTCTGTAAGGGGACTTTTTAATTCTCAGCGCCGCAAAGCCAAGGCTTTTGTTCTGCGAACAATGAGGGGTGAAAATGAGAATGAGATCCATGGCGACGACTATAGTGAAAGTGATCCAGAGTTCTCACCATTTGCCAGACAATTAACTATAACGAAAGCTAGAAGGTTAATTAGGCGGCATACCAAAAAGTTCAGGGCCAGAGGACAGAAAGGTCGGAGTTTCTCATATTCTCTTACATTTTATAGTTTCTGGTACTCATGTCTTGGTGAGACAAAAGGCATCGCAAAAGAAACTGCTTGTTCAATTGGGTTTGTTGATAATGTCCATGAGTTGTTGGGAATGTACAGGAAGATTTGAGTCAATGGGAGTTGTGTTTCAGATGTTTTCCCCATGAATCTGAGAAAGCTGAAAGTAGAACATGCATTCAGCAGGGATTATATAAACCCTCATCTACAATATAGCTTAAATTAAAACTGTTTTGTTTGTATAAGCATGGGATTTATACCTCATAGTATTGGATTTGGTAGTGTACACAACATGGTGTCTCCTTATGAATTTATCCTCCACAAGGGCCCAAGAGAAATACATTGGATAACAGTTATTGTTGTCACTGTAGATATTATCCTCTCCTACTTTGTGCTCAAAGCAAAGTTTTGTTGCACCTAGCAGCGGCATGTGGTAGTGACAGAGGGCATAAAGCAGTGGTTCTGTTAGAGGCAATTATTGTCACTCTATTTACTGTACTAAGCTATATGCATTTCGGTTCAGTCATTTCGTGTGATATGTGTAAAAATGTTTGGTTTAGTCTGTAGCTTATGACTTTCTGTATCATGGAGCACTCCCTTTGCTGTTAATTTGTCATATCATGCTTGATTACTTGTAAATGCTTTTGAAAGAAAAAAAAAGAGTTACAGGGGATCAACAATTCATGATTTACTTTCTATTAGTGTTTTCTTCTCAAGTAATTTACCTGTTTGTTTTTATTCATTTATATAAGAGTAAAAGAGTACTAAATTTTTCCATACATTTTATATCTACTATAAGCATTATGGTGTTATCCTGAATTTTAGTTCTGCAAGGATCGGAATTAGAGTTTTCCTTCTAATTATTGACCTTTTGATTCATGGTTGACATCACAACATTACCTTAGAACTTCATCAGGATGGTTCAGAGAGACATGGTAGTCTGATTCTTGAGGTCTAATTTTGCATTGCCTGGCCTGCTGGATAGAATTGAAATCACTAAAGCGCAGATAAGAAGTATCGTTAATCCGTTGAGTCCCGAATGGTCAAAGATACGAGAGCAGATGTGCGAGGCTGAAAGGGAAAGCGTTTGGTACGGTGGTTAATAGTTTTGTGGAGCTGGAACCTGCCTATGTGAAAGAATATAACAATGTCAACTTGCTGTCCTTGTGGAGACCAGCGTAGAGTGCCATCATCGTCCCGCTGTAAGTTCAACAATTTTAAATAGAGATGCAATACATGTAACTGGTTCTGATAATTAATTTCATTTGTAACCATTTTGATTATTTTAGTTGACAAGATGACAATTCTTGACATTAGTTCTTTTAGTTAATAGCAGGGAAATGAATCGTGAGCTTTTCTGGGGATTGGTTCTAGGTTCCATGTGTTTGGCATCGGCCAGCACTCGGTTGGATCCAGTAGTCGAATTGAGGTGAAGAGTACTAAATCAAAGACATTGGTATTATATTCCATAAATTATCATCTACTTCGTTTTTTTTTTTTTTTACTAATAATTTGGTAATCCTTGTGAAATAGATAACTGTGTTTGGCATGAAAGTATAGAAGCTTCTATCGAAACTAAGACTTACTGAAATTGAATTTGGTTGCAGGAAGTGATAGTGGGTCCTCGGAATAGGACATCAATATCCATGACATTTTTAAGGGCGAACATTATTGGAGATTATGCTGGATACACCAGCAATCCATCATTTGATGATTTCTATCATGTCACCTCTAGACAGGTAGTTAGGTAGGTAGACTTATTTATTGTCATTTTCAAGATGAATGTGAATTATGATGCTTGTGCTAGAACTGAACATGTCACTGTATAGTTCCATCTGGTATTGAAGGGCGATCCATGTGAACCTCAACATCTCTTTGTGGGCTGTCAAGTACAGTTGTGCTTAAACAAACTGTTTCTTGCTTATGGATGATCCCTCATCAAGAGTATTTGTTTTTTCTGTGTTTGTGTTGGATCTGCCATAGGGTGGCGAGGTCAAGCAGGAGCTGGTATAACTATCAGGAATTCCAGTGGGAAATTTGTTCGTGCATCAAGTTGCTTTCTGGGGATTATTGATAGTCATACCGCATAACTTATGGCCTTAAACTTGTTCTTACAGCTGAATATTTCATCATTTTGGGGTTGTAACCGATTCATTGTGGGTCTAAAAAATATATTTGCAGGAAGAAGCCGCCATGGACACACATGTGCCTGGTGGAACAAGCACGAGGTCTCATCCAACATATAGCAACTTGCAAGCTGGGTAGTCAAGTTAGGTAGAGGTTTGTGTGGTGTTATACATAACATTATGCTTTTTCCTGTTAGTCTTGAGTTGACTCTTGATATTAGGCCTCATACTATAGTATCCTAAACATCAGGTAACCTATAGTCTCAAAACTTTCTGTTTGGATATGTCGCCTAACTTTCCGTTTGTTATCTGTACTTCAGATGCTGAAGTACATCATTTTGTCTTGTTTAAGAAAAAGAAAGTACACATGAAAAGCTACTATGAGTTATGCAAACTTGATTTGCATCATTTTACTAGACCACATTCAAAATATAATCAAGTACCAAAAAAAAAAAAGAGGTTCTTCTACTTCCGGCTCTTTTCATTCTCATGTTTAAACTCATTCCTCTACTAACACAATTTTATCATCTCAAACAGGTAATTAAAGGAACAACAAATCATATCATATGTATACAAATAAATTAAACCATTTCATTACTTCACCTCACAAAATATTACCCACTAGCATTAGGGTACAATTTAAAAAAGAAAAAAGTAGTATAATTCAGTGAGGTATGTTAATGTTTTAATTGAAATTGAGTTGTTAAAGTATAAAATATTGGCAAAGTTTTACTTCCTCCGTTCCGCGATTAGCTTCCCATTTGTTTTTTTTTTTGGACATTTTTAGCCTTCGTTTGACTTCGAATTACTTGTAAATTATACCGGAAAAGTAAATTTGAAATTTATATTATGAAAATATAAGATTTCTACTTCCATAATATAAGTTCAAAAAATATTTTTCGATATGATTTATGATTAATTCAAGGTCAAACAAAATCTCAAAAGAGTCAATAAATTAAATGGGAAGCTTATCGCGGGACGGAGATAGTAATATAATGTACAAAATAATGTTTGTAATGTGTGGGGTAGCTTTCATTCCGGAAATGAATCAATTTTTGTGAGACGTACAACTACAAACGAGAATTGGGTAAAGTCTGTAAGACAGAGGATTAAAATATATGATTTACTATCACATCTCTACGGTACAATGTAATGAATAAGAAATGTGATCACTTCACTATAGTTTCCGGCTGGAGAGGTGGATCATGGATGGGCGGGAAGGGGTATTGTATAGTCGCTTTATTAATGAAATTAATTTTACCGTTTAAAAAATATCTAATAAGTATGCAATGTATGCAAATTGAAGAACGCGGTTGATAAAAATATAGAATACATGAACATAGCACGCAATAACACACACGCGTACGCGATTTCTTAGTATGTGTGTATATACTCGATTCATCAGGTTCGACTCATTCTTATGAAATTAATTCAATTATTTGTGATCAATTTCTTCTCCGTTTTCTGATTCAGCTGCGTTTTATTAGATTTTTCCCGTCTGACTGATAACAGTTCATCGGATGCTATGCTTGGTTATCATTAGTTTCTAGGTGGGGTTCTACATATTATGTATGCTCTTTGTTCATCTCTGATTTAGCTGATGAGATGCTGCCTCGTGTTGTTGGGTGTTTTAAACTTTCTTTTCGTATTCAAGTGTTTGTATTTTAGTTGATCATATGGAATGTTTCTATGTTGGGAATGTAGTTGTTAGTCTTTTGGATATTCTATATTTCCAGTGGGTTTTTTGTGTATTAGATTTTTGTTGCTCAGACTGGAATTGGTATCCGTAGATGATTTTGGGGATTTCCTATCATTCGATATTGTATTGATTTGATGAATACGCCATTTATGTCCTTGTAATGGTGCCATGAGGCTTTGCTGACTTCAAATTCATTCTTTATCAGTGTGTTCCAACTTGGTTCGTGGTGCAAAGGATAAGTGGGTGCAAGTCAAGGGACCAGTTAGAATTCCTACCAAAGTCCTGAAAATCACGACCAGGAAGTCTCCATGTGGTTGTTAGAAACGTACTAGAGCACTACAGATTATTCTAGAGGAAACTAAAAGATTTCTATTATCATCCAAAACATATCTGCTCAAATGGAGCTACAGAGATATTTAAAGATCAGAGAATCTCAGAATACGCTCGAAATCAAAGCACTAAACAGATAAATGCGACTACGACTTGGCTAAACGAACTAAGACGCTCTTTTAAACTCATCATGACATTCCATTTTCCTTATAAAAAGCTTGTCCTCAAGCTGCATCATCAAGGCCAGGGAATTTAGTTGTAATGTCATGGTAATTTTCCCATGTAGCTTCATCTTCTGGGAGATGTTCCCATTGCACCAGAACTTGCACAGTAGCCACATTATTCCTTTTTATCATTCTTCTGGCCAGTATCTTAACTGGTACTAACACCACAACACTATCTTCATCCATCACAGGTAAAGTGCTAGACACATTCTCAGTTAAACCAACATGCTTTTTAAGCACGGACACATGAAAAACGGGATGAATTTTACTGCCAGCCGGAAGGTCCAATATGTATGCAACTTCCCCAATCTTCTCTATTATCTGGAAAGGCCCTGCATATCTGGGACTCAACTTCCGCACATCACTTGTTCTGACAGAGAATTGCCTATAAGGCCTCATTTTCAAATATACCGATTCTCCTATACCAAACTGTCTTTCAGTCCTCTTTTTGTCAGCCATTAATTTCATCCTTTCCTTTGCCAATTGCAAGTTCATCTTGACTTTAGCTATGATTTCTTCCCTCCTTGTAACCATCTCTACCACCCCACAGACTGTAGTCTCCATATTAGAAAGAACAAGAGAAGCTGGTTTATAACCAAAGAGAACTTGAAAAGGACTCATGCCCAGTGAACTGTGATGGCATGTATTGTACCACCATTGTGCTAATGGAATCCAGGAAAACCATTTTCTGGGAGCTTGGCCACACATACACCTCAAGTAATTTTCCAAGCACTGATTCACCCGTTCTGTTTGTCCATCCGTTTGAGGATGATAGGCTGTACTGAGAAGCCTTTGAATCCCCATTTTAGTGAGAAGGTCTTTCCAGAAATTGCTCGTAAACACTTTATCTCTGTCCGACACTATACTGACTGGCACTCCATGCACTTTACAAATAGTGTCCAAGAATAACTGAGCCACTGTAGAAGTTGTGTAAGGATGTGCCAAAGGAATAAAGTAAGCAAACTTAGAGAATCTGTCTACTACCACCAAGATTGTATCTTTGCCATTAGACTTGGGAAGTTTCTCAATGAAGTCCATGGACAAATGTTGCCAGGACTGTTCTGGAGTAGGAAGAGGCTGCAGCAACCCAGGTGAATTAACATGCTCCCCCTTGCTCCGTTGACAAATCAGGCATTCACTGACAACCTTTTGACATGTAGCTCGCAGAGTTGGCCATCCAAATGCCAAATTCACTCTATGAAAAGTAACAGCTATTCCTGAATGTCCACCTTCAGTACTACTATGCATGGTTTTAACCACCAACTCTCTATAAGGACCTCCACTCCCTACATATAACTTGCCCTTATATCGCAGCAAACCTTGATGCATAGTAATGTAGCTGAGATTCAAAGAACATGTAGCATGAAGGATGAGTGCTTCCTCAGAGTCACCTCCATAGCTTGCCAATAATTCCTGAATCCACTGAGGTTGTACTACAGATAGAGCATAGTACTCAGTGTGCTCATCTGTTACTCCTCTTCTTGACAATGCATCAGCTACCTTGTTATCTGGCCCTTTCTTGTACTCAATTTTGTACTCTAAGCCCAACAATTTTGTCATATATTTGTGCTGAACCGGAGTGTTAAATTTCTGGTCCACCAAGAACTTCAAGCTCCTTTGATCAGTTCTTATAATGAACGGGGCATGAAGAAGATACGCCCTCCATTTTTCCACAGCTAACAAGATGGCAAGGAACTCTTTCTCATAGATTTATAAGCCCAAATTCTTAGGGCCAAGGATTCTTGCCCAGCAGGAAGAAAATAGAATCTAATAGGTCCATAACGAAAGAACAAGCAAGTCCATTTAGCAAAGTCGAAAGGGGAAGGAGGCTTTCCCTATTTTCGGAAATGAAAAAGGCAAGTTGCTACCAAGTGGTGAGAACTGCATAGAATGTATTTGCTAACATAAGCCAGAAGATGCTCATCTTGCATCAACACTGCACCAAGCCCTCCATAGCAAGCATCAGTTTCTAACACAAACACCTTAGTAAAATCTGGCAGCTGAAGAATTGGTACAGAACACAAAAGCTTCTTTAATTCCTCAAAAGTGTCTTGAGCTTCTGCAGACCATTTAAACTTCCCTTTCTTGCTTAATTCAGTGAGGACTCTGGATTTTGCGCCATAATTTGCACAAAACTTTCTGTAATAACCAATCATTCCAAGAAAGCCCCTCAATTGCTTTAAAGTAGTGGGGACTGGCCACTCAAGCACACACTTAACTTTATTAGGATCCACTGCTACACCTTGTTTACTTATAATGTGCCCCAAGTACTCCACTTGAGATACCCCAAAAGCACATTTAGACCGCTTAGCAAACAATTTATGCTTCCTCAATGTCTGAAACACAAGAAGAAGATGCTCCCTGTGTTGTACTATGTTTCTACTGTATATCAATATGTCATCAAAAAAGACTAGCACACACACACCAATATACTCCTTGAACACTTCATTCATGAGATTCTGGAAAGTAGCCGGCGGATTTGTCAATCCAAAGGGCATCACTGTGAATTCATACAACCCCGAGGATGTGACAAAAGCAGTTTTTGGGATATCACTTGGCTTCATTCTAACTTGGTGATATCCAGCTCTTAAATCCATCTTAGAAAACACTGCAGCCCCATGCAAGTCATCCAACAAATCATCTATTAATGGAATTGGATAGTTATCCTTGACTGTAAGTGAGTTGAGCTTTCTATAATCAATACAGAACCGCCACGTTCCATCTTTCTTTTTGACCAACAACACTGGACTAGAGAATGGTGAGTGACTAGGTTGAATAATTCCCATCTCCAACATTTCCTTCACCAACTTCTCAATATCCTGCCTCTGCATGTATGGATACCTGTAAGGCACTTGTTTAAAGGGCTCTACTCCTGGTTTCATCTCAATTTCATGATTACAAGACCTCATAGGTGGTAAAGTGGTTGGTGCTGCAAATACATCCTCAAACTGAGATAACAACTCTTCAAACACACTCTCAGTTTGTTGTTCTGAACTGCTATCTACAGAATTCACCATGAAGAAACAACCAAACACAACTTGATCTTTCTTAGAGAGTACCTTCTGCAGATTTTCACCAGACATTAAACTCATAGAGACTGTGGAGTTCAGCCCCGGCACCAACACCTTATGTCCTTCATGATCAAATGTGATTGTATGATTTTCATAATCCAATATAACTGGTCCTAGTTTCTTCATCAAATCCACTCCTAGGACCATATCATACCCCCCCAAAGGTAACACACCAACACTAGCAGAGAACAAGTGACCTGCCATTTCCCAACTCAATTTAGGACACTTATAGTTACACTCTATCTTGCCCCCACCCGCCACTGTAACCTGTAATGGATTAGTAACTTCCAAGTCACATTTAATCCTTTGTGCTGCATTGGTCTCTAGGAAACTGTGTGTACTTCCAGAATCTACCAATATTATCAACTCTTTATTCTGTACCTTTCCCACCAGTTTAATAGTATCCATGGGAACTTGTCCCTTGAGAGCATGTAAGGAAACACCATAGCTCCCCTCATCCACTTCCTCACTCCCATCCTGGGAAGTACTTCCATTCTCATTACAGACTTCTTCCTCCACCATAATAATGAATAACCTCTTACATTTATGGCCAAACTTATAAATCTCATCACAATTAAAACACAAACCTTTCGTTCTCCTCACATCCAGCTCCTCTTTACTTATACTTAGCCTTTTCACAGGTACTGTTGCTTCATCTCCTGACTCCTTTTTTTCCTCCTTAGGCCAACTAGACACAACTCTAGAAACTGGCTTGTGAACTTTCTGTAAAGACTCAAGCAATACTTCTTGCTTTCTGGCTATCAAGTAAGCTTGCTCCAGAGAATAAGGAGAGAGCATCTCCACCATATGTCTCACTTCCTCTTTCAAACCACTATAGAAACTTCGCATGAAATAAAATTCATCTAAATGTTTATTATGCTGGAGCATGAAAGACCGAAGTTCTGCAAATTTTTCTATATACTTGTCAACAGAAGAAGTTTGTCTTAACTTGTTAAACTCGCCAATTAAATCATCACCTCTAACTGCTGTAAACCTCTGAATAAACAGCTCAACAAACCGTCCCCAACCCATGGCTTCTCGCCCATCTACATGGTCTAAGTACCAAAACTCTGCTAATCCTTCCAAATGAAGACCAGCCATCACAACCTTCTCCGAATCACCCATCGGATTCAATACAGAATATTTCTGACACTTACGAATCCATCCACGTAAATCCACACCATCAAACTTCGGAAAATCAACTCGTATTAGGATTCTCATTCTCAGAGTGTACCTGTCGAACTTCCTTTGATTTCTCACGGATTTCCGGATGAATGACGGTGTCAGCCGGTCGTTGTTGATCGCCGCCGGATTTCGACTGAGTAAGCCCCAAAATTAGAGCATGAAGCTCCTCCAATCGCTTCTCCTGAGCTTCGGCACGCCTATCCTGCTCCGCCGCTCGCAATTGCTGTGCAACAACCATCGATTTGTGTGATTCAGCCAGCTCACGCAGCTCAGCTCTGGTGGTATCAACCGTCTGCTCTAGCGTTTCAATTCGAGCTGTATTGGAAGTAGTCACCATGGCGAACACCTCGAACTCTGGATACCAAATGTTAGAAACGTACTAGAGCACTACAGATTATTCTAGAGGAAACTAAAAGATTTCTATTATCATCCAAAACATATCTGCTCAATGGAGCTACAGAGATATTTAAAGATCAGAGAATCTCAGAATACGCTCGAAATCAAAGCACTAAACAGATAAATGCGACTACGACTTGGCTAAACGAACTAAGACGCTCTTTTAAACTCATCATGACAGTGGTGAAGGTAATGACTATTCCAATATGTTGAAGCAAATTCAAATCCATTAAAATCCCAAGTATCTGCATGATTAGAGCGACATAACCCAATCAAGTATTGAAAAGAAAAAATTGGGGTAGACAGCATGAACTAATGGAGCTGTGCATGTCCTTAGTATTAAGGCACTGGATCGGAAGACAGATCAAGACCTTTATTTCCAAGTTACATGACAGTTTATTGACTTATAGTAGTACAAGATATTATGATCATCTTAAGTGGCATCTAATTTATAGTACCATCCTTACTTTGACAGCTTGGACAAATCTCAGTTCTGAAACCCAAGAATGCAGTGTCATCATCATCTTGGTGATTTTGCTTCATTATTATATATCAAGTTTTCATAATTCACCTGGATATTGTTGCTCAAGACATGCTTGTACTGACTAAAATGTTGATTAGCTTGGTTATCGGGATTTTGATTTCATTGTGATAAGTTTTTCTTCCACATGCAGATTCATGGAAATACATTGAATCTACGGATTGTGTGATTTTTGCTGTATCAATTTCTTCCACAGAAATGGTCCACCAGCGGCCCTCCCACCACCACGAAGTTTAAGAAGGGTGTCGTTAAAAGGCATGAGGTTGATTTGATTTTAGTGAATCAAAAAACATAGTGTATATATACAATTAGAGATTTTCATGTGTTGTGCATTTTTTAGGTACTTTAGTATAACCAGCCTATTGGTAGTAATCTGGAGGGTCCAGGAGTGGTTCATGGACCGTGGGAGCAGCCTGAAGTTGGGGATCATGGTGGAAAGCTTCTTCTATTGAACTTTTTTAACATCATCAGGTATGATTGAGATATTGATGCTAAAAGTTGTTCTATATTTGCGTTTTCATTTTGTTTCTCGAAGTTCATATTTGTTAGTAATATTTTGCTAATTAATTGTTACTTTTGTCCAGTTTCATTCAATTAGTAGACCTGGAAATAAGCTTGCTTACATGTTGGCACATGACATTAGTTTGAATAGTTACGTTGTGGTACTGATAAACTCCTTTTTGAAAATCATAATGTACTTGCTTTGCTGATATTGATTCTCTTGTAAACAGAGAGTAAGAAATTTGTTCAGGAACTTATCTACATAAACTTGGTAGAAAGAAATTTGTAAGGTTAGATTGGAATCAAGAATTTATGTTTAGTTCGGATTGTTGAATGTGCTAACTAAGGATACTGTCATATTGATGTTGACTGATGGTTAGTCTATGATGTATAATAAGCTTACAGTTGTAGGTGAGGCAAGGAGTTGATGGGCCGGGATTTAAGAATCCAAATTTTGTGATTTAAATAGAGAAAGCTAGCAGGGCTATTTGCATGTAATATAAACACATGTAGAATCAGAAAGCCATGGCACTATCTAAACTTCAGGAGGTAAAAAATCCCATGGCTAGCAGTTGCTAAGAAGACCATCGGATTTGAACTTGTTATTGGAACCAACAACCTGTAAAACTCATACTTACGGTATTGGATAGAGATCTTGCTTTTTTAGTGCACAAGGTCTGGTCACCAATATTTTTGTTGTTAATGCTTAGGATTTTCCAGTACCTCTTTGGTGTCATCTTGGAAAAGAGAAAATGAATAATGATATAATATCTTAGTGTCCATCACTAACAATAGTATTTGGATGCGGAGCTCTATGCAATGCTGATTTGAAGATATTTGTTGGATAAGTGTCTGGCTTATAGTTACAGAAACAAATATATCTTTCCTGGTTTTCAGCCTTATCCTATATAATCCCGTTGAAGTATTCTATGAGGTCAGTTCAAAATTATATTTCCGTCAGATTGGCTTGAAATAGTTTTGTTTTTTTTGTTTTCTTTGGGTTCAGGAGAAGATCATGCGAGTTCCATATGGATCAGAAAAGGAATACTTTAAGTACTCTTAAGAACAATGAGTTGGGATGTGTCGTAGGCTCGTAGCAGTATCACAGGACCGTACATGGTTTGTTTTGTCCTAGAGCCACAAGAAACTGCAAGATAATATGGATGTGAAGGTTGGGGAACCAACTGTATCTAGATTTTGGCTTTTCATCTTGCAAATGAAATGGGCTACCGAAGTATCATTTTCGAAGGGGACTATTGGCAGGTTGTCTGCTGCAAGTGTGTTGATTGCAGCGGCTATGGAGAACTGATGTTCAAGTTAGGTATTATAATAAGATTATAAGGGTGTGTGTAGCGCGAGTGAAAAAGTCGATAGAAAAGTGTTTTCCCGTCTCTTTACCTCGTTTTAAAAGATGTTGTCACGCAATTTCTTTATGCTATATGGAGGGAGAGGAGCCAGGACAATATTCCATTGACAAAAGTAACTGCAGATTTTATTGCATAGAGTGGTTCAAGTAGTTGTCCGCTGTTTTTATTGCATATGGAGCACTTTTTCTAAGCGGCATATGGAGCCCTTGTTGATTGCTATGAGCAAAACAGGAGAGTATCGAACAAGTGAACTGGAAAAGAAAGTCTGCAGAGTTGAGTGATTGCACTCTTTTCCTTAAGACTTTATTCGTCTTGCGCTGGTGTTCACAGTATCTGACGAACGGTATCCCAAGATAAAACTGCAGGTAGAGAACGTATACAAGCACTTGAAATACGAACTCCGGTTGGTACTAATGCAATATGAGAAGAGAAGCTTTTCTGGAGATATAGAGAACACTACAAGAAATCCCATTTACAGCCATCGATTCTAGCGACGGATCGATCCGTCGCTGACCACAGTGACGGATCGGGTTTTTAGCAACGAATCGGTGTGGGTTAGCCACGGATGAGACAAGTCGGCCTAGTTCGCGTCACAAAACCCTCAAGACGGGCGAACTTAGCGACGGATGGTCCATCGGTCGCTATATCTGCGACGGATAATCCATCCGTTGCAAACTTCAACGACGGATGACGGATGAGCACATCCGTCGTTGATATAGCAACCGATGGACCATCCGTCGCCAGGTAAGTCAACCAGAGAAAAAGGAAATTAAAAAAATAATAAACACTCATCCGTCGCTATACAGCGACGGATGACTCATCCGTCACTGGACCTTTCTTCATCACGGGCATAACTCCTCCATTCCACCATTTTTCGTGCTGCTCCATTTCTTCCCCTCTTCTCCCTCAACTCGCCCAAAATCAAAAAACCACTTATACTCCGTCATTTCATCCAAGCTTGGTGTCAAATCGAAGCTAATTCAACAAGGAACGTTGTTAGGAAACTTGTAATTTTGATGAGCAATTAACCATGCTAAATTAAGGAAAGTCCAGTAACTAGTACTCTTAAGGTCCATAGGAATTTAGAATTTTAAGGACATTGTAAAAGAGGAACGTTTGCTGAAGACTTAGTGTAGGTACTAGTAGGTGCTTTAACCGCTTATGATGTATCTTGTTTTCTGAAAAGAAAAACAACCTATTGAAGTATTTGTTGATGATGTACTTTGTTTACACAAACAACCTATTGAAGCATTAGAACCGTTCAGAAACTTGAAGAATTCGAAGACTGAAGACTAAAGA
Organism: Plantago ovata; assembly: GCA_028274465.1. Taxonomy (NCBI): domain Eukaryota; kingdom Viridiplantae; phylum Streptophyta; class Magnoliopsida; order Lamiales; family Plantaginaceae; genus Plantago; species Plantago ovata. The sequence continues at coordinate 35,067,107 of CM051458.1, forward strand.
AGATTTCTGAAGATGGTATCTACAAAGGCACATGTTGCTCAGAAAGTGGAAACTTCAGCAACATCTTGCATAAGTGAAAATCTATATGACAGAGTAGGTTGTGCTTGCTGAAACTGAGACTGACCACTTGCTGAAATACATATGTGACCTCCTTGCTGAAAGTACTTGCATTTGCGCTCCAACGTTCATATTTGAATTTCATTCAAATGAACATTAAATGCAAAGTAAGCACGCGAATAACATGAAGACTAGAAGACAAATAAAGGACGCTGCGGAAAGTACAAAAGCAAGATAGTGACATCTTACGGAACAAAGCCTTAGAATTTGAAATTCAAACGGCTCCCTTGATTCACTATAAATAGAGGTCATCCGGCAAAGAGTTGAAGTGTGTCAACAACGTGATCAAACTCTCACTTGTGATTAAACACTCAAACCCTTCTATACTCTTCACTGCCATTGATCCGTTCCAAGACTTAGATCTTGAAAAAGCTACTTGTGAAGAAGTAGAACATTCACGGCTAAGAAATTAGTTAAGTGTTCTTTCTTTCGAACAAGAACAAGTCTTGACACCAGAAACAATCAAACTTGTTTACTGCAAAGTATTCAAAGTTTTGTTTCTTAGATTACTTGTTGTAGCTGAATAAGTTATAATCAAGTTATCTCATCCCAAACCTCTCTAACTGATAAACACCCTTTTCAGGCGTGAAATTCAGGGGGAACTTAATCAAACATAGTGTTGCTGATTATAAGTCCCAAGTTTGGGGGAGAACAAGGTTTCGTTCTCTAGTCAGGTTGGAAACGAAGCAAGTGTGCTTTGGTTTCTGTAGAATCGCTCTAGATAGGTGTTGTAAGGAACCTCAAACTTATCTTAGTGGATTCAGTCCTAGAAAGGACAAAGTGGATTAGTTGAGAGATTACGCCACTCTCAGATACCACTATAAAAGTGTTTGTGTGATTTACTTTACTGCATTTAGTTTCAGCAAGCTTATCTATCTGTACACTGTCACTCTGCTCACTTGCTGAAACTATCACTTACTGATAAAGCACTTATTGTACAAAGACTTCCGCACTCTGTTTTTAAGTATCAGTAAAACTCGTTACTGAAAAGTAACTAGTATTTGCTGAGAAAGTTAAGTATCAGCAAACTCATTACTGAAAAGTAACTAGTACTTGCTGAGAAAGTGAAGTATCAGCAAACTCATTACTGAAAAGTAATAAGCCCTTGCTGAGAAAGTTTTTAAACGACGAAAGTTTGAAAAGACTATTCACCCTCCCCCCCCTCTAGTCTTTTCTTGTTGTTTAAAGGGACCAACAAGTGGTATCAGAGCGAGGTTCTTTAACCTTCAGCACTGAACCTAGATCCCTTTAGGTGCTTTCCGTAAATCACTCTCACTTGATCAGTTTGGTAGTCTTTTGCTGACAGGATGTCTTTAGGAGACGCTCCCTTGCTGAAGCTGGAAAACTATGAAAAATGGCGAAACAACATGATGCTACATCTTGAGGCCATTAGTGATGAGATGGTTACTGTCATAAATGATGGACCTATCAAAATCACTAAACTTGAGAGAAGTTTTCCTCATAAAACCACAGAAGCTGGAAAGAAAACTATCTTAGGTGAACCAGTTGATACTGTCGTTCCAAAACCAAGAGAGGAATGGACTTCCGACGAAGCCAAGAGATTCCGTCTTGATGGCCAAGCAAGAAACATCATCATTCGATCAACTCCGGATACTATACAGTGCAAACTGTGGGGTGCCAAAACTGCTAAGGAAGCTTGGAAAATGGTTCAAGATCTTTGTGCTGGATCTGACAAAACCAAAATAAACTCGAAGTGCTGAAGTTAAAGTTCCAGAACTTTAAACAAGGTACAAATGAGTCACTGGAAGACTTGGACTTCAGATTCACAACTCTAGTTAGTGAGATGGCTGCCTTGGGAGTTGGAAATCTTTACTCAGATTCTGAGAAGGTGAAAACCATTATCAGAAGTCTGAACCAAGAATGGATCCATACTCAAAATTTCTACTACAATCAAGGAATGCCAAACATCACACCTACAGAGTTGTTCTCTAATCTTGCTACTGTCAACTATGAGACAAAGCAAAGAGAAAATGTGTTTGCTGAAAAATCGCAAAACATTGCTCTTGCTGCAAAGCCGTCATCTTCTGAAAAGAAGAATAGTAAAGAGACCGCTGATGAAAATGCTTTAGTTGTTAAAAACATGAAGAAAATCATCAGTAAGGAACTTGAAAGGCGAAAAGCAAAAGAGAAGCTAAAAAAGCATCTTGGTAACAACTACCATAAATACAAGAATGAGGCTAGCTCGCTGAACAAGCAGGCTCAGCAAGCAAATTCCTCTGAAGAACCAACAGTTGGAAATGATCTCTACTTTTACTACAAAAAGCCTAGACACTTCAAAGCAAATTGTCCTTTGCTGAAAGGTAAATCTGCTGAAAAGAAGAAGAAGTTCAAAAGAGCTTTTATTGTTGAAGAAAAAAAGAAGCTTCAAGCAAAAATCGATGCGTTGTGCATTGAGACCAGCTCCGAAGACAGTGAGGAAGAAAGCTCAGACACTGAAGATGAAGAAGCCACTCTTGACGTAGAGATTGGCAAGGAAGTTTGTGGAATAGCTATGGAAGCTTATCCAGATGTGTCAAACTACGAATTCTGCCTCATGGCCGGTCAGGTAAATAGTCCTACCTCTGACTCTGACTCAGAAAATGAAGATGAGATTGACCTTGACAAAATCCAAGGAGAAATCGAAAGATTTGATAAAACTCTGAGCAAACAGCAAGCACCACAAGAACCGACACCATTACCGACGGATGGTATCCGTCGGTAAGTGGGTACCGATCCATCGGTACGCCGTTACCGACGGATCGGCAACCACTTACCGACGGATAAATAGCTCGTCGCTATTTTATCCGTCGGTAATTCCTTTACCGTTGTTTCTTATTCGTCGCTAAATTTAGCGACGGATAATACCGACGGACTGACGAATAAGGGCGTTGACCAGCCCTTATTCGTCTGACCGACGAATAAATTTATCCGTCGGTGACATTTACCGACGGATAACTGTATCCGTCGGTTATGACCAGTTGACTTAGTCAACCGTTACTTACCGACGGATAAAGTTATCCGTCGGTAGCTTTTTTTTTTTTTAATTTTTTTATTATTTTTCTTGATAATTGTACAACAACCTGTTTAATAATATAAATTTACGTACTAAAAATTAAAAATCATTAAAATGGAATTGAAAATAAAATTCAATAAAATTCGATTCTTCAAAATTGAAAAACGTTTACTACAAATGTAAATGTGAAAGTTATACTACAAATGCCCAACTAAAATGTAGAAATCTAGGGACGACGACCACTGGAACCCGAAGGAGCATGAGAACTGCCTTGCAAACCCGCACTCCCTGCCGTACCAGGGCTCCCCTCCCCGGTCCATGCCAATGGGATGCTTCTCCAGAATCTTCTTCAGCACCAAATTCTGCGTCTCCACCTGACACAAGTAATGATCGATGTAGTTAAGAATATGAAAGATAGATGCAAGCAATGTAAATGAGCATACAAGTGGTTATACATCTACATGACATATCAACATAATATTAGCATACAAGTGAATATACCTGAGACACAAGTGTGTCCTAATGCTCTTCATCCTAGCATTCTCGGCCCTAAGTGCTGCCATCTCCTCAGCCAATCGAGAATCTGAGCTGGAGGTAGAACCGGATGAGTGCTGAAATGATTCAGCTGCAAGAGAACGTCCCAAGTTTTCTAAGCCATAGATCGACCACTTAGGCCCAGGAGGGTTCACCTCGAGGAAGGCAGCGTTCTCTTCCTCCATCGTAAGTATGTCACCCTTCTCTTGCATCTTAACCTTGTAAAAATCCTCAACCTCCTCCTACAACCAGTTAAGCAATACATGAGTTGATATATTACAATACATATAGAAACTTTTTAAAAAGAAATACAGTACAAGTAACTCAAACTACTCATTTATGTACTTACATTCAGTTTCTTGGCTTTCTTGCATGTCCACTTGCCGTTCTTGAACTTGGCATTTTTCACCATGGTCAAGTACGACTCACATCCTTGTCCAGTGAGCCTCTGTTCATTTGCAAAGTAATAAGTGTCAGTGTTTACAATAAAATTTTAAGAATATTGAAAGTGACTGGAGTAAAGCACAAGTTAACTTACTGCATTGAGGTCACGAGTGGCCTGAGACTGTGTGCCGAGATGGTGCTTCGAATAGTCCTCGTCTTCACCGGAGCTGCTTCTGTCCGCCCGTGCTCGATTCTTCTTGTTCTGATCTGCTAGGTCCTCGGCATCCTGTGTCTTCCAGTAAGCCAACCACAGAGGCCACTCGCTGTCGTGGATGAATCTAGGCTTCACTCGAGACTCCTTAAGGTCGTGGACCTTGTCCCGGTAACAACGAGCACCAACAGTGTTGAAAACAAACCAAAGCTCCTTCAATAGCACGTTTGGCAAGTAGTAGTGTTTCTAACCACCAAAACAACCAAAGGTCACAATTTAGAACAACACAACAATCAATACAACAAGAAAAAGATCAACGTAAACACAATGGTGACTAACATATCACCCAAATATAGTGGCTAACATACCACTCACATTGCCCTAAAAAAACAACTAACACATGGTGACTAACATATCACCCAAATATAGTGGCTAACATACCACTCACGTAAATTTAGAATAAAAATAAAACAACGTTTACTAAACATTTAAGATTGTTACAATACCCGCAGCTCATCGAAGTAGAAGCCAATGACATGGTCAGGCAGCCTTGACCACTTCTCCCCACCACGGTCCTCATTCGGTGTTGGAGCGATGAACTTCTGGGTGATGATGTCACCGATCCTCGAATGGGCAGATGCAGGGTAAAACCTATTATGATTGTTAAATACAAATAAGAATGAATAAGCATAATAAAGTATACGTAATATGTCACAAGTTAAACAATAAACTAAACAGCAAAAAGTGTACTTACGCAGCTTTCCCGTTAGGGAACAGAACAGGCTTCCCCTTATACATGGCACCCAGGGTCGGCTGCACGTATGGGCAACCATCAGCAGGTAGGTTCGCAAATGGGTCAAACTTAGCCTTCTTCTTCCTGGTTGACGATGAGGAGCTACTCCCCTCCGATAATCCAATGATGGATGGAACTACACCCTGCTCGTACCCTGGGGCTCCAGGAACTCGTAACTCGGGTGGAATGTAGTTGCACCTAGGTTTCGGCATCTGCAAATAAAACAATATCAAGGTTAGTATAATGATATGAAATATGCACGTACAATATAAAGCATTATCAATTAACGTAAATGTACATACAAGTGAATATACATATAAATGACATAGCAACATAATTTATTACCAATTAAAGGTTCCTCCAACTCTAACTCTACAAAATGATCCTCGTGCAGGGCAAACTGCCCATCTTTATCCTGTATAGGGCGTCGTGCTACATCATCCACTAAATCCGACTGGAACGAGTTGGTTATGGACTCGTCCTTCTCTATATACTCAATCTTGGAACGAGCACGTATGGATATCACACCCAACCAATCACCCTTGGCCTTAGACACACCTGGATAGGGAAAGTAGACAGCTTGTGTTGCTTGACTGGCTAACACAAATGGCTCGTACTTTTTGTACTTCTTCTTCTGGTTGATCTCAACCAAATCATAATCCACATATGTTCTCGTACCATCTGGAGAAGGGTCGTACCAGTCAACCTCAAATAGAACTGTACGTTTCAAAGGTACACCTGGATATTCAATACGAACAATCCGTCTAAGGGTACCAAAGAAATCCTGCCCCTCTCCTCCTATATCTGCCCCAAGCATAGAAACGCCACTGTTGGCAGTTTCTTTGTGCAATGACCTGCCGTGCGTGTCAAACCTAAGTCCATTTACTACGTACGATGTGAATGTCACGGCCCCCGCAAAGGACCACTTGCTAGAGCTAGTACGTAAGGACATGTGATGTTGTTGGCAGGATTTCTTGCATATGCACCAAACCATTGTGGAAATTCAGTTTCCACTTGCTGTTGTCGTAAGTACTCAATAGTATCATCTGCCATTATTGGATCATTCTCCAAACAACGTTCTTTAAAGTACCGATCAAATATGGCCATATACTTGTCCACACTTTCACAGTTCCTAAGGATGTAAAAGTGAGCAGCCTTGTACTCTTTCTCTGTCAAATATTCTTTCTTCTCCTCACCTATAGGTCGTCCAGTTACCCTAAAGATGGAAAGAGTGATAGAATCATCCTCTTGAACTGTGAAAGTGTTGGCATTTCTAGCCGGCCTAGATGTCTTGGTCATGACATCGTCGTCAAAGTAATAGGAGCAGAAATGAGAACTCTCAGATCGGATGTATGCATTAGCAATGGAGCCCTCAGGTTGAGCTTTGTTCTTGACAAACTTCTTAAGCTTACCTAAGTACCTGTTTATGAAATTACAATTGATTAGATTATTGTTATTGAGTTCGAATGTGTGAATATTGATAGAAATATAGTTAAAGCATTATCATACCTCTCAAATGGATACATCCACCTGAACTGAACCGGCCCAGCATGCAATGCTTCATATGGGAGGTGGACCGGCAAGTGCTCCATAGAATCAAAGAATCTAGGAGGGAATATGCGCTCAAGATTGCATAGAATCAAGGGTATGTTCCTTTCAAGTGTCCTCAACACTTCTATTTCAACAACCCTTGTGCACATGTTCTTGAAAAACAAGCTTAGCTCGGTAAGAGCGCTCCAAATGGCTGGAGGTAAGAGTTCTCGAAATGCAATGGGAACTAACCTCTCCATGAACACATGAGAATCGTGGCTCTTCATTCCATACATCCTAGTCTTGTTCAGATCCACACAACGCCCCTACTTCGATGCATAGTTATCGGGAAACTTCAAAGACTTCACCCAATCAAACAATTTTTCTCTAGCATCTTTGTCTATCGTGTAAGCCGCCTTGGGCCATTGACCTTGGGCATTCTTCTTCGATAACCCTGGCCTTTTGCACAAGCCACCCAGTTCCTCTCTAGACTTAACTGTATCCTTGGTCTTGTTGGGTATTTGGCAAATTGTGTTGAAACAGTTCTCAAACACGTTCTTCTCTATATGCATGAAGTCTAGCATATGACGTATCTTCAAACTTCTCCAATAAGGCAAGTCCCAAAAGATGCTCCTCTTCTTCCACCCACAACCTTTCTGAATCTTAGCATTATGCTTCTCCCAACCAATCTCCGTCACTTTCATAAGTCCCAAGTGTTCGATAATTGCAAATATTTGCTCACCGGTTAGTTGTTTGGGGGCCCCTTTGGTCTCAACTCTGTTCTTAAGGAATCGATCCTTGTCGTTCCTAAATGGATGATGATCCGGTAGAAACCTTCTATGGCAGTCAAACCAAGTTTCCTTTGCCACTTTTGTCAAGTCTAAAAGCATTAGTATCCTCCAAACAATGTGGGCAAGCATGAAATCCAGAAGTCTTCCTCCCAGAAAGCATAGAGTAAGCCGGAAAGTCACTAACAGTCCACAGAAGAGCTGCTCTCAAAGTGAAGTTCTTCTTGCTAGACACATCATAAGCAGGTATACCGTTCACCCATAGATCATGAAGCTCCTTGATCAGGGGCTGCAAGAACACATCCAGCTTCTGTCCCGGATCATCTGGACCGGGAACCAAGACAGTCAAGAACATGAATGGTTCTTTCATGCAATCATTCGGAGGCAGATTGTACGGAGTTACCATTACCAGCCACATGGAATACTTACGCTCATTCCCAAAAGGGTTAAAACCATCAGAACTAAGGCCCAACCTTACATTCCTCGGTTCCGCTGCAAACTCAGGATATTTCTCATCAAATTCCTTCCAGGCCGGTGAATCAGCTGGATGCTCCATCTTACCCGCCATATCTGCAGGTATCACCCTCTCCTTGCGCCACTTCATTTTATCTGCACAAGCATTTGAAGCATACAACCTCTTCAAACGCGGACCTAAAGGAAAGTACCACATCTTCTTGTGGGAAAGATTCATTTTCTGTCGTTTGTTAGAAGCCCCAGGCTTGTAACGCTTATATCGTTCCTTCCCACAATGTTTGCAATTTAGCAACTCTGCATCCTCCTCCCAATAAATCATGCACATATCGGGGCAACAATCAATCTTCTCCATAGGCAACCCCAAACCACGCATCTTCTTCTGCGCGTGATAGAAATTGGTAGGAATCAAGTTAGGCTCGGGAAACGCCTTCCTAAGGATGTTTAACCAAGTGTTGAAGTTCTCTTCTGATTGGGCACCCTCAGCTTTGGCACTCAAAGTTTGAGACACCAACTCTAACTCGGTCATAGGACTGTCTGGAAAGATAGGCTTCTTTGAGGACTCTAACATCTCGTAGAATGCCATAGTCTTGGCATTTGGAGACTCCTCAACAAAATCGATACCATGTGCAACATTCTCCAACATGGCATCCATATCACCATGTACTGATGATGGACCCGAGGAAACGGCGGACAAATCCTTGGTCCGTCTCATCTTTCTCGCGCTCCCATAGTCTAGGAGCAAAGGAACAGTCTCACAGTGATGATTCCATACCTCATAATCAGGCACGAATCCCCTACTTCTCACGTGCTGCTTAACCATATTGGGGCTCAACCATTGCGTGTTTCTACATTTATTTGCACTACAAGGACACTTCATATCCCCACATTTCAAACAATCAGGGTGTGCAAGTGCAAATGCAATAAATGAATCAAGCCCCTGCTCGAAACTAGGCAGAATCATCCCATGCTTGGTCCGTTTATACATCCAAGACCGATCGGGTTCCATTTCAACAATGACTAACCTGAAATTCTTTAATTATTAAATTCATACATTTTCAATATTCATATTTAGAATTGAAATGTAGTTTTAAGGATATTTATATGTCTTATACAGATTTGAAGTTAACATTATAATCATTTTATTATTATGTTATAATCATTTCATTTAATTTTACGGACAAATTATAATCATCAACCAACCATATCACCAATCAACCATATAACAAAAACATCTCTAGCCTAACATCATCAACCATATCACCAATTTACCAACCATCAACAACATCATCTCTAGACTAGCATCATCAACAACAACCATATGAACATATCTCTAGCCTAACATTATCAACCATATCACCAATCAACCATATAACAACATCATCTCTAGCCTAACATCATCAACCTTATCACCAATCAACCAACCATCAACAACATCATCTCTAGCCTAGCATTGTCAACAACAACCATATGAACATCATCTCTAACCTAACCTCATCATCATATCATCATCTCGAACCCATTTTCACTTTATTTCAAACCCCCAAATTGAGCTACAAGTCTCGATTTTCATAAATTACTCTATTTTATCGTATTCAACTACAAAATTAACCTTATATAAGTACATAACCTAGTTATGGAACATTAAATTCGATCAAATACAAAACTAAAAAAAGCCCTAAATTGATCTAAGTCTCGATTTTAATTAACAAACCCAAATTAACATAATCCAAAACTAACATTCAACTATAACAACTAATATCTACTTAATACTAACATACATTTCCATAATTTAAGAAATCCCCAAATTAATAAAATCCCAAAATCGATTCATTACTCAATTTTAACAACAATCAACTACACATTTAAGCAAAATATACTTGTATCAACTACTATGTAACATACATTTGACAATTTAATCAACAATTGAATAATTCCCAAATTAAAAATCAAATAAGGATTAGAGTTCATACCTTTGATTTTGCACAAATTGACCAAAAAAACTTCGAATTGAAGGTTGTTCCTTGTTCCTTGTGCAATAAGCTTCAATTTGCTACCAAAATGGATGAAAATGGTGGAGTTTTGAAGGAGAAATGGAGATGAGAAGAGAGAAAAACGAGAAGAAGAAGTGAGGAGAAGAAGAAACAATGGCGTTTCTGCAACTCCGCCGGTCATAAAATTAGAGCTTACCGACGGATAAGCTTATCCGTCGGTAAGCTTATTATTTTTTTTTTAATTTGTTTTAAAATTTAGCGACGGATAAGTTATCCGTCGCTAAAATACTGACGGATCGGTACCTTTTAGCGACGGATGACGAACAAAGTGGTCAACTTTGTTCGTTATTCGTCATCCGTCGCTAAAAGGCACCGATCCGTCGGTATTTACCGACGGATAAAATCACGCATTTTATCCGTCGGTAAATACCGGATTTTTGTAGTGAAGATAAACTACAAAATGCTGAAACTGTGACCAAGCAGACTACTGAAAAGTACGTATTGTTGAAGGAAGAGACAGAAAAGAAAGATGCTGAAATATTGCATCTCAAGAAGTTGATTGCTGAAGCTACAGAGAAGAATTCTCAGATGGCAATAGAATTGGAAGAATATCAGTCCTCAATTCTAAAGTTACTTGCTGAAATACAAGAAATGAAAAAGATGAAAATCAATTTCAAATCTTATGCTGATGCAAGTAATACGCTGACTGAACTAAACTCTTATCTGAGAGATCCATCTCAGAAAGAAGGTTTAGGTGCAACATATGAAAGTGATGACGTAATAATCTTGAATAAAGACAAATCACCAATTACCTTTGTACGCGCAACTGATAGTGGTCAACCAGAACTCTATCGGATTGGTCAATCTAAGGTTGCTGAAAAATGCAATCAAGTACCTACGACCGTAAAGCCCGCTGTTGCTACTCAAAGTAACAAGACTTTAAAAGGAAAAGAGGTTGCTGAAAAGCAAACTGTAAAGAAAAAGGATGCTGTAAAGCATTCCGCCAACAAGTTGTTGAAAAGCAATTTGTTAAGTCAAAAGGCAACATTACTAAAAGTAATCAGAAGACCTTTGCTGACAAACCTGAATCAAGTAAGGTTGCTGAGACAAAAGCTCAGCATTCTTCAAAAAGTGGACTCGGTTTCAAAACCAAGCAAAGTCAACTTTTTCATGAGTATAAGCAAAGTCAGCAAAGATACTTCAAAGAGATGAACAAAACCAAGCCTAAGAGTTCTGAGAAGACTCAAAATGCTAGGGCTAGAAGGAACCTTTCTAGAAAAGAACTTACTGAAAAGTATGTTCAGCAAAAAGGTCAACCGAGCAAGATACCACATCAGAAAGTGGATTTGATCAGCAAGAATCAAAAGACTTTTGGCTCAAAACCTCTTAGTTTCTCAGCAAGTAGAAAACAAGTCAAAGTTGAAAAACATAAGACTTGGGTTTCCACTGGACGCATTCTTGAACATGTTAATGGACATCCAATATTGGATAATTAACTTGTTTGCTCTTGATTGTGCAGACTTCAGCCACGGAGACAAACGATGCAATCTGGCACTTTGACAGTGGTTTTGGAAAGCACATGACGGGAAACAAGAACAACTTTATAAACTATAGACGGTGGTCTAAAGGTCCAACAATAAGGTTTGCTGGTGGAGGCTCTGGTTCTACAAAAGGTTATGGTGACGTGAAGTTAGGATGCATTACCATTTCGGGAGTTCTTTATGTCAAAAATTTTAAGTTTAACCTTTTCAGAATGAGTCAATTTGTTGATAAAGGTTACTTCATCAAAATCAAAAGTGATGAATGTAAACTTATAGACTTTGAGACAAAGAAGGTTATTATGGTTGCTAGAAGATCAGGAGGATTGTACACTGTAGATTGGTCTTCAGCAATCGTTGAAAAATGCCTTGTCTCAGATCACGATTGCCTTGCTGAAAAAGCATGGTTATGGCATAAACGAACAAGTCACCTAAACTTCAAGACGCTGAATAAGCTGTCTAAAAAGACACTTGTAGTTGGAATACCTAAGGTTACTTTTAAGAAGGATGGTGTTTACAATGCATGTTAGCAAGGAAAGCAAACCAAATCTTCTTTTAAGAACAAGGCAGTACCGTCAACTACAAAACCTTTACAACTCTTGCACATGGACTTGTTTGAATCTTCTTCAACAAGCTATGATGGTAAGAAATATGGTCTGGTGGTGGTAGATGACTATTCAAGATTCACTTGGGTAGTATTTATCAAACACAAGTCTGAAACAAGGACTGAAATACCTAACTTGCTGAATAAGCTTGAAGGCATGAAAAATGACAAGGTAAAAGTCATAAGAACAGACCATGGTACTGAGTTTGTAAACCAGTTCATAACTGAGTATTGCACTTCAAAAGGCATACAACATCAGTTATCCTCAGTAAGGACACCACAACAAAACGGTGTTGCTGAAAGGAAGAATCGTACCCTAAAAGAAGTTGCAAGAACAATGCTTGCTGACACTGAAATAAGTGAAGCTTACTCGGTTGAAGCGATTAATATCGCCTGTTACACTCAAAATAGATGTCTGATTACTAAGGAATACAACAAAACTCCTTATGAGTTATTTGTTGGAAGACCTCCTAACATCACCTATCTAAGAGTATTTGGTTGTAAATATTTTTTTCTTAACAATGGTAGAGAATACCTAAGAACATTTCAACCAAAGGCAGACGAAACGATATTTCTTGGTTACTCCTTGAATAGTAAAGTGATGAACGCGCGGATGTCGTGTTCCAACGCGAATATCAAATATATTTGTAATTAGCCAAAGACAATCCACAACTACAACGAAAACCGTAGTGTAGCAGTAGAATGACTCGAGTGTCGTTCTCTCAGGACTATAACTAGCTTTATCAAATCTAATTTAGAATATAAAAACAGCAAACAGATAGCAGAGGGGTTTCTAGCAGATAATGGAGATTGGTGATAGTATGATCCTTCTTAGCATAACGGGTCGATAATCATGCATAAATTCCTCGGTCTTGCATAGAGATCTTTGAATCAATCTAGTGTCCTGTTACAAATATTAAGCACTACGAAGATAATTGGTCTGACAAGTCAATCACTATTGTCCTATTGTGTTCCGTAATTATTCAACACTACGAAGATAAACTCTCACACAGGTCGACAAGTGTCCAATTGTGCATAATAATTAATACAACATACGAGAATTTAGGCTGTGCCTGATCAACGAAATAAAGCAATGACACGGAGTATAATGCGCGATATAGCCATTAGCATGATTATCTTCCCTTCGCTAAGAATTCACATACTACCACCAACGATAAGTTTAGTTACTCATAATAGGCATGCAATCAATAGAAATCATAGAAGAAAACATATTGAAAGATATATAAAATAAGTAGATTAAACTGTAAGATACAAGTTACCGAAGGTTGTCAATCTCCGAAGAATTGCGATCCTACGAGCTCCAATCCGCTATGAAAAAGTGTCCCCTAAGCTACGGAACTCCCAGGACAGGCCCCGGGAAGTTCCTACCTAAAACTATAGAGAGAGGTGAGAAAGTAGGTCTGGAACGATATGATTTTCGGAGAAAACTGAGCAACTATATATAGGCCCCGAAATACTGTGGGGCGGTTCGCCCCACACACCGGGCGGTTTGCCCGGTGTGGGGCGGTTCGCCCACCTCTGGGCGGTTCGCCCCGGAGAGTTTTTCGCGGAATTCCGCGTTTTCGACGCGTTTTTGGATTTCTTCCCCTTTCGGACTCGGTTTCTATCTTCTAGTAGCCTTCTAACCTCCAGATTCGGCCCCTAGACTCCAAATCCTATCCGGAAACCTTCAGATACTCCAAATAGGCTTCAGGAATACCAATTCCTTGTCAACTTCAATATAATTGCCCGGAAATCCTCGATTTTCACCCAAAACCTGTAAAATAAAATCTAAAGGGAAACGTGACACTATTCTAATAAAATGCATTAAAATATAGCTAAATTAACATAGAGGATAGCTAAAATAGGTGAAAAAGACTCGAATGAAAGTGTAAAATACACATTCATCAAACTCCCCAAATCGAACCTTTGCTTGTCCTCAAGCAACTAAGCTAGACTCTAATACAAAAAACATGCAAGACACAAAATGAAGTCTCATGCCAAATAAAATGAACTAATCTACTGAATCTATCAAATAACATATGAACAAAAACCATATAAATCAAAGCATGAATATAGGTTGAAGAATACCTCGATTGACTTATACACAACCACATAAGCACTTATGTCAAGACAAGATAGTCTCTCGTAACATTCTCTACCTGGACCTAGTCAGTGACAACGTAATGAAGCATGCTAAGATACGAATGGTTGCCCCGTGCCTATGAAACTGAGGACTTACTGCTGTTCCACCATGTTAAGACTTTTCCTCAAAAGAGGTCGAACCGGTACTCGCTCTCATCAAACGAAGGAGGGTTCCCTATAAAAGATAACACTCCCCTATTCTACCCATCTCTTAAGTAAAGTCTTAAGTTGTTCACCACTTCCTGAATGGCAGGACGAGGGTGGTCTAGAACAGATGACACTCAAGAATAAAAGACAAAAATAGAAAAACACGATTACGAACATTACAAGAATTGGAAAGGACTCAACACTTTGCTAAACTGCTATTCGGCTTTTCTTTTTTGGACCCTTCCTTTGCTTTTTTGGGGTCTTTTCTTTTTTCTTCTTTTTTTTCTTTCCATATTTTTTTCTTTTTCTTTTTCTCTTTTTTGTTTCTGGAATTTTTTCTTTCTTCATTTTCGATTTTTCTAGCCAGCAGTAGCATAACAAAAAGAGAAACAAAATGACTCACACGACTTCCCCAAACCTATTCGAAAGAATAGGTTAGAGTACAAAATTCACGGAAAAGGAAAAATAAACTCACGATACGAAAATGAAAACAGAAACAAGTCTATGATGGTGTAACCCCCTCCCCAAACCTATTCGGAAGAATAGGTTATAAACAAAGGATCACACAACCTCACACTACCTCCTTCCTAGGCATTTAGCAATCTCAAAGCATGGTGAAGACTTGTTGCCTCTTAGGTACATAATTACTCGGGAAAACAACCATAAGACCCTAACATGCATCATCCTATTATAAAGGCCTTCGTGAACCGCAATAGAGAAAACACCACTAAGTGATGTCGAGACTACCAAGCTTAACTAAGTGCAATACATAAATGTGACAAGCCAAGCTGAGAAAAACCTCAAACAAATTCATTGAGATGAAGCATACGATTAATGGCATAGTTAGTTGATCTACCCAATAAAAAAGTTCAAAAAATTCGGCAATAAACTCCATATAAAACATGCAAGACTATCCTAGGATGAATGTAGTGAATGCAACCTAAAAAATATAAGAAAGCAGTAAACGTGCAAATGCAAATGCAAACAAATAAAACATGCGAGGTACTATATAGTCATCCTACCAATTCCAAGCTCCAAACTAACAACATCAGATCACTTAAATCCCATCCCTCCTCATGAAATTAACGCTAGTCCCTAGCAGTAAGAAAATGAGGAAATAAGATGTGATACTAGATGTTACCCCATGGTTTGGCCTCGGTCGGCTGAGTATACTGCTTGTGAGTTACTGGGCCTGCTCTGGGAGCTTTATAGGGTGTCATCAGGTCTTCTGGTAGGTGTGGTAGTTTCAATCATAGGCCGGATAGGAACAACTCCTCCATTAGTATCATCATTGCCCGTATGGCCTTCATTGTCACTACTTTCACGCACATCCTCACTAGTAGAGTTGTAGTGGCAGGTAGAATTCTCAAGATTAGCCGCCGCTGTTATGGAATCCTCCATCCTGAAGCCCTCCAATAGGATGTGAACTGTTGAAGGGGAAAGGGCAGTGGTATCAGGACCTCCCCCTCCAACGTTTTACACCACGAGAAGGTTTCAGTAAGCTGCTCGGATACTCAGAAGTCTTCTACGTTTTTCTACAATTTCGACCACATTCTCTACGGTGGATCCGACCGATGTCTATATGATGCTCACTTTAGAGGCAGGCAAGGGGCACCCCAACAAGGTGCTGGGTACCCATGTCATTATGTATTGGAACCAAGCTAGCGCTTCGGAATCTTCTAGCAACTGCGAACTCATGACTGAATCCGTCGCGGCGAGAATGTCCCGGTGCCTTCCAGTTCACTCGAACTTTGCAGTCCTTGTGATGGATTGCTGACGTAATAATGGTTTCTGTCCCTTCGGTGGTGCATGAATAGGCATAGGAGTCCTTACTCCAAGTGTACTCTAGCTCCTCCTCTTGGATGATCCACGACGTTGTTGCAAAACCCCTTGGCTCGAACGCACATCTATGGAGGTCACCTTCCTTGACATGGTTCTTCACAGCAATCATATGGGAATGTTCCTTTCCCTTGGTATGGTACCTACAAACAGCAGTTAGCACCTCGTATGACACAAAACTGACTCAAATATATGTTAGTGTAAAAGCGAAACACACAAGTGATAAAATCAACAATCGAGCTCCCCAAACCGTAATGTCTAGCCTAGCTACTTCATCATGCAACATACTAATGTAACTACTACATGCAATACATCACATTATGCTCTTACTAGACAACCAATATCCTTGATAACAAGGCTCAATTCATACCATAGGAGCGAAAAATTCTACCAACATAAATCCTCATACTCAACAATTAAGCATTCTATCGTCAAATCCACCAACATTACATCAATAAACACAATCATATGCAAGAAATCAAAGATAAAGACATGTTGCATAACAAGATATATCATCTAACAGCAAAATACCCAAATCAACAATCTAAGCAAAATTGAGCATGCAATTGATAGTAAATAACATGTCTAATCATACAAACTACATACCCATGCATCAAATAAGCATAATTGAAGCTCAAATAAGAAAACCCCCAAATTCGAAAATTAGGGTTCTAAGGATGATACCTCAGATCCGAAAATCTAACGCATTAGGACGAAATCTGTTCGGATGGGATGATAGATCATGTAATAGGCTTCGATTTAAACTAAAGAACACCAAATTTGATCAAGAAATGAAGAAGTTATGAAGATTTGAATGTAAAATCCGCGTTTTTCGGGTTTTTTGGGAGGAGGAATGAAGAAGAATGAAGAAAATGAGGTTTTGGGGAAGAAATCCGCGTTTTTGAAGATCTAAAGTTCATATGAACAAATCGAGAAGTTTTAACACTTCGTTACGATAAATCCATACGAATTTAAACCAATCAAACAAACTCTCCAATTAAATTACCCAACCAATCCAACACATTCTCATGCAATCAAAACATCACCATAATCATAACATAACTCAAATTCAAGGCTAACAGTCATCAAACAATTACATAGCAAAAATTCGAATCATAACATAACTCAAATTCAAGGCTAACAATCATCAAACAATTACATAGCAAAAATTCGAGCACTAGAGTTCATCATAAATCCAGAGGAGCAAAATTCAAATTTAGACATCACATCTAGTAAGACACATGCTCAACAATCATCATCAAACTCTAATTCACCAATGCATAACACAATTGAAGCTAATTAAGATAAAATCCCAAATTCAAGAAAGTTAGGGTTCATGAGAGGTACCTTTGATTCCTTGTTATGGATGCTTCAAACGTGAAATTTGATCGGTTTAGATGATAGAGGGGGTGATGGGCTTTGTAAAATGCACAAGATTGCAAGAATTGGTGGAGAATTGAGAGAGATTGAGATTTTTGGGGTGCTAAATCGGCAATGGAGGAAGAAAAACGAAGTGGGGAGCTTTGAAACACAAGTGCCCCGCTTAGCTTTCTTAAGGAAAGCCAAGCGAAGCGCTTGGGCGTCCCAAGCGAAGCGCTTGGCAAGCGGTCCGCTTGGGAACTGCCAAGCGCTCCACTTGGATTTCCAATAAGAATTTTCATTCTTACTGGAAATTCAAGCGGACCGCTTGGGCGTGCCAAGCGCTCCGCTTGGGCTTTCCAAGCGGTTCGCTTGGGACCTGAAGCTCCCAAATCCATTTTTTTTCGACTTTTGCTAAATTTTCACCCCAAAAACCTTGTCTAAACAACGAAACAAAATTTAAACGTGCTTCTAATGTATATGCAAGTACCTACAACCTCGGGTTGCCTCCCGAGAAGCGCCTTCGTTTAAAAGTCGTTGGCTCGACTCGTCTTAGCTCATGCGGGATCAATTTCGCATCGGGTACTAGACTTCCCCGTCCAAGTGCTCTTCAAAGCACCAAGTCCCTGCACATCTTGACGAACATAAAGAGGACCAAAGAATCCTACAAGTTCGTTAGTATCAACATAAGCACATGAATTAATTATGGCTCGCAACGTATGTTGCTTGCCATTTACCTCGAAGCTACATGTACGACGGTACATGTCTATCACCATATGTACTTTGTTGATGAAGGCTCTACCCAAAAGAACCACATCCTTGAGCTTTGCGGAGGATGTAGGCATGACGATGAAGTTCGTCTTGACCTCTACACCGCGACTCTTACCACTAGATTCTCGATCACACCCAATGGCTTCTTCATAGACCCGTCCGCCAATTGCACCATGCACTTCATTGGTCTTAAGCCAGACAAACCCGACTCTTCGTACACGTTCAAAGGTATGACATTCACACCCGCTCCCGTGTCTAGAGTTGCCACTATTCCATTCTTCTTACCCAAGCCGATTTCCACATCAAAGCTCTCTTGGATAGGCACTTCCACCATATCCACCAACTCATCCTCAGACGATGAGTTTTCATTCACTTCTTCCACTATCGCATCAGATTGTGCGACCACTTTTTCTTCCACAACCACCTTAGGAGTCTCAAGCTCCTCACTCACTTTGCAAGTTTCAGTTATCTTGCAACTTGGCACCTCAACTAGTGCATTGTCTCTCACAACCCTGATCTCCACGGGCAAATCAGTCACCACGGTTATGGCCATAGCCTTCTCCGTGTTTCAGGGAAACTTCCCTTGCTCTCTACTAGCCCCCCGATCTATCAACTCTTGCAACTTCTTATGGAGGTTGCTACTACTAGCCTCAAGCTTCTCAAACCGCTGATTGTTAGTAGCTTCATTACTATAGTAATGCTCCATAAACTTATTTGTCTTCAACACAAGATCGTTGAGAGAAGAGACAAGAGGTGAAGGAATCACCCCTCCACCTTGTGGTCCCGAACTAGCAACCTGAGGCGGAGGTGTAGGATTAGAAGGCGGTGCTCCTTCATACCAATTGTTCCCATAGCTGAGACGACTTCTATCTTGATTAGGCCCATAGGCATTTTGATCCGGGTTGTGAAGATAACCACGGTTGCCTTGATTCTGGTACCCACCTCGGGGCCCACGGTTTTGTGGCCTCATATTGCCATAACCTTGCCCGTAGTTCACATCTCCAACTACCTGCTCTCCCTCAGCAGCATACACTTCTTGACGGACATCGTTCGTGATATATTGCTCTCTAGCAAATTCAGAACGGCATAAATAGGCCGGGTGCCCATAGTTCTTGCACACACCACAAATTTCCGTAGAAGGAGAAGGAACGCTTTGCCTCAAAGCTTGCTTCACTTCATGGGCGAACCCATCGAAGGCATTTTGTTCTACCACTACCTTGGCCTCACCTCTTTGCTCCTTTTGGAGCACACGAGCCCTCACATTCCGGTTTTGGGAATTCCGGTACATCATGTCCAGCTTCACTTGGGCTTGAGAAGGAAGCAACTCCCCCATACTACCTCCACAAATACTATCCACTTGAGATTGAATCTCAGGATGTAAACCATTGTAAAAGAATTGGAGAAGCTGACCTTTATCATACCCGTTATGTGGGCATCGATGATGCAACCCCATGAATCGATCATAGGCCTCGTGGAAAGGCTCATCATACCTCTGCTTGAAGGAGCTAATTTGGCTCTTCATAGCCATTGTCTTGGAAGCGGGGTAGTAACGCTCCATGAACTTATCAAAGCAAAGATCCCATTTTGTCAAAGACCCGGCCTCCAAAGTATTAAGCCAAGCCTTTGCACGATCACCTAGCCCTATAGAAAAGACCTTCATGCGGAGATCGTCATCGGTAACACCAGCTCCTGGTCGCCCAAGATGGAGAACAAAATTCTCGAGCTCATTTAAGTACCCAATCACGTCTTCATTAGCCATCCCATAGAATTTGGGAAGTTGTTGGAACATGTGATTCTTGATCTCCAAGTTCCTTGTGGCATCATTGAGGACAATTGCTGGTCCTCTAGCCCCAACCGTAGGCTTAGTAAGTGTACGTATGGGCCTCTCCGCCATTTCACCTTCCAAGTAAACAGATTCAAGAATTGGCTCCAAAAGATAAGAAGAAGACTCTTCTCGAATATCAGAAGTGGAAGCTCTAGATGCTACTCCTTCAAACTCGAGATTCAAATTCCTCCTTCTCCTTTGAAACAAACGATCGATCTCGTCTACAAAAGGTTCAAAAATAGGTCCACCCGTTCGGGTTCTAGGCATGCACTCACCTGAAATACAAGATAGTGAGTATCTCAAGCAAAAAGAAACTAAACCAGAAATGAGACAAAGAAGAGATGTTGGCTGAAAAAAACCAAAACAAAAACACCAACCAAAGGAGTTAAGTCCCCGGCAGCGGCGCCAAATTGATGTTGTCGTTTTTCACCAATTAAATTTGTTTAAAAGCCTAAGAACACTTATCACTACACAAACTAGAGTGCAATGGCAAGTTTTCCCCGAGTGTCGTTCTCTCGGGACCTAACGTGGCTTTGCTTGAGGTTTTTGCTAGTAATTTCAGTCAACGAGTTCAAATGTTTATAGAATCGTTTTTCTTTGAACAAAGCAACGAGAAATCAGATTGCTGTAATCAAGTTTGGAAAACGGTTGGTGGTAGAAATCGAATACACATGCATGGGTTACGAATATGCTCACAAGTTCAGTGCGTAAAACCTTCGATCAAGTCTGCTAAGCAACTCGTCTAGGTAACTTTCAAGACACACATCATAAAAGACCACTATCAATACTTTAGAGGTGCTTGTCACTAACACCATTTATCTAGCATGCTTCAAATCTCTAACATACAATCCTATAGCTTTCATTGACCAAGAGTTTGTCACTATACTCAATTCAAATATATTTTATAGGCAACTAAGAATCATATGAAGGAATTTGCAGCAAGATTGAATCACAATCTCATGTAAGCATAAACATAACCCATAGCATGCATATTCTACATTCTACCACCAACACGAAAGATTTAGCTACTCATATTCATCAACATAGACATCAATTCATATGAATAATAATCAGAATACATCATATCAAACTACAAGACAAGAGAGTGATTCAAGTTACCACCAAAGCTGTCACTAATCGGTGGAAAGCAAAGAAAGCCTCTCAGTAGATGATTACAAAGGATGAATTCCAATCAAAACCTTGAATCCCAAGCTAAAATACAATGTAATCTGAGTTTTCTCTGAATTTTGGGGCTTAGGAGCTCTCCAAAACGAAGCTACAGTTCAAAAGATATTCAAAAAATGACTAAAGATCAGATCTAAGAAGGAAAATCCGAAAACGTAACCGCTGCCAAGCGGAGCGCTTGGCAAGCGAAGCGCTTTGGCACTCCAAGCGCTTCGCTTGGCTTCTGTGCTAAAGCTCCTGGAAAATGAAGCGGAGCGCTTCACTATTCCAGGCGCTTAGTTTGGCTCCTGGGCAGATTTTTGTCTTCAAAATCGATCTTTTTGCCCTCGCATGGCCCCCGGGTGCCTTGGACTCATCCTTCTCGATGCTTATTGATGCTCAAACACTTACGAACAAGCCACGGAGATTGGGGAACTTCAACGGGGCCATCTTTTCCATCAAAAAGGCTCGTTTTTAGCTCCAAGAACGTCATTTCGTACCTAAGTGCCTGAAAATGCAGAAAACACAAAACGTGACACTATTCTACAAAACTAACAAAAAAAAACAAGGCTAGAAGATAGCAAAAGAAGGTAAAAAAGACAAGATGAACGCGTCAAAAATACGTTCATCAAACTCCCCAAACCAAACCTTTGCTTGTCCTCAAGCAACAAACTATCCTAAATGCAACACAAAAAGAGTCTCATGCCAAGTAAAGTGAACTAATCTATTGAATCTACCAAATGCTTATGAACAAAACCAAATGAGCATGACATGCAAATAGGTTGAAGTATGCCTCGATTGCGAATATACACATTCTCAAGTGCACTTGGTTAAACAAAGGAGTCTCACGTAACATCTTCTACCTGGACCTGGTCAGTGACGACACAATGATGCATGTTATCATACTACAATTGCCCCGTGCCTATGAAACCGAGGGCTCACTACTGTTCACCAAGCGAGACTTTTCCTCAAGAGAGGGCGAACCAATACTGACTCTCATCAAACGAAGGAGGGTTCCCTTAGAAAGATAACACTCCCCTATTCTACCCAGACTCTCAAGAATGAGCCTCTTTCAACCACTTCTTGAATAGCAAGACGAGGGTGGTCAAGAACAGGCCTTGGACAAAGGCGACACGAAACGAAAGATAGAATTTACAACTCGACACTTCACAAGGACAAAATATTTACGTGACACTTGACACTACGAGACTGCTTTTGGCTTGCAACGACCCTTCTTTTGCTTTTTGGGTCTTATTCTTTATTTCCCTTTTTTTTTTTTTTATAGGGGCAAGCAGCAGTACTATGTGTCAAAAACACGTCCCCAAACCTATTCGAAAGAATAGGTTTGAACACAAAGACGAAAAAGAAAAAGGAAAGACTCTTTTACAAACACACCTCCCCAAACCTATTCGAAAGAATAGGTTGGGACACAAAACAAAAAGAAAAAGAAAAAGGAAACTTTACAACGACTCAAAGACAAAAGACAAGATCAAATGAGGCAACCCCCTCCCCAAACTTATTCGATAGAATAGGTTTAATACAAGGAATCGCACACCTCACACTACCTCCTTCCTAGGCATTTGGCAATCTCTAATCGAGGTGAAGAACTTGTCGCCTCTTACATACATAATTACACGGGTTACAACCATAGACTCTAACATGCATCATTTTATAAGGCCATCGTGAACCGCAGCAGAAGAAACACCACTCAAGGTGATGTCGAGACTACTAAGCTTAACTAGTGCACATGCGAATGTGACAAACCAAGCGAGACAAGCCTCAAACTACTTGCAAAGTGATGCAACATATGATCAATGGTCATAAACACTTAGTCTACTCAATAAAAAAGTTCAAAAGACTTGGCAATAAACTCCACACACAACAACGTGCAACAACTAATCTATGGATGATATGCATGCAAAAATTTGAAAAAACACGACAAATCACATGAACTTGAGTAAAATCAGGCATGTACGAACCACACAAGCATATAGTACTGAAAATCCAATACCCCCTCCCCAAACCTAAACTTTTGCTCGTCCTCGAGCAAAGAAAAGTTGAATGAAAAGGAAAAATTGGATTGAAAGTACACTTTCCTGAGATAAAGGTTCGTGTCCAATCTCCTATATATGAGTAGTACCTGAAAGGACTCAAGAAACAAGTGAAAACGGGTGCGCAAAGGTGAGAAGAATGGAAAAACAAGGAAAAATCTGGGTACAGGGTCCAGGCGGACCGCTTGGCGGGAGCCAAGCGGTTCGCTTGACAAGCGAGGCGCTTGGGAGGTTCCAAGCGCTCCGCTTGAATTTCCAGAAAGTTACAAAACTTTCTGGAATTTCAAGCGGGCCGCTTGGCCCTTCCAAGCGCTTCGCTTAGCCCTGTTTCCAGATTTTCGATGTTTTTTTCCTATCTTAATCACCTAATGCACCAAGACAAAAACTAGACTAAACTAATCACGACAAAAGGCACACAGGCCACAACTACAAAAGCAAATAAAGAGTACAAGAGTCAAAAGTCACAACATCATACAACCAAATCGAAATGAAAAGAGTTTCAACCAACAATAGTAAACAAGCCAAAATAACGATAATATACAAATACTACCGATAAATGTGGCCCTTGTCGGCTGGTGTCTCTAGGAGTAGGGGTCGTAGGGGGTGTTAGGAAAGGCATTCCCACTACCACCGGTCTGATCATAGAAAGTATACCCCGGAATTCGGCGAGCTAAGGCATCATGGCGGTTCATCATCTCCTCCTGGTGGGCTCTCCAACGCCTAGTGGCCTCTGCTCGAGCGGCCTCCCAACGCTGATCTACACGCCCTTGGTAATCATCCCAACGCTGCTCCTCCATCACACGGAAGTCCTCTCACCTCTTGACTTCGCGCTCCTCAAATCTCCGGAATTGCTCGGTAAGCTGGGTCGACTGAGCCTCCAACATGGTGGTTTGGAAGCTACCAAACTGATCGACCAAGATCTGGTTGAACCCCGAGAAGTCGAAGCTTCCTTGTCCGGCCGTAGGCGGAGGTGAAGGAGGTGTCACATGGCGCGTAACTCTTGGTTGCATGGGTTCTCCTTGCTGAGCGCACCAAGTCCCGTACATCTCATTGTACGTATCAATGTTGATGGATTTCTTTGGCTTCTTGTCCAGTACGATGTCGGGAACTCCGGCCTCCTTGCACATGCCCGTGATCAAGTTACCAAAGGCAAGCTTCCGGTTTGCATTACGGCGGCGCTTGAATTCCTCGAAGATGACGATGCCAGGATTGAGAGGCAAATCATGCAAGAGAGCATAGACTAGGACTCCGTAATAGGACTGAACTTCGGAGTCATGTGTGCTAGGAATCAGATTGGCTTGAACGAACTTCAACATCATCCTTGCCTCGAAAGTGAGATCGTTGTGGCGCAAAATCCGGGGTGGTTGATGAATGTGTATTTTACACTTTCATTCGAGTCTTTTTCACCTATTTTAGCTATCCTCTAGGTTAATTTAGCTATATTTTAATGCATTTTATTAGAATAGTGTCACGTTTCGCTTTAGATTTTATTTTACAGATCTGGTTGAAATTCGAAGATTTCCGGGCAATTATATTGAAGTTGACAAGGAATTGGTGTTCCAGAAGCCTATTTGGAGTATCTGAAGGTTTCCTGATAGGATTTGAAGTCTAGGGGCCGAATCTGGAGGTTAGAAGGCTACTAGAAGTCAGAAACCGAGTCCGAAAAGGGGAAGAAATCCAAAAACGCGTCGAAAACGTGGAATTCCTCGAGTTTTTCTCTGGGGCGAACCGCCCCAGAGGTGGGGCGAACCGCCCCACACCGGGCGAACCGCCCGGTGTGTGGGGCGAACCGCCCCACAGTAATTCGGGGCCTATATATAGTTGCTTAGTTTTCTCCGAAAATCATATCTTTCCAGACCTACTTTCTCACCTCTCTCTATAGTTTTAGGTAGGAACTTCCCGGGGCCTGTCGTGGGAGTTCTGTAGCTTAGGGGATACTTTTTCATAGCAGATTGGAGCTCGTAGGATCGCAATTCTTCGGAGATTGACAACCTTCGGTAACTTGTATCTTACAGTTTAATCTACTTATTTTATATATCTTTCAATATGTTTTCTTCTATGATTTCTATTGATTGCATGCCTATTATGAGTAGCTAAACTTATCGTTGGTGGTAGTATGTGAATTCTTAGCGAAGAGAAGATAATCATGCTAATGGCTATATCGCGCATTATACTCCGTGTCATTGCTTTATTTCGTTGATTAGTTGCAACCAAAATTCTCGTATGTTGTATTAATTATTATGCACAATTGGACACTTGTCGACCATCAGACCAATTATCTTCGTAGTGTTGAATAATTACGGAGCACATTAGGACAATCATCAGACCAATTATCTTCGTAGTGTCGAGTAAATACGGAACACATTAGGACAATAGTGATTGACTTGTCAGACCAATTATCTTCGTAGTGCTTAATATTTGCAACAGGACACTAGATTGATTCAAAGATATCTATGCAAGACCGAGGAATTTATGCATGATTATCGACCCGTTATGTTAAGAAGGACCATACTATCACCAATCTCCATTATCTTCTAGAAACCCCCTTTTGCTATCTGTTTGCTGTTTTTATATTCTAAATTAGATTTGATAAAGCTAGTATAGTCCTGAGAGAACGACACTCGAGTCATTCTACTGCTACACTACGGTTTTTGTTGTAGTTGTGGATTGCCTTTGGCTTAATAACAAATTTATTTGATCCGTTCGCGTTGGAACACGACACCAGCGCATTCATCAGTGGTTCATCAGGCAATTCAAAATCTTCCACGGTAATGCCATTCAGTACCTCCATGGGGTAATGATCAGACTCCTGGTCGTAGACATAGAGCTCCGCGGGATCAAATCTCTCGTTGGATGCAGGCTGGCGGTTTGGATCCCGCGCCAGTGGCCTATCCAATCGCATAATGAAGCTAGTGATGCTCAAAGGAGTAAACTCGACCCCAACACCGCGGACGGGAACCTCACCGGTCCGTTCATTATAGTCCGTGAAGGCAATGTAGAAATCCTCCACTACTGCTTGGTCCCAATTTGGCATGACCTCGCCATAGTACTTCCAGCCTCGCTCAGTAATGAGCTTGTTGAGCTCTCTGGCACCATCCAACTCGCTCTCACCAGCCGTGAAGCGAATGCTCCTCTCAGAAATGTACGTGTGCTTGTGGGCATGGAAACTCGCTTCGAATTGCCTTGCCCTCCCCGATTGGCGATACTCGCCGGGTGTGGCCGTTTGTTGGGCACTCGAGGTCCCTTCTTCCCTTGATCTCTTGGTTCTTCTTGATGCCATTGTACCTAGAATAATCTTATTAGATAACTTCAAGAGACAATGAGACTTAGACTTGACTCCTAGACTCCAATACTTACTCAAGTAATCTCATGGTGAGTTTGAAGGCTTGCTAAAGTTCATATGAACAAATCGAGAAGCTTTTACACTTCGTTACGATAAATCCATACGAATCTAAACCAAGCAAACAAACTCTCCAATTAAATTACCCAACCAATCCAACACATTCTCATGCAATCACAACATCACCATAATCATAACATAACTCAAATTCAAGGCTAACAATCATCAAACAATTACATAGCAAAAATTCGAATCATAACATAACTCAAATTCAAGGCTAACAATCATCAAACAATTACATAGTGAAAATTCGAGCACTAGAGTTCATCATAAATCAAGAGGAGCAAAATTCGAATTTAAACATCATATGTAGTAAGAAACATGCTCAACAATCATCATCAAACTCTAATTCACCAATGCATAACACAATTGAAGCTAATTAAGATAAAATCCCAAATTCAAGAAAGTTAGGGTTCATTAGAGGTACCTTTGATTCCTTGTTATGGATGCTTCAAACGTAAATTTGATCGGTTTAGATTCTAGAGGGGGTGATGGGCTTTGTAAAATGCACAAGATTGCAAGAATTGGTGGAGAATTGAGAGAGATTTAGATTTTTGGGGTGCTAAATCGGCAATGGAGGAAGAAAAATGAAGTGGGGAGCTTTGTAACACAAGTTCCCCGCTTAGCTTTCTTAAGGAAAGCCAAGCGAAGCGCTTGGGCGTCCCAAGCGAAGCGCTTGGCAAGCGGTCCGCTTGGAACTGCCTAGTGCTTCACTTGGATTTCCAGTAAGAATTTTCATTCTTACTGGAAATTCAAGCGGACCGCTTGGGCGTGCCAAGCGCTCCGCTTGTATTTCCAGTAAGAATTTTCATTCTTACTGGAAATCCAAGCGGACCGCTTGGGCATTCCAAGCGGTTCGCTTGGGACCTGAAGCTCCCAAATCCATTTTTTTTCGACTTTTGCTAAATTTTCACCCCAAAAACCATGTCTAAACAACGAAACAAAATTTAAACGTGCTTCTAATCTATATGCAAGTACCTACAACCTCGATTTGCCTCCCGAGAAGCGCCTTCGTTTAAAAGTCGTTGGCTCGACTCGTCTTAGCTCATGCGGGATCAATTTCGCATCGGGTACTAGACTTCCCCGTCCAAGTGCTCTTCAAAGCACCAAGTCCCTGCACATCTTGACGAACATAAAGAGGACCAAAGAATCCTACAAGTTCGTTAGTATCAACATAAGCACATGAATTAATTATGGCTCGCAACGTATGTTGCTTGCCATTTACCTCGAAGCTACATGTACGACGGTACATGTCTATCACCATATGTACTTTGTTGATGAAGGCTCTACCCAAAAGAACCACATCCTTGAGCTTTGTGGAGGATGTAGGCATGACGATGAAGTTCGTCTTGACCTCTACACCGGCGACTCTTACCACTAGATTCTCGATCACACCCAATGGCTTCTTCATAGACCCGTCCGCCAATTGCACCATGCACTTCATTGGTCTTAAGCCAGACAAACCCGACTCTTCGTACACGTTCAAAGGTATGACATTCACACCCGCTCCCGTGTCTAGAGTTGCCACTATTCCATCCTTCTTACACAAGCCGATTTCCACATCAAAGCTCTCTTGGATAGGCACTTCCACCATATCCACCAACCCATCCTCAGACGATGAGTTTTCATTCACTTCTTCCACTATCGCATCAGATTGTGCGACCACTTATTCTTCCACAACCACCTTAGGAGTCTCAAGCTCCTCACTCACTTTGCAAGTTTCAGTTATCTTGCAACTTGGAACCTCAACTAGTGCATTGTCTCTCACAACCCTGATCTCCACGGGCAAATCAGTCACCACGGTTATGGCCATAGCCTTCTCCGTGTTTCCGGGAAACTTCCCTTGCTCTCTACTAGCCCCCCGATCTATCAGCTCTTGCAACTTCTTATGGAGGTTGCTACTACTAGCCTCAAGCTTCTCAAACCGCTGATTGTTAGTAGCTTCATTACGATAGTAATTCTCCATAAACTTATTTGTCTTCAAGACAAGATCGTTGAGAGAAGAGACAAGAGGTGAAGGAAGCACCCCTCCACCCTGTGGTCCCGAACTAGCAACCTGAGGCGGAGGTGTAGGATTAGAAGGCGATGCTCCTTCATACCAATTGTTCCCATAGCTGAGACGACTTCTATCTTGATCCGGGTTGTGAAGATAACCACGGTTGCCTTGATTCTGGTACCCACCTCGGGGCCCACGGTTTTGTGGCCTCATATTGCCATAACCTCCCGTAGTTCACATCTCCAACTACTTGCTCTCCCTCAGCAGCATACACTTCTTGACGGACATCGTTCGTGATATATTGCTCTCTAGCAAATTCAGAATGGCATAAATAGGCCGGGTGCCCATAGTTCTTGCACACACCACAAACTTCCGTAGAAGGAGAAGGAACGCTTTGCCTCAAAGCTTGCTTCACTTCATGGTCGAACCCATCGAGGCATTTTGTTCTACCACTACCTTGGCCTCACCTCTTTGCTCCTTTTGGAGCACACGAGCCCTCACATTCCGGTTTTGGGAATTCCGGTACATCATGTCCAGCTTCACTTGGGCTTGAGAAGGAAGCAACTCCCCCATACTACCTCCACAAATACTATCCACTTGAGATTGAATCTCAGGATGTAAACCATTGTAAAAGAATTGGAGAAGCTGACCTTTATCATACCCGTTATGTGGGCATCGATGATGCAACCCCATGAATCGATCATAGGCCTCGTGGAAAGGCTCATCATACCTCTGCTCGAAGGAGCTAATTTGGCTCTTCATAGCCATTGTCTTGGAAGCGGGGTAGTAACGCTCCATGAACTTATCAAAGCAAAGATCCCATGTAGTCAAAGACCCGGCCTCCAAAGTATTAAGCCAAGCCTTTGCACGATCACCTAGCCCCATAGAAAAGACCTTCATGCGGAGATCGTCATCGGTAACACCAGCTCCTGGTCGCCCAAGATGGAGAACAAAATTCTCTGTCTCAT
Source organism: Plantago ovata (assembly GCA_028274465.1). Classification (NCBI taxonomy): domain Eukaryota; kingdom Viridiplantae; phylum Streptophyta; class Magnoliopsida; order Lamiales; family Plantaginaceae; genus Plantago; species Plantago ovata. The sequence goes on from CM051458.1 coordinate 35,096,749, forward strand.
TTAAGTACCCAATCACGTCTTCATTAGCCATCCCATAGAATTTGGGAAGTTGTTGGAACATGTGATTCTTGATCTCCAAGTTCCTGGTGGCATCATTGCGGACAATTGCTGGTCCTCTAGCCCCAACCGTAGGCTTAGTAAGTGTACGTATGGGCCTCTCCGCCATTTCACCTTCCAAGTAAACAGATTCAAGAATTGGCTCCAAAAGATAAGAAGAAGACTCTTCTCGAATATCAGAAGTGGAAGCTCTAGATGCTACTCCTTCAAACTCGAGATTCAAATTCCTCCTTCTCCTTTGAAACAAACGATCGATCTCGTCTACAAAAGGTTCAATAATAGGTCCACCCGTTCGGGTTCTAGGCATGCACTCACCTGAAATACAAGATAGTGAGTATCTCAAGCAAAAAGAAACAAAAACAGAAATGAGACAAAGAAGAGATGTTGGCTGAAAAAAACCAAAACAAAAACACCAACCAAAGGAGTTAAGTCCCCGGCAGCGGCGCCAAATTGATGATGTCGTTTTTCACCAATTAAAGTTGTTTAAAAGCCTAAGAACACTTATCACTAAACAAACTAGAGTGCAATGGCAAGTTTTCCCCGAGTGTCGTTCTCTCGGGACCTAACGTGGCTTTGCTTGAGGTTTTTGCTAGTAATTTCAGTCAACGAGTTCAAATGTTTATAGAATCGTTTTTCTTTGAACAAAGCAACGAGAAATCAGATTGCTGTAATCAAGTTTGGAAAACGGTTGGTGGTAGAAATCGAATACACATGCATGGGTTACGAATATGCTCACAAGTTCAGTGCGTAAAACCTTCGATCAAGTCTGCTAAGCAACTCGTCTAGGTAACTTTCAAGACACACATCATAAAAGACCACTATCAATACTTTAGAGGTGCTTGTCACTAACACCATTTATCTAGCATGCTGCAAATCTCTAACATACAATCCTATAGCTTTCATTGACCAAGAGTTTGTCACTATACTCAATTCAAATATATTTTATAGGCAACTAAGAATCATATGAAGGAATTTGCAGCAAGATTGAATCACAATCTCATGTAAGCATAAACATAACCCATCGCATGCATATTCTACATTCTACCACCAACACAAAAGATTTAGCTACTCATATTCATCAACATAGACATCAATTCATATGAATAATAATCAGAATACATCATATCAAACTACAAGACAAGAGAGTGATACAAGTTACCACCAAAGCTGTCATTAATCGGTGGAAAGCAAAGAAAACCTCTCCGTAGATGATTACAAAGGATGAATTCCAATCAAAACCTTGAATCCAAAGCTAAAATACAATGTAATCTGAGTTTTCTCTGAGTTTTGGGGCTTAGGAGCTCTCCAAAACGAAGCTACAGTTCAAAAGATATTCAAAAAATGACTAAAGATCAGATCTAAGAAGGAAAATCCGAAAACGTAACCGCTGCCAAGCGAACCGCTTGGAGAAGCCAAGCGGAGCGCTTGGCAAGCGAAGCGCTTTGGCACTCCAAGCGCTTCGCTTGGCTTCTGTGCTAAAGCTCCTGGAAAATGAAGCGGAGCGCTTCACTATTCCAGGCGCTTAGCTTGGCTCCTGGGCAGATTTTTGTCTTCAAACTCAATCTTTTTGCCCTCGCATGGCCCCCGGGTGCCTTGGACTCATCCTTCTCGATGCTTATTGATGCTCAAACACTTACGAACAAGCCACGGAGATTGGGGAACTTCAACGGGGCCATCTTTTCCATAAAAAAGGCTCGTTTTTAGCTCCAAAAACGTCGTTTCGTACCTAAGTGCCTGAAAATGCAGAAAACACAAAACGTGACACTATTCTACAAAACTAACCAAAAAAACAAGGCTAGAAGATAGCAAAAGAAGGTAAAAAAGACAAGATGAACGCGTCAAAAATACTTTGTGTGTGATCAACCATCTTTTGCACGTTCTCCATCAGTTGAGCCGACTTCGACTTCGGTGGCTCTTTCGGAGCGTGGTTTACGCAGTGATCATTACCATAGTTTAGCCTCCTACGGTCTTGGTTAGGTCCATAAGTTTGGTTAGCCGGTGCATATCCTTGATTGTTCCGGAATCCTCTTCTCCAAAATCCACCTCGAGGGTTCCTACCGTCTTGTCCGTAGCTAACTTCTTGAGTACCAAACTCCGTAGCAAAGGCTTCTTCTTCGCCTCCTCGAGCCCAGTTGCCATCATCGTATGCCAACTCCGATCTACACATATGAACCCCATGCCCATAGTTCTTGCATATTCGGCATACTTCGTTCGAAACAGTTGTCCCGGTGGCGCTCTTGAGGACTTGCTTCAACTCGTTGGTAAAACACTCGAATTGATCCCCATTCCCCCTATACATAGGGGATTCTTGAGTCTGTGGAGCTTCAGGTCCACGTCTCCTAACCATTGCTCTTGGATCCTTGAACTGCGAACCCTTAGCAAGCCTTTCGAAAACTGCCCAGACGGCTTCTGCGGTTTCCTCCCAAATATTGCCTCGGTATTGGAAATCCACCACTTGTTGGTTCTCGAAGGTTAGTCCATTGTAGAAGTGTTGGACTAGGTCGGAAAGTTCAAAACCATGGTGAGGGCACTTGTTCGTGAGATCTTGGAACCTCTCGAATGCGGTGTAGATGGTCTCATCATAGTCCTGCTTGAATCCAGTGATCTGCGCCTTAAGCGCGGTAGTCAAGGTGTGAGGGAAGTATTTCTCCATGAAAGCTGAAAAAACCTTTTCCCAAGTGTCCAGCGAGCCTGCTGGAAGAGAACTTAACCATGACTTGGCTCTGTCGCCAGGTCCCATAGCAAAAACCTTCATCCTCAACTCATCCGGGTCGTGGGAGTTGGTTGACGAAATCATCGATATCGTGCAAGTACCCCATCACATCTTCCCTTGATAAGCCATAGAACCTCGGAAGTTGTTGGAATGCGTGGTTCTTGATCTCCAGATCTCGGGTTGCAGACGAAAGAACAATCGCCGGTCCCCTCATACGATCCTTGGTGGGTTGAACCCATGCCTTCAGTGGTCTAGCTTCTGCCATTCCGTCGATTTCCTTGAAGAGACTGATTAGAGATTCAGAGAAATCGGTTTGCTCTATTTCCTCTAGTGCGCGCCTTTCAAGTAGTCACCTTCTTTGCTGGTAGACTCTATCGATCTCAGCAAGCGGTGTTCCTGCTGAACGTGTATGCGGCATACACTATCTGTAACAGACTAGTAACTTAAAACTAAAAATTAGCCTCGTTAGAAATTTCGAAAATCGAGAATATTTCTAGATATCGAATACTACTAAGGCTAGGAAAGGAGAATTAGAAACAGACTAGGAAAGCAGTATCAGAGAGAGATTAAAAAGGAAAACTAAAACTAATAGAATTAGGAATCTAAAGCTGTAAATATAAACAAATTAAATAGAAAAAAAGAGTATAGTCCCCGGCAACGGCGCTGATTTGATGAACGCGCGGATGTCGTGTTCCAACGCGAATATCAAATATATTTGTAATTAGCCAAATGCAATCCACAACTACAACGAAAACCGTAGTGTAGCAGTAGAATGACTCGAGTGTCGTTCTCTCAGGACTATAACTAGCTTTATCAAATCTAATTTAGAATATAAAAACAACAAACAGATAGCAGAGGGGTTTCTAGCAGATAATGGAGATTGGTGATAGTATGATCCTTCTTAGCATAACGGGTCGATAATCATGCATAAATTCCTCGGTCTTGCATAGAGATCTTTGAATCAATCTAGTGTCCTGTTGCAAATATTAAGCACTACGAAGATAATTGGTCTGACAAGTCAATCACTATTGTCCTATTGTGTTCCGTAATTATTCAACACTACGAAGATAAACTTTCACACAGGTCGACAAGTGTCCAATTGTGCATAATAATTAATACAACATACGAGAATTTAGGCTGTGCCTGATCAACGAAATAAAGCAATGACACGGAGTATAATGCGCGATATAGCCATTAGCATGATTATCTTCCCTTCGCTAAGAATTCACATACTACCACCAACGATAAGTTTAGCTACTCATAATAGGCATGCAATCAATAGAAATCATAGAAGAAAACATATTGAAAGATATATAAAATAAGTAGATTAAACTGTAAGATACAAGTTACCAAAGGTTGTCAATCTCCGAAGAATTGCGATCCTACGAGCTCCAATCCGCTATGAAAAAGTGTCCCCTAAGTTACGGAACTCCCAGGACAGGCCCGGGAAGTTCCTACCTAAAACTATAGAGAGAGGTGAGAAAGTAGGTCTGGAAAGATATGATTTTCGGAGAAAACTGAGCAACTATATATAGGCCCTGAAATACTGTGGGGCGGTTCGCCCCACACACCGGGCGGTTCGCCCCACCTCTAGGGCGGTTTGCCCCGGAGAGTTTTTCGCGGAATTCCGCGTTTTCGACTCGTTTTTGGATTTCTTCCCCTTTTCGGACTCGGTTTCTGTCTTCTAGTAGCCTTCTAACCTCCAGATTCGGCCCCTAGACTCCAAATCCTATCCGGAAACCTTCAGATACTCCAAATAGGCTTCTGGAACACCAATTCCTTGTCAACTTCAATATAATTGCTCGGAAATCCTCGATTTTCACCCAAAACCTGTAAAATAAAATCTAAAGGGAAACGTGACACTATTCTAATAAAATGCATTAAAATATAGCTAAATTAACATAGAGGATAGCTAAAATAGGTGAAAAAGACTCGAATGAAAGTGTAAAATACACATTCATCATAAAGCTTATAGAGTTTACAACAAAAAGGCACAAAAGATCGAAGAATCAGTGCATGTTGTATTCTACGAAAAGTCACAAGGAGTGCCTGCTGAAGAAGAAATATCAGATTGTATGAAGAAGCTACTCATACATGAGCAAAGAACTGAATCTGATGCTGGGCAAATCAAGTCAATTGAACTAAATGATGATTCTGACAATGACTCTCCTCCCCAAGTCATGACAAGATAAATATAGTTCATGACAAAGAATTTCCAGCAAAGACGCAGTTGCTCCGGATGTTGCTGAAACTATGCAACTTCTGTGCCTGCTGATGAGTTACCACAATCTAGCAATGCTGAACAAGCAGTTGCTGATGAACCGATCTCAGCAGAGACACAACAAAATACGAGTAGTACTGAGCAAGTACATGCTGAAGAGTCACATGCTGATGAGCAAATTTATCCAGATCCAAAGAGCAGAAAACCTGTTAATAAATGGATTAGAGATCGTCCCTCTACGGATATGATTGGTGATATTGACAAACGCCAAGTGACTAGATCCAAAGTATCTGCTACTCATCGACTTGCTGAAGAAGCAAATGTCGTAGAAGTAGAAGCTATGTTCTCTTGCTTTGTTTCAGAAATTGAACCCAAGACCATAGAAGAAGCTTTAAAGCATTCTGAATGGATCAAGGTAATTCAAGAAGAACTGGATCAATTTGAAAGGAACAAAGTCTGGAAACTTGTACCTCTTGCTGAAGGCAAGAAAGCTATTGGTACAAAGTGGGTGTTCAGAAACAAGCTGAGTGAATCTTGTGAAGTAACAAGGAACAAAGCACGTTTAGTTGCTCAAGGTTACTGTCAGACTGAAGGATTAGACTATGATGAGTCTTATGCACCAGTTGCAAGATTGGATGCAATTAGACTTTTCTTGGCCTTTGCTGCTCACAATGACTTCATTGTTTATCAAATGGATGTTAAAAGTGCATTCTTAAATGGTGAACTTGCTGAAGAAGTCTACTTGGAACAACCCCCTGGCTTTGAACTTCCCTCAGAAACCAAGATGGTATACAAGCTTCAGAAAGCTGTATATGGTCTAAAGCAAGCACCAAGAGCTTGGTATGATACCTTAGCTAAGTTCTTGCTGGATAATGGTTTCAAGAAAGGTGAAGTTGACAAAACTTTGTTTACCATGAACCATGATGGTAAAATACTCTTAGTTCAGATTTATGTGGATGACATAATATTTGGATCTAAGGACAAGCAACTTTGTGATGATTTTGGCAAACTCATGACAAACAAATTTGAAATGAGTAAGATGGGTAAATTGAATTATTTCCTAGGATTGCACGTCAAGCAACTCAAGGATGGAATATTCATAAATCAAGCAAAGTATGCGAAAGAAATGCTCATAAAGTTTAGGATCAAAGAGGAAGAAAAACCTGAAAAGATCCCTATGAGTGTTGGTACCAAATTGGGCTATACTAAAAAAGATAAATGTGTTGAAGAACACAAGTATAGGAAGCTCATTGGTTCCTTGTTGTATTTAACAACAAGTAGACCTGACATTCAGTATGCTGTTTGTGTGTGTGCAAGATTCCAATTGGATCCAAGAGAATCACACTACAAAAAGGTGATGAACGCGGGTTTGTCAGGTCCCGGTTCAGTCAAATATATTTGTTATTAAGCCAAAGGCAATCCACAACTACAACAAAAACCGTAGTGTAGCAGTAGAATGACTCGAGTGTCGTTCTCTCAGGACTATAACTAGCTTTATCAAATCTAATTTAGAATATAAAAACAGCAGACAGATAGCAAAGGGGTTTCTAACAGATAATGGAGATTGGTGATAGTATGATCCTTCAAAGCATAACGGGTCGATAATCATGCATAAATTCCTCGGTCTTGCATGGGGATCTTTGATCAATCTAATGTCCAGTTGCAATTATTAAGCACTACGAAGATAACGATTCTGACAAGTCAAGCACTATTGTCCTATTGTGTTCCGTAATTATTCAACACTACCAAGATAAACTCGCGAACAGGTCGACGAGGGTCCAATTGTGCATAATAATTAATACAACATACGAGAATTTAGGCTGAGCCTGATCAACGAAATAAAGCAATAACACGGAGTATAATGCGCGATATCGCCATTAGCATGATTATCTTCCCTTCGCTAAGAATTCACATACTACCACCAACGATAAGTTTAGCTACTCATAATAGGTATGCAATCAACAGAAATCATAGAAGAAAACATGTTGAAAGAATATAAAAATAAGTAGAATAAACTGTAAGATATAAAGTTACCGAAGGTTGTCAATCTCCGGAGAATTGCGATCCTACGAGCTCCAACATGCTATGAAAAAGAGTCCCCTAATCTACGAACCCCCAGAACAGGCTCTGGGAAGTCCCTACCTAAAACTACAGAGAAAGGTGAGAAAGTAGGTCTGGAAAAGTATGAATTTCGTAGAAATCTGAGCAACTATATATAGGCCTCGAAATACTGTGGGGCGATTCGCCCCGGAGAGTTTTTCACGCAATTCCGCGTTTTTGGATTTCTTCCCCTTTTCGGACTCGGTTTCTGACTTCTAGTGGCCTTCTAACCTCCAGATTCGACCCCTAGACTCCAAATCCTATCCGGAAACCTTCAGATACTCCAAATAGGCTTCTGGAACACCAATTCCTTGTCAACTTCAATATAATTTCCCGGAAATCCTCGATTTTCAACCAAAACCTGTAAAATAAAATCTAAAGGGAAACGTGACACTATTCTAATAAAATGCACTAAAATATAGCTAAATTAACATAGAGGATAGCTAAAATAGGTGAAAAAGACTCGAATGAATGTGTAAAATACACAATCATCAAACTCCCCAAACCGAACCTTTGCTTGTCCTCAAGCAACTAAGCTAGACTCTAATGCAAAAACCATGCAAGACACAAAATGGAGTCTCATGCCAAATAAAATGAACTAATCTACTGAATCTACCAAAAAACATATGAACAAAAAGCATATAAATCAAAGCATGAATATAGGTTGAAGAATACCTCGATTGACTTATACACATCCACATAAGCACTTATGTCAAGACAAGATAGTCTCTCGTAACATTCTCTACCTGGACCTAGTCAGTGACCACGTAATGAAGAATGCTAAGATACGTATGGTTGTCCGGTCCCTATGAAACTCAGGACTTACTGCTGTTCCACCATGTTAAGACTTTCCCTCAAAGAGGTCGAACCAGTACTGGCTCTCATCAAACGAAGGAGGGTTCCCTATAAAAGATAACACTCCCCTATTCTACCCATCTCTAAAGTAAAGTATTAAGCTATTCACCACTTTCTGAATGGCAGGACGAGGGTTGTCTAGAACAGATGACACTCAAGACAAAAAAGATAAAAAATAGAAAATTTCAACACGATTACGAACTTTACAGGAATGGGAAATCAGACACAACACTTTGCTAAACTGCTATTTGGCTTTCTTTTTTTGGACCCTTCTTTTGCTTTTTTGGGGTCTTTTCTCTTTTTTTTTTCTTATTTTTCTTTCCAGATTTTTTTCTTTTTCTTTTTCTCTTTTTTTCTAGAATTTTCTTTCCCTTTTTTTTTTTTTTTTTAGCCAGCAGTAGCATAACAAAAATAGAAACAAAATGACTTACACGACTTCCCCAAACCTATTCGAAAGAATAGGTTGGAGTACAAAATTTACGGAAAGGGAAAAATAAACTCACGGTACGGAAATGAAAAACTAAAACAAGTCTACGATGGTGTAACCCCCTCCCCAAACCTATTCGGAAGAATAGGTTATAAACAAAGGATCACACAACCTCACACTACCTCCTTCCTAGGCATTTAGCAATCTCAAAGCATGGTGAAGACTTGTTGCCTCTTAGGTACATAATTACTTGGGAAACAACCATAAGACCCTAACATGCATCATCCTATTATAAAGGCCTTCGTGAACCGCAGTAGAGAAAACATCACTAAGTGATGTCGAGACTACCAAGCTCAACTAAGTACAATACATAAATGTGACAGGCCAAGCGAGAAAAACCTCAAACAAATTCATAGAGATGAAGCATACAATTAATGGCATAGTTAGTTGATCTACCCAATAAAAAAGTTCAAAAAATTCGGCAATAAACTCCATATAAAACATGCAAGACTATCCTAGGATGAATGTAGTGAATGCAACCTAAAAATTCTAAGAAAGCGGTAAACGTGCAAATGCAAATGCAGACGGATAAAGCATGCGAGTAACTATACTCATCCTACCAATACCAAGCTCCAAACTAACAACATCAGATCACTTAAATCCCATCCCCCCTCATGAAATTAACGCTAGTCCCTAGCAGTAAGTAAATGAGGAAATAAGATGTGATACTAGATGTTACCCCATGGTTTGGCCTCGGTCAGCTGAGTATGCTGTTTGTGAGTTATTGGGACCGCTCCGGGAGCTTTATAGGGTGTCATCAGGTCTTCTGGTATGCGTGGTAGTTTCAATTATAGGCCGGATAGGAACAACTCCTCCATTAGTATCATCATTGCCCGTATGGCCTTCATTGTCACTACTGTCACGCACATCCTCACTAGTAGAGTTGTAGTGGCGAGTAGAATTCTCAAGATTAGCCGCCGCTGTTATAGAATCCTCCATCCTGAAGCCCTCCAATAGGATGTGAACTGTTGAAGGGGAAAGGGAAGTGGTATCAGGACCTCCCCCTCCAACGTTTTACATCACGAGAAGGTTATAGTAAGCTGCTCGGATACTCAGGAGTCTTCTACCATCTTTTCCAACGTCGACCACATTCTCTACGGTTGATCCGACCGATGTCTATATGATGCTCCCTTTAGAGGCAGGCAAGGGGCACCCCAACGAGGGGCTGGGCACCCATGTCATTATGTTTTGGAACCAAGCTAGCGCTTCGAGATCTTCTAGCAACTACGAACTCAAGATTGAATCCGTCGTGGCAAGATTGTCCCGGTGCCTTCCAGTTCACTCGAACTTTGCAGTCCTCGTGATGGAGTGCTGACGTAATAATGGTTTCTGTCCCTTCGGTGGTGCATGAATAGGCATAGGAGTCCTTACTCCAGGTGTACTCTATCTCCTCCTCTTGGATAATCCACGACGTTGTTGCAAAACCCCTTGGCTCCAACGCACATCTAACGAGGTCACTCTTCTTGACATGGTTATAATCGATCCCCTTCCAATACCTCATAGTAATCATACGGAAATGCTCCTTTCTGTTGGCTTGGTTCCTACAAACAACAGTTAGTACCTCGTATGACACAAAACTGACTCATGCATATGCTAGTGTAAGAACAAAACAAACAAGTGATATGATGAACAATCGAGCTCCCCAAACCTTTAATGTCTAGCCTAGCTTCTTCATCATGCAACATACCAATATAACTACCACATGCAATACATCACATTATGCTCTTACTAGACAACCAATATCCTAGATAACAAGGCTCAATTCATACCATAGTAGCGAAACATTCTATCATCATAAATCCTCATACACAACAATTAAGCATTCTATCATCAAATCCACCAACATTACACCAATAAACACAATCATAAGCATGAAATCAAAGATAAAAACATATTGCATAACAAGATATATCATCTAGTAGCAAAATTCCCAAATCAATAATCCAAGCATAATTGAGCATGCATTTGATAGTAAATAACACTTCTAATCACACAAACAACATACCCATGCATCAAATAAGCATAATTGAAGCTCAAATTAGAAAAACCCCCAATTCGAAAATTAGGGTTCTTAGGATGATACCTCAGATCTGAAAATCTAATGCATTAGGACGAAATCTGTTTGTATGGGAAGATTGATTATGTAATAGGCTTCGATTTAAGCTAAAGAACACTAAATTTGGTCAAGAAATGAAGAAGTTATGAAGATTTGAATGTAAAATCGCGATTTTCAGTTTTTGGGGAGGAGGAATGATGAAGATATGAAGAAAGTGAGGTAAAGAGGAAGAATCCGCGTTTTTTAACTTCTGGGGCCGTGGGGCGATTCACCCCGCACGCGGGGCGGTTCTCCCTCCACGCGGGGCGGTTCGCCCCGTGCTCCCCGATGCGGGGAGACGGCTTCCGTCGTCAGAAAACGCGGTTTTAATCTCCGAAACCAATTTTTTCAAAAAACCACTCGAAAAATATAACTCAAACATAAGCATATACGACACAGACATGAACAAATTCGCATACGAGAAGCAAATAGTTCAAGAATGAATGCATGCAGAAAAGCAGTAAAGAAAGCGATAAAATTCCGGGTTGCCTCCCGGATAGCGTCATTGTTTAAAGTCTTTGACTCGACTCCTGTCTGCGCTTATCTCTTCTTTTTGAGGGTACTAGGCTTCCCCTTCATTGATCTCCTCTCCATGCCACGAACCTGTGAATAAGAAAGAATATAGGCTGCAAGACCACAGTAGTGAGTAGTGAAAGAAATATCAGGCGGATCAGGTGGATCAGATATGGCTTTCAACACGTGTTGCTTGCCATCCACTTCAATAGTGCAAGTTCTTTGGTAGATGTCCATCACGGAGCGTAGCTTAGTCAAGAACGTTCGCCCTAAGAGTATGACATCCCCCGTTCCAGGTGCAGACGCCGGCATAACTACAAAATTGGTGTATACAGATGCTTCACCAATCTTGACCAACACATTTTTCACAACGCCTTCGGGTCTCATAAGGATCCATCCGCCAGTTGCACAATAGCCCTATGCTCAGATAGTTTTCCAAGGCTACTCTTTTCAAACACATTTAAAGGGAGTATGTTTGAGTAGGATCCCGTGTCTTGTGTGGCACGGACATCTTCAAGCTCACCAATCCCTACCTTAACATCGAAACTTTAGGGAGTGGTTCGGGATCCTCTTGCTCCTCTTCACTTTCGTCAGAACCATGGTCCTTCTCTCTTCCTTAGCCTGTAGAGTTCCTCCTTTTTGCAAACACTCGCACTTAGCAACCTTCTTGATGTGATTTCGTCAGGTAGATCACCAGCCAATGTGATGGTATTCGACTTCTCAGTGTTGTTAGGCAGCTGCTTGCTCCCTACTTGCTCCTCGGTCGATCAACCTATTGCATCTTTTGATGGGCAAGCCCTAGTGCTCTCTTCCAACCTACTCAAGCCTTGCCCTAGTCTTCTCCGCATCTTCTTCAATAACGTTGAGAAAACTTTGTGTGTGATCAACACCATCTTTTGCAGTTTTCTCTATCAGTTGAGCCGTCTTCGACTTCGATGGCTCTTTTTGGAGCGGGGTTTCGCAGTGGTCATTACCCTAGTTTAGCCACTTGCTACGGTCTTGGTTCAGGGCCATAAGTTTGTTTAGCCG
>CM051458.1:35108918-35130008 GCA_028274465.1 Plantago ovata
TGTAGGGGTCTGAATGAACAAACGTGGCCTCGTATGCGTGGAGGTATTATACTTGTTAGAGCAAGTGTGAGCCGATCCCACGGCCCGGAAACGGATTGTTCGACAATCTAGGAACCGTTCCCATAACTCCGCATGTTGTCGAAGTGTATTACCGAACAATGGAATTACCCACCGCAAACTCCCATCGATGTATACTCTACACCGAAGTGTCTATGGGGAACCGGAACAGTTTGCGAATTGATGCCAGTCATCCTTTGGACTTACAGGACTTTTCATCACATTTTTTGCCCCATACCTTGGTGGACCCGTCGATGTCAGCTCTGAATAAGAAGTTGACCCAAGACACGATCCAGGTTATGGCTACATACAAATGGGGGGATAAGTGATTATGTGAAGGATTCATCTCTCAGTTGTAGACAGGAGAGCACTGCTCATAGTCGTCCATAGTTGTGATTGGTAAACCACGGCAAGCGCATCAATATAATGATAGTCATAATAGATATTGGATCACCAAGCAACTCACTGAAGACGCCCAGGATGTATTATTGGATAGACACATCATCGATCCTAGATGCATTCGAGTCAGTCAGATGAGGGACGTTACCATCGCCGCGTTGAGCGCAAACATACTTCACAACGAAAGGGTTGCTTGAGAAAACCTCTCAAACGTCCTCATGTATTAAATTGTAAATGGAACCGTCTATGAATTCCATGTTGCCTAGTGTAGCACTTGCTTAATACAATAAGGCCCTATGGGTCACATGTGGTGATTCACTTAGCCGAATATCCTTGAAGATGGAATCGCAATTAATTTAGAATTAATGTGATGATGAATTATAATGATTGGAATTAATTATATTATTGTGGCACCTTACTAATTCGGAATATTAATTGAATTGATGATTAATTGTATTTTATGTAAATCTAATTAATATATTTTAGAAATATAATAGAGGTTTGATTTGAAGGATATATAATTTAGACTTAGTATATGCACATGGGCAAAATCTACTTAGAGTTTGAATTGCCTTCGAATTATAAGTGGGTCCAAAATTGGGACCCACATTACCCCCCCTTGGCCACGCCGCGTGTAGTAGTAGTATGGGAGGGAGTTTCGACTCCTTCCCATATTGAAGTCAAGGGTTAAGTTAGATTTCCTAATTGAGTTCTAACTTAATTGGGAATGAATCTAGACTTAAATTGGTTTCCTTGTGCAATAAGAATTAGAGTTCTTTTCCTTTATGAAGTCTAAAAGATCTTCGTTAGCTTCTATTGACTACTATATAGTAGGTCATTAGAGAGATTTTTCAATGCGAATATTTTAGAGAATTATTCTACCTTTCTTAGAGAAAATAAAAAGCTATCCCCTACCTCTATACCCTAGCGCGCGCGCCACTCTCCACCGGAGGAAAATCACCGCCCCATCTTCTTGGCCACATAAAAGATATCTAGCATTCTTTCCGATAAGATGTTCATCGTGGATACCAAGGTTGAGGTTCAAAGAGCTGAAAACTAACTTTTATTGTCTTGCAGATAATCAAAGTATTGCAGATATCTTCGACTTCGACGAAGGAGAAGATTCACCGGACTATTACGAAGACTTCATCTATTTGCATATCGATTCAATACCTATTCTTGCTTTTGGAGTATTGTAAGTCTTCTGATTAATGTGTTTATCATATACGTTATATGCATGATCAATTAACCTCCATGTTAAGAAAATTTTTGAAATTCCGCTGCGTACCCTAGGGGTAACTCTGACCATATTTTCTTACAGGTTTCTCAAAGCAAACCCTTCCGTTGTGAAGTCTGTTGCGCTCAACGCGGCGATGGTAACGTCCCTTCATCTGACTGACTCGAATGCATCTAGGATCGATGATGTGTCTATCCCAATAGTACATCCACGGCGTCTTTAGTGAGTTGCTTGGTGAATCCAATATCTATTATGACTATCATAATAATATTGATACGTTGGCCAGCGGTTTAACCAATCACAACTATGAACGACTATGAGCAGTGCTCTCCTGTGCTACACGTGAGAGATGAATCCTTCACAGAATCACTTATCACCCCCATTTGTATGTAGCCATAATCCTGGATCGTGTCTTGGGTCAGCTGCTTATTCAGAGCTGACATCGACGGGTCCACCAAGGATATGGGGCAACAAATGTGATGATAAAGTCCTGTAAGTCCAAAGGACGACTGGCATCACTTCGACAATTTTCGGTTCCCATAGACACTTCGGTGTATGATGAATGGAGATTTGTCGGGTCTCGATTCAAGCAAATAAATTTGTTATTTAGCCAAAGGCAATTCACAACTACAACGAAAACTGTAGTGTAGCAGTAGAATGACCTCGAGTGTCGTTCTCTAAGGACTATAACTAGCTTTATCTATTTAACTAAGAATATAAAAACAGCAGACGTAAAAGCAAAAGTTTTTCTAACAGATAATGGAGATTGGTGATAGTATGATCCTTCAAAGCATAACGGGTCAATAATCATGCGTAAATTCCTCGGTCTTGCATGGAGATCTTTGATCAATCTAATGTCCTGTTGCAATTATTAAGCACTACGAAGATAATGATACTGACAAGTCAATCTCTATTGTCCTATTGTGTTCCGTAATTATTCAACACTATGAAGATATACATGCGCATAGCTCGACGAGGGTCCAATTGTGCATAATAATTAATACAACATACGAGAATTTAGGCTGAGCCTGATCAACGAAATAAAGCAATAACACGGAGTATAATGCGCGATATAGCCATTAGCATGATTATCTTCCCTTCGCTAAGAATTCACATACTACCACCAACGATAAGTTAAGCTACTCATAATAGGCATGCAATTAACAGAAATCATAGAAGAAAACATGTTGAAAGATATATAAAAATAAGTAGAATAAACTGTAAGATACAATGGTACCGAAGGTTGTCAATCTCCGAACAATTGTGATCCTACAAGCTCCAAACTGCTATGAAAAAGTGTCTCCTAAGCTACGAACCCCCAGAACAGGCTCTGGGAAGTTCCTACCTAAAACTACAGAGAAAGGTGAGAGAATAGGTCTGGAAAAGTATGAATTTCGGAGAAAAACTGAGCAACTATATATAGGCTACGAAATAGTGTGGGGCGATTCGCCCCACACACCGGGCGATTCGCCCCACGTCCCGGGCGGTTCGTCCGGGAGAAAATCTCGCGGAATTTCGCGTTTTCGACACGTTTTTGGATTTCTTCCCCTTTTCGGACTCGGTTTCTAACTTCTAGTGGCCTTCTAACCTCCAGATTCAACCCCTAGACTCCAAATCCTATCCGGAAACCTTCAGATACTCCAAATAGTCTTCTGGAACACCAATTCCTTGTCAACTTCAATATAATTGCCCGGAAATCCTCGTTTTTCAACCAAATCCTGTAAAATAAAATCTAAAGGGAAACGTGACACTATTCTAATAAAATGCACTAAAATATAGCTAAATTAACATAGAGGATAGCTAAAATAGGTGAAATAGACTCAAATAAAGTGTAAAATACACATTCATCAAACTCCCCAAACCGAACCTTTGCTTGTCCTCAAGCAACTAAGCTAGACTCTAATGCAAAAAACAATGCAAGACACAAAATGGAGTCTCATGCCAAATAAAATGAACTAATCTACTGAATCTATCAAATAACATATGAACAAAAACCATATAAATCAAAGCATGAATTTAGGTTGAAGAATACCTCGATCGACTTATACACATCCATATAAGCACTTATGTCAAGACAAGATAGTCTCTCGTAACATTCTCTACCTGGACCTAGTCAGTGACGACGTAATGAAGCATGCTAAGATACGAATGGTTGTCCCGTGCCTATGAAACTGAGGACTTACTGTTGTTCCACCATGTTAAGACTTTCCCTCAAAGTAGGTCGAACCAGTACTGGCTCTCATCAAACGAAGGAGGGTTCCCTATAAAAGATAACACTCCCCTATTCTACCATCTCTCAAGTAAAGTCTTAAGATATTCACCACTTCCTGAATGGCAGGACGAGGGTGGTCTAGAACAGATGACACTTAAGATAAAAAAGATAAAAAATAAAAAATTACAACACGATTGCGAACATTACAAGAATTGGAAAATGAGACACAACACTTTGCTAAACTGCTATTTGGCTTTCTTTTTTGGACCCTTTCTTTGCTTTTTTGGGGTTTTTTCTTTTTTTCTTTTTTTTTTTCTTTCCAGATTCTTTTTTCTTTTTCTCTTTTTTTCCTGGAATTTTTTCTTTCTTTTTTTTCGATTTTTTCCTAGCCAGCAGTAGCATAACAAAAAGAGAGAAATAACTAACACGACTTCCCCAAACCTATTCGAAAGAATAGGTTGGTGTACAAAATTACGGAAAAGGAAAAATAAACTCACGATACGGAAATGAAAAACGAAAAACAAGTCTAGTCATGGTGTAACCCCCTCCCCAAACCTATTCGGAAGAATAGGTTATAAACAAAGGATCACACAACCTCACACTACCTCCTTCCTAGGCATTTAGCAATCTCAAAGCATGGTGAAGACTTGTTGCCTCTTAGGTACATAATTACTCGGGAAAACAACCATAAGACCCTAACATGCATCATCCTATTATAAAGGCCTTCGTGAACCGCAGTAGAGAAAACACCACTAAGTGATGTCGAGACTACCAAACTTAACTAAGTGCAATACATAAATGTGACAAGCCAAGCGAGAAAAACCTCAAACAAATTCATAGAGATGAAGCATACGATTAATGGCATAGTTGGTTGATCTACCCAATAAAAAAGTTCAAAAATTCGGCAATAAACTCCATATAAAACATGCAAGTCTATCATAGGATGAATGTAGTGAATGCAACCTAAAAAATCTACGAAAGCGGTAAACGTGCAAATGCAAATGGATAAAACATGCAAGGTACTATACTCATCCTACCAATACCAAGCTCCAAACTAACAACACTAGATCACTTAAATCCCATCCCCCCTCATGAAATTAACGCTAGTCCCTAGCAGTAAGAAAATGAGGAAATAAGATGTGATACTAGATGTTACCCCATGGTTTGGCCTCGGTCGGCTGAGTATGCTGCTTGTGAGTTATTGGGACTGCTCTGGGAGCCTTATATATGATCATTGGGAATTGTGGTAGTGGCGGTAGTGTAAGAAAATATGGTCAGAGTTACCCCTAGGGTACGCAGCGAAATTTTAAAAAATTTTCTTAACATACTGGTTAATTGATTATGCATATGTCGTATATATATAAACACGTCAATTAGAAGACTAACCTTACTTCCAAAGCAGCTTCCAAGTCTTCGTAATATTCTGGTGTATCTTCTCCTTCGTCGAAGTCGAAGATATCTACAATACTCTGTATATCTGCAAGACAATAAGAGTTAGTTTCCAGCTCCTAGAACCTCAACCTTGGTATCCACGGATGAACAGCCTATCGGAAGAATGCTAGGATATTCTTTATGTGACCAAGAAGACGGGGCGGCAATTCCCTCCGGTGGCGGTGTGCGCGCGCGTGAGGCTAAGGGGAGGAGGGGAGAGTTTTTATTTTCTCTAAGAAAACTGAGTAGAATAACTGTGTATCAAAAATCACACATAAAATCGTCTATCAAAACTCTCTCTAATAGTCCACTATATATAGTAGTCTATAGAAGCCTAAAGCATAAGCAATTAGACTTCGTAAAGGAATAAGAATCTAATTCTTATCGCACAAGGAAACCAATATCAAGTCTAGATTCATTCCCAATCAAATCAAAACTCAATCAGGAAAATCTAACTTATCCCTTGGACTTCTAATAGAGGAAGGAGTCGAACTCCTTCCCCTAACGTGCCACGCGCGCGCGCGCGCCTGTCCTACGGGACGTGGGTCCCACTTTTGGGACCCACATATATTTCTAAGGCAATCCAAACTCCAAGTAGATTTTTGCCCAAGTTCATATGTTAATTCTAAATTAACATATCCTTTACAATCAAACCTCCATTATATTTCCAAAATATAATCTTTAATTGTATTTACATAAAATACAATTACTTAGCCAATTCAATTAATAATTCCAAATCATTAATTGAGCCACCAATTATTATAATTAATTACAAATCAATTATAACCCATCAATCACAGGTAATTCCAAATTAATTGCGATTCCATTTTCAAGGATATCCTGATAGGCTGAATCACCGCATAGTGTGACCCATAGGGCCTCACCGTATTAAGCAAGTCCTAGACTAGGCAACATGGAATTCCTAGACGGTTCCAATTGCAATATTAATACGTGAGGACGTTTGAGAGGTTTCTCAAAGCTAACTCTTTCGTTGCGAAGCCTGTTGCGCTCAACGCGGCGATGGTAACGTCCCTTCATCTGACTTGCTCGGATGTATCTAGGATCGATGAAGTGTCTATCCCAATAATACATCCACGGGCGTCTCACGGAGTTGTTTGGTTAAGATATACTTATGACCATCATGTTTGGTCCACCAAGGATATGGAGCAACAAATGTGATGATAAAGTCCTGTAAGTGCAAAGGACGAATGGCATCACTTCGACAACTCACCGGTTCCCATAGATACGTCGGTGTAGAGTATACATCGATGGGAGTGTCCAGTGGGTACTTCCATTGTTCGATAAAGCTTCTTCGAACAACTATGCGCAGTTATGGGAACGTTACTTGATTGTCCAACAATCCGTTCCGTGGCCGTGGGATCGGCTCACACTTGCTCCAACAAGTATAACCTCCACGCATACTAGTCTTGTCAGGTTCATTCAGACCCCCACATCCGAGATGTACCACGACTAGGGAGAGTTTGGGATAGATGATAACTCACATAGCTCCCACTAACTGTGTGATCGGTCATCTATCCGAGGGGACATGTTCAGTATCAATACAGACAGCAATATAGATATGACATGCTGCAGCCTGGTGTAATATAAATATGAAAGCAATACTCAACAGTAAAATGAAACAAACATATATTATATTACGTTGACCTGTGTAATAGTACATATATATCCTCTACAAGGGCACCATGCCCTTAGTAAGGACTGTCTCTAGGACATATACACTATCAATCTCCCACTTGGACTAGAGCCAGTCACCTTTATGCCTAATGCCCAGATTAGCATAATGTCTTAAGTGGACTTCCACTGATAAGACCTTGGTGAAAGGATCTGCCACGTTGTCCGTGGTTGAGACACGTTCTATACTAACTTCTCCTCTATCTATAATCTCACGTATAACGTGATATTTTCTAAGTACATGTTTGTTCTTGTTTGTAGATCTAGGCTCCCTAGCTTGAGCGACGGCGCCCGTATTGTCACAATAAATCGTTATTGGACTGGGAGCAGGAACAACCCTCAATTCCTTCAAGAACTCTGAAATCCAGACAGCTTCTTTCGATGCTTCTGATGCAGCAATGTACTCGGCCTCTGTGGATGAGTCAGCAACCGTGGCTTGCTTAGAACTCTTCCAACAGACAGCTCCTCCGTTCAATTTGAATACGTATCCTGTCTATGACTTAAAGTCATCAGGATCTGATTCAAATCCAGCGTCGACATACCCAGACATCTTCAATTCTGGTTCTCCACCAAACACCAAGAACATCTCTTTAGTCCGTCTAAGGTACTTAAGAATGTTCTTCACAGCAGTCCAGTGAGGTACTCCTGGATTCTGTTGGTGTCGACAAGTGACACTAAGCGCATATGCCACATCGGGCCTTGTGCAATTCATTGCATACATTATAGACCCTACTGCCGAAGCATAGGGTACACGACTCATTGCATTTCTTTCTTCATCAGTTTTAGGACCATCCTTAACTGATAAGACAATCCCATGCCTAGCTGGGAGAAAGCCTCTCTTTGAGTCGTCCATCTTATAACGCTTCAGTATTTTGTCGATGTAGGTGGACTGTGTCATTCCCAACATCCTCTTGGATCTATCTCTAAAGATCTTGATCCCTAGGATGTAGTTCGCTTCACCCAAGTCCTTCATCGAGAAGGTACTTGATAACCAAACTTTAGTCTCTTCTAGCATAGAGACATTGTTTCCCATGATCAAAATGTCATCTACATAAATGATCATGAAAACAACTCCTTTGTCGCTGTGTCTCGCATAGACACAGGGATCTTCCTTGCTTCTGATGATGTCAAACAATTTGACAGCTTCATCAAAGCGGATATTCCAGCTCCTTGACGCTTGCTTTAGCCCATAGATGGATCTCTGTAATTTGCATATAGCAGTTGGCCTGGTTTTACTAATAAAACCTTCCGGCTGTACCATATAGACCTCTTCCTCAAGGTTGCCATTGAGGAAGGCAGTCTTTACATCCATCTGCCAGATTTCATAATCATAGTAGGCAGCTATCGCAAGTAGAATTCGAATGGACTTCAATTTTGCTACTGGTGAAAAGGTTTCATCGTAATCGATGCCATACCTTTGCGTGTAGCCTTTTTCCACAAGCCTAGCTTTGTGCGTCTGTACCTTGCCATCGGCATCTGTCTTTCGTTTAAAGACCCATTTGCACCCAATTGGTCTAACCCCTTGGGCAAGTCTACCAAGTTTCAAACTTGGTTCTGGTACATTGAATCCATTTCTAATTCCATGGCCTCTTGCCATTTGTCTGAGTCAATATCAATTATTGCCTCTTTGTAGGTCTCGGGATCTTCCCGATCTGATAAACCGACATCAATTTCACTGATGTCTTCTATCATAAGGCTTTGCTTCTGAGGTCCTCTAAGGATCCTCTTCGACCTACGGAGCTCGACTTGTTCTGGTGCTTTTCTTTTCTGGCTTCGTGTAACACGAACATTATCAGTGGGTACTGATGCAGCTGGTCGTTGGGCGCGACCCTGTTCCCTTGCAGGAGGCTGCTCTTGTGCAACTTGTTGCACAGGTTGGTTGACAACGGGTTCTACAGGTGTGGTTTCAACTGTTGATCTAATCACAGGACTCCCACTGACTATGACATGCCTAGCAAGTGTCATATCATCACCCTTGTCTGCTTCGAAAGCTCCCACTGAACTTGAGTCCAAATCAGAAGATTTAAAGACCTCATGTTTGCGCGTGTCAAAGTCTTGAATTTCTTCAAGTTCTATCATATCATCTAACCTCTCTTCTTCGAGGTATTCAGCTTCTAAAAAACTTCACGTTTCTAGACACGATCACCTTGTGATCTTCAGCATGATAGAATTCATAGCCTCTCGTCTGACGAGGATAGCCTATGAAATATACTTTGACACCCTTGGCATCTAACTTATCAGTGAGCATCAGCTTGACTATCGCAGGACAGCCCCAAGGTCTAAGATAGCCCAGTGAAGGCTTCTTTCCCTTCCATAACTCATAAGGAGTTTTCTCCACTGATTTAGATGGTACACGGTTCAGAATGTAGATTGCAGTTTGTAATGCATATCCCCACAGATACTTTGGAAGAGTCGAGAATCCAATCATTGATCTTACCATGTCTAACAGGATTCGATTCCTCCTCTCAGACACACCGTTTAACTGTGGTGTTCCAGGAGGAGTCCATTGCGATTGAATCCCATTTTCCTTCAAGTAATCGATAAATTCTTCACTAAGGTATTCACCTCCTCGATCCGATCGAAGAGTGACTATCCTTAGGTTCAATTCATTCTCGACCTCATTCCTAAACTCCTTGAATTTCCCAAAGGTCTCGGATTTATTCTTCATAAGAAAGATATATCCATACCTTGAGAAATCGTCAGTAAAGGTAACGAAGTAAGGATAACCCCCACGCGCATGGACTTTAAACGGTCCACATACATCGGTATGTATGAGCTCTAAGCAGCGAGTGGCACGAACACCTTGTCCAACAAAAGGTTTCTTCGTCATCTTACCCTTAACACAAGATTCACATGTACCATATGATTCGAAATCAAATGGTTCTAAGTAGTCCAACTTCCTTAGTCTTTGAATCCGTGTTTCATTGATATGGCCTAGCCTACAATGCCATAGATAAGATGGATTATTCTTCTTACTTGAAGACGGTTGTTTGTTATGTATTTGAAATAAAGGTTGACTACTTTGCAAAATATATAAACCATTCACCAAGCGAGCCTTTCCATAATACTGATCATTTAATGAAAAATAACAAGTATTATTCGCAAATCGAAAGGAAAAACCCATATTTTCTAACAATGGAATGGAAATAATATTTCTGACAATGGATGGAACAAAATAAACATTATCAAGTTCTAAACATTGTCCCGAAGGTAAATCTATCTTGCTGCGTCCAACGCGCTTGGCTTCAACTGGATTGCCGTTCCCAACATGCAAGTCGATTTCACCTCACTTGACTAGCCTGTGATCAATTAGCCCCTGCACATTATTACAAATGTGTGAGCCACAGGATGTATCTAATACCCAACCATTGGAGTCAAAAGTAGTCATGTTCATTTCAATAACAAACATACCTGAGCCAGAAGCTGATGACTTCTTGGCCTGATCTGCCCTAAGCTTAGGGCAATCTTTCTTCCAATGTCCTTTCTGCTTACAGAAAAGACATTCATCTGTGCGCACCGTTCCGCTTCTCTTGAACTTCCTTTTCTGGTTCGGGCGCTTAGGCTTATCACTCCAAGTGTTAGCCTTGGCTCCCGACTTTCCCTTACCCTTAGCACCTTTGCTTTTCGGGTTCGAGTTAGACGGTTGCCCAACAAGCATGATCGACTTTTCCTTCTTAGGAAGAGTTTGATCATATGTCTTCAGCAGATTATGAAGTTCAGGCAGTGTGACGTCTTTCGCATTCATCGTGTAATTAATGATGAACTGCGAATACGAACTCGGCAATGATTGAAGGACAAAGATCACCATGATCTTGTTCTCTAGCTTAACGTCGGCATCGGCAAGCTTTTCAAAGAGACCAATCATTTTGAGAACATGCTCAGACATGTTCCCTCCTTCACTGAGCTTGCACCTGTGTATGTCTTTGATCTAATCAAATTCAACACTTCTAGCTGTCGTCTTAAAGAGCGACTCAAGATGTTTCAACATCTCATACGGCAACATGCTTTCATGTTGCCTCTGCAACTCATTGCTCATTGCCGCCAGCATAATACACTGCGCGGACTTAGCATCCTCAAGATGCTTATCAGACCTTGCCTTGTTGGCTTGATTCCAAGCAGCAACCTGATCGGCAGTATGATTTTCGGGGCACACGGGAATGACCTCGTCCAAGACGTACTCAATCTTTTCGTACCTCAGCACCAAACGTATATTCCTGATCCAATCTAGGAAGTTTGGTCCGGTTAAAATTTGCTTCTCCAAGACAGCACGGAGCGAGATACTCGCCATATCTAATATCCTAAGGAGAAATAATATAGAACGAAAACAATAAATCAACTATTGAAATATCATTTCTAAATACACAGTCAACATAACTAAACAACAAGGTCCTTTAGCTGTTTAGCTCCCACTATTTTCACATATGCTTGCCCCCACAACAAACATACGGGTAATGTCCAACAAGTTACCGTAGTGGCCAAGATCCAAATCCATATTATGCCATACTCCAACGGGGGCTGGTCGCATAGCATAATATGACCGGTAGGACTAGTAAGACTATCCAATTGCGTCACGCAACTCTTGGTTGTTAAATCTAATTTAACCCGATGCCCTACATATTGCATCTATCGAGGTCGCTAGATACAATATGCAGTAAGTCATAACCATAGGCTTACTCTAATTTGACGATTACTGCGAGTCTTGTAAGACGAGGTCGCCAATACAAGAAAACGCAATGAAAGTTCAAAATTAAAGCACCCTATGGAAAGCATCTCAGAATTACATATATTTATATATATACATATTTCCGTACTTATATTGGTTGGGGCTTGTAGCTTGAGGGTTGTTATCAGTCATCTACAAACAAATAAGGGCGCCGCCTACCCATCATGCATGAACGGTCTACACGTAATGGATGCCGCCTATCCATTCTAGTTCTAAACGCGGTCAAGCATATAATGGGTGCCGCCTACCCATACATAAATATGCGGTCCGACATATAAGAGGGCGCCGCCTACCCTCGCATGCATAGCGGTCGAACGGAATGTAAAAACATGGTATTTAAACATGCATTGTCAAACAATAGCATATAGAGCATATGAAACATGTAGCAGCCTATGTGGATGACAAATGACTTCATAATTTCATTATGAAAATTATAATCCCATACTTATAATGTCTATGAAATAATTGAAAATTTGGACTAGATTGAACATTCGAAAATTCTATTGACCAAGTAGCAATTTTCGAAAACCCGAAGGACTTAATTGTAATTTTAAAAACCTTAGAGGTGTTAAATCTAAAATTCAAAAGTAGAAGGACTAATTTGCAATAAACAATAAATTTATAAATTACAAATAAGCCCTTTAACTTTATACTAATTAAATTTAACGCCTCTAGTTTAAAACAATTACAATTAAATGATATTTATATTCCAAATATAAAATTCAATCCTCAAAACTTTCAAAGTTCGATTTTGGGTCCAACCCGAAAATATATATATATATATATATATATATATATATATATATATATATATATATGTATATATATATATGTATATGTATATATATATGTATATATACATATGTATATGTATATATATGTATATATATATATATATATATATATATATATATATATATATATATATATATATATATATATATATATATATATATATATATATATATATATTTTTTTTTATTTTTTATTTTTTATTTTTTTAAACGTGGGACGGGACTTAGTCCCGCCCCCTCCCGGTGCCCCAGGCCCCGGGCACCTGCGTCCGCAGGCGCTGCCCGCGGCACGGGCGCCTGCGCAGGCGCCGCCGGCCGCCGCTTGCGTCGCGCAAGCGGCCCCGGTCAAAAAATTTTATTTAAATTTTTTTTTTTTTTTAAAAATATAAATTCTAAATTTATATAAAATACAAAACTTTTGAAAATCGAATTCATCATAGAATCAATTGCATCCACATATCTACAAAATCATACAATATATATACGTATATACGTAATCAATTAACCTCGCTCTGATACCACTGTAAGAAAATATGGTCAGAGTTACCCCTAGGGTACGCAGCGGACTTTTAAAAAAAATTCTTAACATACTGGTTAAGTGATTATGCATATGTCGTATATATATAAACACGTCAATTAGAAGACTAACCTTACTTCCAAAGCAGCTTCCAAGTCTTCGTAATATTCCGGTGTATCTTCTCCTTCGTCGAAGTCGAAGATATCTACAATACTCTGTATATCTGCAAGACAATAAGAGTTACTTTCCAGCTCCTAGAACCTCAACCTTGGTATCCACGGATGAACAGCCTATCGGAAGAATGCTACGATATTCTTTATGTAACAAAGAAGACGGGGCGGCAATTCCCTCCGGTGGCGGTGTGCGCGCGCGTGAGGCTAAGGGGAGGAGGGGAGAGTTTTTATTTTCTCTAAGAAAACTGAGTAGAATAACTGTGTATCAAAAATCACACATAAAATCGTCTATCAAAACTCTCTCTAATAGTCCACTATATATAGTAGTCTATAGAAGCCTAAAGCATAAGCAATTAGACTTCGTAAAGGAATAAGAATCAAATTCTTATCGCACAAGGAAACTGTTGAAGGGTAATTCGTGTTTCTTTCTAAGTTCGCAATGAGTCGCTATTCTAAGTCTTTCTAGTTCTTCTTGTAGTGTTCCTCTAAGATAGGAAATGAGCCTTCTTGTAGCTTCCTCGTACCTGAAATAGACTAGAGGGGGGGGTTAGTGTCTCTTGCCCGGTCTGTAAGGTATCAGACCGGGGAGGCGACTTTACGAGTAGGGAGTTGTGAGGCTTCCCTAGTAAGAGTAGTGAAAGTGGTGCTCGGGTGACGTAGTTAATGCTTACTGTTGGAGAGTAAATGAGGGCCTTTTATACTTGCGACCCTTCATCTTCAGGTCATGTAGGATCACGCCACGTGTACGGCCAGGATTGAGGCCTTCCTCGGCCCAGGCCCATTAAGGCGGTCCGTGGGCCTTGGCCCAGGAGAGCAACCATGGCTGGTCGCTCTGGGGTCCTCGTGCCTTCCTTGTGCGTGGGTGATGCGAGTAGTGTCCTGCTCAGTTTCTGTCAAGGAGCGTTACCTTGACGTAAGGCCTCCTCGAGCGCGAGAGAGATGCTCCTCGAGCCCACTGGCAGGTTTGTCCTTGAGAGGAGCTTATTTTGAGGGTTGTCCTCCCAGTGATGTCGGACCCTATGTTGGTCGATCCACACCTTAGTGACGTACTTGGGTGTGGTTGTGCCCCTTGAGGGACGGCCTATGATGCTTTGTCGCGCTCTTAGACCGCTCCAGTTCGTACATGCGGACTGGACATATTTCAACCCTAACATATGTCCCCCTAGTTTCCAAGTATCTTTGTAGAAGATAGTTGAGGAACTATGTTGAAGTAGAGGTCGAGCAGAGCCTCGACTAGTAGTGGGCGAAAAAAGATTTCCGTATTCGCACCTTGGTGCCTTTCCCTCCTCCTATCTCTCCCTCCCCCCCCCTTTTTATAGGGTGCGAGCAGACGTTGCTCGGACCTTATGAAAAGAGGTATTTTTGCTGGGAAAAGATCGGATCCGGGTAAGTATTCCTTAGTGGAATGGAATGACTTCCTGCCGCTTTTTTGCTTGCGAAGTATCTCGCGGAGAGATACTTGTGTAGAAGGAATCTCGAGGAGAGATGTATTCATGTTTTGCTAGCAAAGTATCTCGCGGAGAGATACTTGTGTAAAAGGAATGGAATGACTTCCTGCCGCTTTTTTGCTAGCAAAGAATCTCGCGGAGAGATACTTGTGTAAAAGGAATCTCGAGGAGAGATGTATTCATGTTTTTGCTAGCAAAGTATCTCGCGGAGAGATACTTGTGTAAAAGGAATCTCGAGGAGAGATGTATTCATGTTTTTGCTAGCAAAGTATCTCGCGGAGAGATACTTGTGTAAAAGGAATCTCGAGGAGAGATGTATTCATGTTTTTGCTAGCAAAGTATCTCGCGGAGAGATACTTGTGTAAAAGGAATCTCGAGGAGAGATGTAATCATGTTTTTGCTAGCAAAGTATCTCGCGGAGAGATACTTGTGTAAAAGGAATGGAATGACTTCCTGCCGCTTTTTTGCTAGCAAAGAATCTCGCGGAGAGATACTTGTGTAAAAGGTAGGAGGAACCCCGAGGAGGCAAGCTGCATGGTCGGCTCCTCGGTCCCCTGACACGTGGCCGTCGAGTTTCCGTGGTTCTGAGATTTTTCGCGATGTTGATCCGAGGATGACAGATCATGGTCGTCGATCTGTCTCCGCTTGTCTCGAGTAGACTGATGCTCGCGCCGCGGATTTAACGTCGTGGTTAGGTAATTCGTCCCTGAGTTGGGAGCGTCTTCGGGCCGGAGCGGGAGCGTGGAGGGCAAAGATGGTAATTCGCCAGGCGGCCGCAATCTGGACCGTTGATCTGGGACACGTGGTCGGTCCGGATGGCGCGAGGACATGCGTCGTTTCATATCCCCGGGATACCCTTCTATAAATAGGTCAACACTCGGTCATTCCACACTTTTCGCAATCCTAACTTTCAGAGCAAATACGAGAGAGCGAGTAGCATTTGTGAGATCGACGAGAGTAAGTGATCGCGCCAAGCAGTGTTCGAGGAGCGTTTCCGACGCCAAGAATCCCGTTTTCAGGCGAAACTCCAGCTTTTTCCGGCCTTCTTTCCGGTTTCCAACCTTCACCTACTTAAAATCAAGTAAGCTTTCCTTTCTTTGCCTTTAATTCCCTCTTTCTTTGGTTGATTTTGCCTAGAAATGCTTTATTTTCTCTGCCTTGTTGCTTCCTTGTCTGGAATTTTTGCATGTCGGTTTCCTCTTTCGATTTTTGTCTCCCGGAATGTTGTATGACGGCCTAAGAACGGCCTTGGACCTAAAAGTTGTTAAACGGACCTGTAAACGGACTTCACCGGAATTAATTCGAACCGATTTGGACGGATTAGCTTGGCAAAGCCTTAGGAATAGCTTCCCTTATTTACTGTAATCCCCTGGTAGCCTCCTCATTAGCGTACAGCTGTAGCTTGAAATTTTGGCGGTTGGTCGCTCTTTGCTCTGTGTAACTGCATGTCCTCGCTCCTGTCTGGCTGTACATGTATGTCGTTACGCTGCTCGGTTTTTTACTCATTTTTTGAGTGGTTGGTCGCTCCTTTGTATGCTCCTCGATCTACTGTAGAGTAACTTCTTGATTTATTGCTTTCTTTTCTTTTGAGATTTTTCTCCGTTCGGGAGGTCGAATCCTTAATGAACATACCTAAAAGGACCTCTCGGACTATAACAAACCATCCTAACTTCTTTCTTTGCCCACCTTTAGGATGTCCGAGAGGAGCGACGATAGCCAGAACATCTCGGCCGCCGGAGAGTATGGGAGCGACCATACTACGTCGCCTGATACGTCAGACGTATCGGCGACCTTTCTAGACGAAATAATAGAGGAGGCTGTCGAGGAGCCTCAGCTCGAGCAGGGTGGCGAGCAGGCTGCAGGAGAGGATGAGGAGACGGAGAGTGAGGACCTCTACGAGTTGGTGAGTAGAAAAAGGCGTCGTACCGAGGACGACGATTTTATCGACGACCGTACTGAGGCGGAAGGTGGTCCCCGCAACACCGGCGTATCTGCGGAGTTGATAACTCGCGCTGCCCAAGTCCACGGGCGAAATTACGGGACGGCCGTGAACGTGGTCGTTCCTGAGATCCGTGTCGAGGAGATGGATGACACGGAGAGGCCGGAGTTGGCCTTAGCATTGTACGAGGAGGGCGAGCAC
The DNA here is from genome assembly GCA_028274465.1 of Plantago ovata. Taxonomy (NCBI): domain Eukaryota; kingdom Viridiplantae; phylum Streptophyta; class Magnoliopsida; order Lamiales; family Plantaginaceae; genus Plantago; species Plantago ovata. The sequence continues at coordinate 35,125,742 of CM051458.1, forward strand.
TCGGCGAAGCGCGGGAAGGCTTCGATACCCGTTCAAATCATCGATAGCGATGATACGGATGATGAGAGCGAGGAGGACGATGAGGCGACGTCTCCTCGGACTAGTTCCCCAGTGAAGAGGTTAGATTCCCTCCGCAAACAGCTAGGAGAGCTGTAATTACAGATGAGGAGGAGGATGAAGTTCCTCTGACAATTGGAGACACTCATAGGAGTGAAGCTGGTCCGAGTACGAGGTCTCCTTCCTTCTCGGAGGGACAACGGCGCGCAATCAGGGACGCGAAGAGGTTCTCGCGCGAGGAGGAGACCAGTTACCACACAATAGACCCGACTGCCATAGACTTTACATATCCGAGTGGGACTCGAGGACCCAACCCACTCGAGGAGCAGGAGTATGAGATGCGCCTCGCTCAGATGGCCGCCGACAAGAAGAAGGCTGAGCGCAAAGCGAGCAGGCCTTCTCGCTCCCGTGCTGCCAAATCGAAGAGGGCCAAGGTTACCGTAGAGCCAGAGCCAAAAACTACTAAGGCTGCTGAGAAGAAGTTCACCAAGAGTGCTCGAACGGTCGACCTGCCCGATCCAAATGGGGAGAAGAACGAGGATGGTATTATACCGACCACCTCCTCTACCGTCAAGCTCGACGAGGTTCCCACGCTTAGGTGGAAGTATTCTCTCCCCGAGAATAAGTTTGACATCCTCGTGCCCAAAGAGGATCAGACTTTTTATAACGCTCCTCCGGGGTACATGGCCGTTCACTGCCTTAGCTTGGATCGAGGATGGATCCTCCCCTTCTGTGACGCTTTCCGCGACATATTCAATACTTTGGGGATCGCTCCTTGGCAATTGGTGCCAAGTGCCTTTGGAACCCTCGTGTGCTTTGGAGTCTTTTGCATGAAGAGGGGGATCGAGCTCAACTTTCATAATTTTAACCAGTTGTTCCGGGTCTCGATGAGCTCTGGGAACAAGTACTTCTACTACTTCAATGCTCGACCAGGCCTTGGTTCATCATGGATGCTCCTAGCTCCTCGGGCTACAAGTGGTTCCACAGGTACTTCTACATAAGAAAGAGGAAGTTGCCCAATATGACCGAGGAGGAGCTGGAGTGGGGAGTGCCGAAACTGATGTTTCGAGGAAAGATCGCGGACAAGCACCCATTGCCCGAGGAGTCCGATCCCTGGGTTGCTGAGCTCGAGGAGCAAAATCGGGACCCCATCCCGAGAAGTATTTTTATTGGGGACTGGTCCTTCAGCCGCTTCCTTATTTGGCGGGTCTTTCACCCTATGCCTACACAGGGTATATCGGGAACCGATATACCCGAAAAGTCCTCTTCGGTAACTAGCTCTTCGCGCTTTTCTTTTGCTTTTGTACTTGTAATTTTTTCTTGCTTACTTTCTGTTGTGATGTGTTCCTCGCTCTCTTGCTTTTCTCTTCGCTTTTTACTTATCCTCGATTTTGCTAACTTGTGTTTTTGCTCTTGCAGCTTATTGGTTCCAGTGGATAATGTCGAAGACATTGGCTGCCAAGGAGGAGCAAAGGAGGAAACAACGGCTGGCAAATAAGCAAACGAAGATTCTCGGGTCGTTGAATCTGACCCCTCCTCGCAACGCCGCGCATCATCGGGATGCCCTAGTACAGGAGGGCTCGCGACAAGGGAGAACCCTGTTGAGGCCATAAAAGGGCCGAGGAGGAAGCCGCCGCGAAGAGGGCGAAGGAGACGAAGGAGGCCGAGGAGGAGGCCTTGAACACGGTCGAGGCAGAGAAGAGGCCGGAGAGGCCTGCCGCGAAGAGAGGAGCGAGGAAGCTCATTTTTAGGGGGTAACACCGAGCCTGCCCGTAAAAAGGGTAAGGTGGCCGCTTCCGGAGAGGATGAAGTGAAGCGGCTCATACAAATGAGCGACCTTGATCGGGCGCACGAGCTAAGCCTTTGCTCGCTCCAGGTGAATATCCTTATACTTTTGTTGTGAAATTTCTCTAAGTATAGAATTTTCTCTCCTCGCTAACACTGTTCTCCTTTTGCAGCTCGAGAACTTGAAGGAGGCCTATGGCACGTGGCCGCTGATCGCGCTGATATAGGGGTCGTCATCGAGGACCTCGAGAAGAATTGGCAGCCTCAGAGAAAAAGGCCAAGGTCTCGGAGGTTGAGGCCGGAAGCTAAAGATTAAGGTAGAGGAGCTCGAGAAGGAGCTCTCCCGCGAAAAGTCGAGGAGCAAAAGCTTTAAGGGCGCCTATGCTACTTTGTCCGTTGTATGGAAAAGTTCAAGGCAAGCGTCCTCTCCTTCCTCAAGGGGAGTCGCATTTCTGCTGCTCGCGACTTTATGTCGTCGGTCACCTATAAGCTGGCCTTAAGAGACGTGCAAGTGGCGTCGCGCGAGGAGGGCTTTTTCTCCTGTGTCGGCCAGCTAAGAGGGTCAATTTGCTCCGGTCGACTTCGATGCTGACGATCGCGAGGACCTTCATCCGGGGCGGCGCGAGGACCTGACTCCATACCCGATGAGGAGATCACGGAAGAAATGCATGATCATGCGAGTTCGGCGAGTTGGTGACCGACCCAGAGGTACCCTACCCCAGCAAGCCGGCCTATCTTCCATCTTGGGTGCCCGATGTTTTGAGGAGCGGGATCATCTTCCCGTTCGAGAAGGCGGCTCTTCGCAACGCGGCCTGGATAAAGCTGACGCGATCCGGTCCTCGGGAGGGCTGCTGACTTTGTTGAGCCCGAGCTCACTATGTATTCAAAAGGCGATCGAGGAGGCCAGAGCTCAGGAACGCGAAGACCCTGAAGGCCCAGAAGCGAGCACCGTTCGGGGAGGTGATGCCAGTGCGACCACCCCGGTCACAGAAGTTCAGATAGCCGTACATGGTAGATCGGGGAGGCTCCTTGAAGACCGAGTATGCTCGGGTTATGTTGTAATTTTTTTTTCCTTTTCAGTACTTGTTTTTATTTCAAACAATCTTCATTCAGCCCTTGTGGCACTCCTCGCAACATTATGTTTGTAACATAACTATTTCCTGTTGTTGGTTGTTTGCTACTCTTTTCTTTCAATAAAAAGCAATGCTCTTCGATTCCATACTTGTGTTTTTTCTAAATCCAATTATTGTATGACGTATAACTTGGATAGAGTATTTGAACAACGTATAAGACAGAATCGAGAACCAATGTTCTTCGCTGCGAGCTTCTCGATCTACTGACGCTTCTCGATCATCTGGGTGATTGAGAAAAAATTCTAAGTGTTTGAGTTAGAAGACTGGAAGTCGTTCTCCTCGATCACTTCCATCTACTCGCTTTTCTTCTTTATGGTTTCTGATCGATCCTCTCGAAGAGGTTTGGCGCGGGTAGGGTTCCCCTTAATCATTGAAATCGAATAGCTTTTTCTTAAAGTAGCTTTCTCGCTCGAGTAGTCTTACTTTTTGAGTATAGTACTCTATACTTGCATATTTTTCTTGTTTGAAAGAGACATTGTATTGATTTGTCGGAAATGCAATTACAATGGGGGCTCCTCGGCCAGCTTGCTTACAACAACTTTTTAACAAAAGCAAGGGTGCCTCTCACTTGGTCAATGAGAATCCTCGCGCTCAATGGACTTCCACATAAGTTTCAAAAGCTTTTTCTCTTGGCAACTTCAAGCGTAGAATCTCTGGAGTTAGAAGTATTCAAGGATTTTCAATACCCTTCCACTTTCTTGAAGCCGATAACTTCCGCTGGACCTTGCTTCAATTATCTTGTAGGGGCCTTCCCAATTGGGTTGCATTCTTCCCAACTTGCTCAAGATGTCTGCTCTTCGGAGTACTAGGTCCTCAACTTGGAAGTCTCTTTCTCTTACGCCTTTGTTGTAGGTCTTCGCGATGAGTGTCTTGATATCGAGGATATTGGCCAAGGCGTTGGTCCTCGATCACGGATTGTCTTCGAGATCGAAGAGTCGCCTTATGATTGTCCTCGGGTTGGTACCCTTGGATTCTGAGGGTTTCCGACCGCCACTTCGTGGTATGCACCGCCTGGACCCATAAAACTAGCGAGAAGGGAGTCTCTCTCGTAGCTGTTGTTGAAGTAGTGCGGTATCCCACACCACTCCATCAAGCCTCGTCGACCCAGTCCCTATGGTAGCGAACCTCTTCTGCAAGTTGTTGACGAGGATTTTGTTGACGCTGTCTGTTTGCCCATTGGAGTGAGGATGTCCGACAGAGGTATACTACTCTCAATCTTCATCGTCCTATTGCACCATTCATTGAAGCTTTGGCCGCAAATTGAGCACCGTTATCGGAGATGATGACCCTTG
>CM051458.1:35130108-35147139 GCA_028274465.1 Plantago ovata
TACTAGCTTCATCATGCGATTGGATATCCACGACTGCATACGGGATCCAAACCGCCGGCCTGCAATCCACGAGAGATTTGATCCCGCGGACTCTATGTCTACGACCGGGAGTCTTACACTACCCCATGAGGTACTGAATGGCATTAACCGTGGACGATTATGAATTGCCTGCTGATCCACCCCGATTTTTGCGCCACAACGATCTCACATTCGAGGCAAGGGTGATTTGAAGTTCGTTCAAGCCCATCTGATCCTAGCACACATGATCCGAGGTTTAGTCCTATTACGGAGTCCTAGTCCATGCTCTCTTGCATGATTTGCCTCTCAATCCTGGCGTCGTCATCGTCGAGGAATAAGCGCCGCCGTTATGCCAAACCGGAAGCTTGCCTTTGGTAACTTGATCACGGCCATGTGCAAGGAGGCCGGAGTTCCCCACCTCGTACTGGACAAGAAACCGAAAGAAGCCATCAACATTGATACGTACAATGAGATGTACGGGACTTGGTGGCGCTCAGCAAGGAGAAAACCATGCAACCTAGGTTTACGCGCCATTTGACAACCTCCTCCACCTTCCTCCTCCTACGGTCGGACAATGGGGAGCTTCGACTTCTCGTTGTTTTCAACCAGATCTATGGTCGATCATTTTGGTACCTTTCCAAACCACCTATTTTTTAGGCTCATTCGACCCAGGTTACCGAGCAATTCCTGGGATTTAGGAGCGCGAAGTCAAGAGGTGGTAGACTTCCGTTTTATGGGGCAGCTTTGGGATGATACCACCAGGGGCGTGTAGATCAGCGTTGGGAGGCCGCTCGGCAGAGGACACTAGGCGTTTGGAGAGCCACCAGGGGGAGATACTATGAACCGCTATGATACCTTAGCCGCCGAATCCGGGGTACCCTTTCCTATGATCAGACCGTGGTAGTGGGAGTGACTTCCCGAACACCCCCCTACGACCCCTACTCCTAGAACACCCCTCCGACAGGGGCCACATTTATCGGTAGTATTTGTATATTATCGTATTTTGGCTCGTTTACAATGTTGGTTGAACTCTTTCTTTTCGATTTGGTTGTATGATGTTGTGGGGTCTTTTGACTATTTTTTATGTACTCTTTTTTATTTTGCTTTTGTAGTTGTGGCCCTGTGTGCCTTTTGTCGTGATAGTTTAGTCGAGTTTTTGTCTTGGTGCCTTAGGTGATTAAGATAGGAAAAAACATCGAAAATCTGGAAACAGGCCAAGCGAAGCGCTTGGAAGGGCCAAGCGGTCCGCTTCAAATTCCAGGAAGTTTTGCAACTTCCTGGAAATTCAAGCGGAGCGCCTGGAGCCTCCCAAGCGCTCCGCTGGGACCCTGTACCCAAATTTTCCTCTTTTTTTCCATTCTTCTCACCTTTACGCACCCATTTTCACATGTTTCTTGAGTCCTTTCAGGTACTACTCATTATAGGAGATTGGACACCGAACCTTTATCTCAGGGAAGTTTACTTTCAATCCAATTTTTCCTTTTCATTCAACTTTTCTTTGCTCGAGGACGAGCAAAAGTTTAGGTTTGGGGAGGGGGTATTGGATTTTCAGTACTATATGCTTGTGTGGTTCGTACATGCCTTATTTTACTCAAGTTCATGTGTTTTGTCGTGTTTTTTTTTTTCAAATTTTTGCATGCATATCATCCCTAGATTAGTTGTTGCACGTTGTTGTGTGTGGAGTTTATTGCCAAGTCTTTTGAACTTTTTTATTGAGTAGACTAAGTGTTTATGACCATTGATCATATGTTGCATCACTTTGCAAGTAGTTTGAGGCTTGTCTCGCTTGGTTTGTCACATTCGCATGTGCACTAGTTAAGCTTAGTAGTCTCGACATCACCTTGAGTGGTGTTTCTTCTGCTGCGGTTCACGATGGCCTTATGAAATGATGCATGTTAGAGTCTATGGTGTAACCCGTGTAATTATGTACGTAAGAGGCGACAAGTTCTTCACCTCGATTAGAGATTGCCAAATGCCTAGGAAGGAGGTAGTGTGAGGTGGTGATTCCTTGTATTAAACCTATTCTATCGAATAGGTTTGGGGAGGGGGTTGCTTCGTTGATCTTGTCTTTCGTCTTTGAGTCGTTGTAAAGTTTCCTTTTCTTTTTCTTTTTTTGTTTGTGTCCCAACCTATTCTTTCGAATAGGTCTGGGGAGGTGTTTTTGACACTTAGTACTGCTGCTGTGCCCATATATAAAAGAAAAAAAAAAGGGAGAAAAAGAAAAGAAGGAAAAAAAAAAGAGAAAAGAAAAAAAGAAGAGAAAAAAAAAAAAAGAAGAAAGAAAATAAAGAATAAGACCCAAAAGCAAAAGAAGGGTCGTTGCAAGCCAAAAGCAGTCTCGTAGTGTCAAGTTTCATGTAAATATTTTGTCCTTGTGAAGTGTCGAGTTGTAAATTCTATCTTTCGTTTCGTGTCACTTTTGTCAAGGCCTGTTCTTGACCACCCTCGTCTTGCTATTCAAGAAGTGGTTGAAAGAGGCTCATTCTTGAGAGTCTGGGTAGAATAGGGGAGTGTTATCTATCTAAGGGAACCCTCCTTCATTTGATGAGAGCCAGTATTGGTTCGCCCTCTCTTGAGGAAAAGTCTCGCTTGGTGAACAGAAGTAAGTCCTCGGTTCATAGGACGGGGCAATTGTAGTATGATAACATGCATCATTGTGTCGTCACTGACCAGGTCCAGGTAGAAGATGTTACGTGAGGCTCCTTTGTTTAACCAAGTGCACTTGAGAATGTGTATATTCGCAATCGAGGCATACTTCAACCTATTTGCATGTCATGCTCTTTTGGTCTTGTTCATAAGCATTTGGTAGATTCAATAGATTAGTTCACTTTACTTGGCATGAGACTCCTTTTGTGTTGCATTAGGATAGTTTGTTGCTTGAGGACAAGCAAGGTTTGGTTCGGGGAGTTTGATGAACGTATTTTTGACGCGTTCATCTTGTCTTTTTTACCTTCTTTTGCTATCTTCTAGCCTTGTTTTTTGGTTAGTTTTGTAGAATAGTGTCACGTTTTGTGTTTTCTGCATTTTCAGGCACTTAGGTACGAAACGGCGTTTTTGGAGCTCAAAATGAGCCTTTTTGATGGAAAAGATGGCCCCGTTGAAGTTCCCCAATCTCCGTGGCTTGTTCGTAAGTGTTTGAGCATCAATAAGCATCGAGAAGGATGAGTCCAAGGCACCCGAGGGCCATGCGAGGGCAAAAAGATTGAGTTTGAAGACAAAAATCTGCCCAGGAGCCAAGCTAAGCGCCTGGAATAGTGAAGCGCTCCGCTTCAATTTCCAGGAGCTTTGGCACAGAAGCCAAGCGAAGCGCTTGGAGTGCCCGAAGCGCTTCGCTTGCCAAGCGCTCCGCTTGGTTTCTCTCCAAGCGGTCCGCTTGGCAGCGGTTACGTTTTCGGATTTTCCTTCTTAGATCTGATCTTTGATCATTTTTTGAGATCTTTGAACTGTAACTTCGTTTTGGAGAGCTCCTAAGCCCCAAAACTCAGAGAAAACTCAGATTTCATTGTATTTTAGCTTGGGATTCAAGGTTTTGATTGAGATTCATCCTTTGTAATCATCTACGGAGAGGTTTTCTTTGCTTTCCACCGATTAGTGACAGCTTTGGTGGTAACTTGTATCACTCTCTTGTCTTGTAGTTTGATATGATGTATTCTGATTATTATTCATATGAATTGATGTCTATGTTGATGAATATGAGTAGCTAAATCTTTTGTGTTGGTGGTAGAATGTAGAATATGCATGCTATGGGTTATGTTTATGCTTACATGAGATTGTGATTCAATCTTGCTGCAAATCCCTTCATATGATTCTTAGTTGCCTATAAAATATATTCGAATTGAGTATAGTGACAAACTCTTGGTCAATGAAAGCTATAGGATTGTATGTTAGAGATTTGCAGCATGCTAGATAAATGGTGTTGGTGACAAGCACCTCTAAAGTATTGATAGTGATCTTTTATGATGTGTGTCTTAAAGTTACCTAGACGAGTTGCTTAGCAGACTTGATCGAAGGTTTTACGCACTGAACTTGTGAGCATATTCGTAACCCATGCATGTGTATTTGATTTCTACCACCAACCGTTTTCCAAGCTTGTTTAAAACAATCTGATTTCTCGTTGCTTTGTTCAAAGGAAACCATTCTACAAACATTTGAACTCGTTGACTGAAATTACTAGCAAAAACCTCAAAACAAAGCCACGTTAGGTCCCGAGAGAATGACACTCGGGGACAACTTCCCATTGCACTCTAGTTTGTGTAGTGATAAGTGTTCTTAGGCTTTTAAACAAATTTAATTGGTGAAAAACGACATCATCAATTTGGCGCCGCTGCCGGGGACTTAACTCCTTTGGTTGTGTTTTTTGTTTTGGTTTTTTCAGCCAACATCTCTTCTTTGCTCATTTCTGTTTTTGTTTCTTTTTGCTTGAGATACTCACTATCTTGTATTTCAGGTGAGTGCATGCCTAGAACCCGAACGGGTGGACCTATTATTGAACCTTTTGTAGACGAGATCGATCGTTTGTTTCAAAGGAGAAGGAGGAATTTGAATCTCGAGTTTGAAGGAGTAGCATCTAGAGCTCGGGAAGAGTCTTCTTCTTATCTTTTGGAGCCAATTCTTGAATCTGTTTACTTGGAAGGTGAAATGGCGGAGGACCTATACGCACTTACTAAGCCTACGGTTGGGGCTAGAGGACCAGCAATTGTCCTCAATGATGCCACAAGGAACTTGGAGATCAAGAATCACATGTTCCAACAACTACCCAAATTCTATGGGATGGCTAATGAGGACGTGATAGGGTACTTGAATGAGCTCGAGAACTTTGTTCTCCATCTTGGGCGACCACGAGCTGGTGTTACAGATGATGATCTCCGCATGAAGGTCTTTTCCATGGGGCTAGGCGATCGTGCAAAGGCTTGGCTCAATACTTTGGAGGCCGGGTCTTTGACAACATGGGATCTATGTTTCGATAAGTTCATGGAGCGTTAATACCCCGCTTCCAAGACAATGGCTATGAAGAGCCAAATTAGCTCCTTCGAGCAGAGGTACGATGAGCCTTTCCACGAGGACTATGATCGATTCATGGGGTTGCATCATCGATGCCCACATAACGGGTATGATAAAGGTCATCTTCTCCAATTCTTTTACAATGGTTTACATCCTGAGATTCAATCTCAAGTGGATAGTATTTGTGGAGGTAGTATGGGGGAGTTGCTTCCTTCTCAAGCCCAAGTGAAGCTGGACATGATGTACTGGAATTCCCAAAACCGGAATGTGAGGGCTCGTGTGCTCCAAAAGGAGCAAAGAGGTGAGACCAAGGTAGTAGTGGAACAAAATGCCTTCGATGGGTTCGCCCATGAAGTGAAGCAAGCTTTGAGGCAAAGCGTTCCTTCTCCTTCTACGGAAGTTTGTGGTGTGTGCAAGAACTATGGGCACCCGACCTACTTATGCCGTTCTGAATTTGCTAGAGAGCAATATATCACGAACGATGTCCGTCAAGAAGTATATGCTGCTGAGGGAGAGCAAGTAGTTGGAGATGTGAACTACGGGCAAGGTTATGGCAATGTGAGGCCATAAAACCGTGGACCCCGAGGTGGGTACCAGAATCAAGGCAACCGTGGTTATCTTCATAACCCGGATCAAAATGCCTATGGGCCTAATCAAGATAGAAGTCGTCTCAGCTATGGGAACAATTGGTATGAAGGAGCACCGCCTTCTAATCCTACACCTGATGAACGCGAGTTTGTCAGGTCCCGGTTCAGTCAAATAAATTTGTTATTTAGCCAAAGGCAATCCACAACTACAACGAAAACCGTAGTGTAGCGGTAGAATGACTCGAGTGTCAAATCTAATTTAGAATATAAAAACAGCAAACAGATAGCAATAGGGGGTTTTCTAGCAGATAATGGAGATTGGTGATAGTATGGTCCTTCTTAACATAATGGGTCGATAATCATGCATAAATTCCTCGGTCTTACATAGAGATCTTTGAATCAATCTAGTGTCCTGTTGCAAGCATTAAGCACTACGAAGATAATTTGGTCTGACTAGTCAATCACGATTGTCCTAATGTGTTCCGTGATTATTCAACACTACGAAAATAATTGGTCTGATGGTCGACTAGTGTCCAATTGTGCATAATAATCAATACAACATACGAGAATTTTGGTTACAACTGATCAACGAAATAAAGCAATGACACGGAGTATAATGCGCGATATAGCCATTAGCATGATTATCTTCCCTCACTAAGAATTCACATACTACCACCAACGATAAATTTAGCTACTCATAATAGGCATGCAATCAACAGAAATCATAGAAGAAAACATGTTGAAAGAATATAAAATAAGTAGAATAAAACTGTAAGATACAAAGTTACCGAAGGTTGTCAATCTCCGGATGATTTCGGTCCTACGAGCTCCAATCTGCTATGAAAAACTATCCCCTAAGCTACAGAACTCCAGGAGAGGCCCCGGGAAGTTCCTACCTAAAACTATAGAGAGAGGTGAGAAAGTAGGTCTGGAAAGATATGATTTTCGGAGAGAAAACTGAGCAATATATATAGGCCCCGAATTAACTCTGGGGCGGTTTGCCCCATTGTGCGGCGGTTCGCCCCCCGCCTTTTTCGCGGAATTCCGCGTTTTTCTACGCGGTTTTGGATTTCTTCACCTTTTCGGACTCGGTTTCACACTTCTAGTGGCCTTCTAACCTCCAGATTCGACCCCTAGACTCCAAATCCTATCCGGAAACCTTCAGATACTCCAAATAGGCTTCTGGAACACCAATTCCTTGTCAACTTCAATATAATTGCCCGGAAATCCCCGAATTTCAACCAAAACCTGTAAAATAAAATCTAAAGGGAAACGTGACACTATTCTAATAAAATGTACTAAAATATAGCTAAATTAACATAGAGGATAGCTAAAATAGGTGAAAAAGACTCGAATGAAAGTGTAAAATACACATTCATCAAACTCCCCAAACCGAACCTTTGCTTGTCCTCAAGCAACTAAGCTAGACTCTAATACAAAAAACATGCAAGACACAAAATGGAGTTTCATGCCAAATAAAATGAACTAATCTACTGAATCTACCAAAAAACATATGAAAAAAAAGCATATAAATCAAAGCATGAATATAGGTTGAAGAATACCTCGATTGACTTATACACATCCACATAAGCACTTATGTCAAGACCTGATAGTCTCTCGTAACATTCTCTACCTGGACCTAGTCAGTGACGACGTAATGATGCATGCTAAGATACGAATGGTTGCCCCGTGCCTATTAAATTGAGGACTTACTGCTGTTCCACCATGTTAAGACTTTTCCTCAAAAGAGGTCGAACCAGTACTGGCTCTCATCAAACGAAAGAGGGTTCCCTATAAAAGATAACACTCCCCTATTCTACCCATCTCTCAAGTAAAGTCTTAAGCTATTCACCACTTCCTGAATGGCAGGACGAGGGTGGTCTAGAACAGATGACTCTCAAGACAAAAAAGATAAAAATAGAAAAACACGATTACGAACATTACAAAAATGGATAAGACTCAACACTTTGCTAAACTGCTATTTGGCTTTCTTTTTTGGACCCTTCTTTGCTTTTTTGGGGTCTTTTCTTTTTTTTTCTTTCCAGATTCTTTTTTTCTTTTTCTCTTTTTTTTTCCTGGAAATTTTTCTTTCCTTTTTTTTCGATTTGTTTTCTAGCCAGCAGTAGCATAACAAAAAGAGAAACAAAATGACTCACATGACTTCCCCAAACCCATTCGAGAGAATAGGTTGGAGTACAAAATTTACGGAAAAGGAAAAATAAACTCACGATACAAAAATGAAAAATAGAAACAAGTCTATGATGGTGTAACCCCCTCCCCAAACCTATTCGGAAGAATAGGTTATAAACAAAGGATCACACGACCTCACACTACCTCCTTCCTAGGCATTTAGCAATCTCAAAGCATGGTGAAGACTTGTTGCCTCTTAGGTACATAATTACTCGGGAAAACAACCATAAGACCCTAACATGCATCATCCTATTATAAAGGCCTTCGTGAACCGCAGTAGAGAAAACACCACTAAGTGATGTCGAGACTACCAAGCTCAACTAAGTGCAATACATAAATGAGACAAGCCAAGCGAGAAAAACCTCAAACAAATTCATAGAGATGAAGCATACGATTAATGGCATAGCTAGTTGATCTACCCAATATAAAAGTTCAAAAAATTCGGCAATAAACTCCATATAAAACATGCAAAACTATCCTAGGATGAATGTAGTGAAATGCAACCTAAAAAATCTAAGAAAGCGGTAAACGTGCAAATGCAAAATGCAGACGGATAAAACATGCGAGGTACTATACTCAACCTACCAATGTCAAGCTCCAACCTAACAATACTAGATCACTTAAATCCCATCCCCCCCTCATGAAATTAACGCTAGTCTCTAGCAGTATGAAAATGAGGAAATAAGATGTGATACTAGATGTTACCCCATGGTTTGGCCTCGGTCGGCTGAGTATGCTGCTTGTGATTTATTGGGCCTCCTCTATGAGCTTTATAGGGTGTCATCAGGTCTTCTGGTGGTTGCGGTAGTTCCATTTTTAGGCCGGACAGGAACAATTCCTCTATCAGAATCATCATTGCCCGTATGGCCTTCATTGTCACTACTGTCACCATCATCATCGCCAGTAGAGTTGCAGTGGCAGGTAGAATTCTCAAGATTAGCCGTCGCTGTTATGGAATCCTCCATCCTATAGCCCTCCAATAGGATGTGAACTGTTGAAGGGGAAAGGACAGTGGTATCAGGACCTCCCCCTCCAACGTTTTACACCACGAGAAGGTTACAGTAAGCTGCTCGGATACTCAGAAGTCTTCTACCTTTTTCTCCAATTTCGACCACTTTTTCCACTGTTGCTCCGACCGATGTCTATATGATACTCACTTTAGAGGCAGGCAAGGGGCGCCCCAACGAGGGACTGGGTACCCATGTCATTATGTTTTGGAACCAAGCTAGCGCTTCAGAACCTTCTAGCAACTACGAACTCAAGATTGAATCCGTCGCGGCAAGAATGTCCCGGTGCCTTCCAGTTCACTCGAACTCTGCAGTCCTCGTGATGGAGTGATGACGTAATAATGGTTTCTGTCCCGTCGGTGGTGCATGAATAGGCATAGGAGTCCTTACTCCAGCTGTACTCTAGCTCCTCCTCTTGGGTAATCCACGACGTTGTTGCAAAACCCCTTGGCTCAAACGCACATCTAGCGAGATCACCTTCCTTGACATGGTTCTTCACAGCAATCATACGGGAATGCTCCCTTCCCTTGGTTTGGTACCTACAAACAGCTATTAGCACCTCGTACGACTCAAAACAGACTCAAATATATGCTAGTGTAAAAGCGAAACACACAAGTGATAAAATCAACAATCGAACTCCCCAAACCGCAATGTCTAGCCTAGCTTCTTCATCATGCAACATACCAACGTAACTACTACATGCGATACATCACATCATGCTTTTACTAGACAACCAATATCCTTGATAACAAGGCTCAATTCATACCATAGCAGCGAAAAAATCCAATCATCATAAATCCTCATACTCAATAATTAAGCATTCTATCGTCAAATCTACCATCATTACGTCAATAAACACAATCATATGCAAGAAATCAAGATAAAGACATATTGTAGAATAAGATATATCATCTAGTAGCAAAATACCCAAATCAACATTCCAAGCAAAATTGAGCATGCAATTGATAGTAAATAACATGTCTAATCATACAAACAACATACCCATGCATCAAATAAGCATAATTGAAGCTCAAATTAAAAAACCCCCAAATTCGAAAATTAGGGTTCTAAGGATGATACCTCAGATCTGCAAATCTAACGAATTAGGATGAAATCTGTTCGGATAGGATGATAGATCATGTAATAGGCTTCGAATTAAGCTAAAGAACACTCAATTTGGTCAATAAATGAAGAAGTTATGAAGATTTAGAAGCAAAATCGCACTTTTCGGGTTTTTTGGGAGTATGGATGAAGAAAAATGAAAAAAAATAAGGTTTTGGGGTTGAAATCCGCGTTTTTAAAGTTCTGGGACCGTGGGGCGGTACCGCCCCACGTGCGGGGCGGTTCGCCCCGTGCTCCCCAATGCGGGGAGACGGTCTCCGACGTCAGAAAATGCGGTTTTAATCCCTGAAACCAATTTTTTCAAAAAATCACTCAAAAAATCTCACTCAACATAAGCATATACGACACAGACATGAACAAATTCGCATATGAGAAGCAAATAGTTCAAGAATGAATGCATGCGTAAAAGCAGTAAAGAAAGCGGTAAAAATTCCGGGTTGCCTCCCGGATAGCGTCATTGTTTAAAGTCTTTGACTCGACTCCTGTCTGCGCCTATCTCTTCTTTTTGCGGGTACTAGGCTTCCCCTTCATTGATCTTCTCTCCATGCCACGGACCTGTGAATAAGAAAGAATATAGGCTGCAAAACCACAGTAGTGAGTAATAATTTCGGGCGGATCAGGTGGATCAGGTATGGCTTTCAACACGTGCTGCTTGCCATCCACTTCGATAGTGCAAGTTCTTTGGTAAATGTCCATCACGGAGCGTAGTTTGGTCAAGAATGTTTGCCCTAGGAGTATGACATCCCCCGTCCCAGGTGCAGATGTCGGCATAACTACGAAATTGGTGTATATAGATGCTTCACCAATCTTGACCAAAACATTTTTCACAACGCCCTCCGGTCTCATAAAGGATCCATCCACCAGTTGCACAATAGCCCTTTGCTCAGATAGTTTTCCGATGTTGCTTTTTTCAAACACATTCAAAGGAATTATGTTTGAGTAGGATCCCGTGTCTAGTGTGGCACGAACATCTTCAAGATCACCAATCCCTACCTTAACATCGAAACTTTTAGGGAGTGGTTCGGGATCCTCTTGCTCCTCATCACTTGTGTCAGAACCGAGGTCCTTCTCTTCTTCCTCAGCCTGTAGAAGTTCTTCCTTCATGCAACACTCGCACCTAACAACCTTCTTGATGGTGATTCCGTCAGGTACATCACCAGCCAACGTAATGGCATTCGTCTTCACAATGTTGCTAGGCAGTTTGCCTTGCTCCCTACTTGCTCCTCGGTCGATCAACTCTTGCATCTTTTGATGGGCAAGTCTAGTGCTCTCTTCCAACCTATCGAGCCTTGCCCTAGTCTTCTCAGAATCTTCCTCATAACGTTTGAGAAAACTTTGTGTGTGATCAACCATCTTTTGCAAGTTCTCCATCAGTTGAGCCGTCTTCGACTTCGGTGGCTCTTTCGGAGCGGGGTTTTCGCAGTGGTCATTACCAGAGTTCAGCCTACTACGGTCTTGGTTAGGTCCATAAGTTTGGTTAGCCGGTGCATATCCTTGATTGTTACGGTATCCTCTTCTCCAAAATCCACCTCGAGGATTCCTACCGTCTTGTCCGTAGCTAACTTCTTGAGCGCCAAACTCCGTAGCAAAGGCTTCTTCTTCGCCTCCTCGAGCCCAGTTGCCATCATCGTATGCCAGCTCCGATCTACACATATGAGCCCCATGCCCATGGTTCTTGCATATTCGGCATACTTCATTCGAAACATTTGTTCCGGTGGCGCTCTTGAGGACTTGCTTCAATTCGTTGGTAAAGCACTCGAATTGATCCCCGTTCCCCCTGTACAGGGCTTCTTGAGTCGGTGGAGCTTTAGGTCCACGTCTCCTAACCATTGCTCTTGGGTCCTTGAACTGCGAACCTTTAGCAAGCCTTTCAAAAACTGCCCAGACGGCTTCTGCGATTTCCTCCCAAATATTGCCTCGGCATTGGAAATCCACCACTTGTTGGTTCTCGAAGGTTAGTCCATTGTAGAAGTGTTGGACTAAGTCAGAAAGTTCAAAACCATGGTGAGGGCACTTGTTCGCGAGATCTTGGAACCTCTCGAACGCGGTGTAGATGGTCTCATCATAGTCCTGCTTGAATCTAGTGATTTGCGCCTTTAGCGCGGTAGTCAAGGTGTGAGGGAAGTATTTCTCCATGAAAGCTGAAAAAACCTTTTCCCAAGTGTCCAGCGAGCCTACTGGAAGAGAGCTCAGCCATGACTTGGCTCTGTCGCCAAGTCCCATAGCAAAAACCTTCATCCTCAACTCATCCGTTGTTATGTCAGCTCCGGGTCGTGGGAGTTGGTTGACGAAATCATCGATATCGTGCAAGTACCCCATCACATCTTCCCTTGATAAGCCATAGAACCTTGAAAGTTGTTGGAATGCGTGGTTCTTGATCTCCAGATCTCGGGTTGCAGACGAAAGAACAATCGCCGGTCCCCTCATACGATCCTTGGTGGGTTGTACCCATGCCTTCAGTGGTCTAGCTTCTGCCATTCCGTCGATTTCCTTGAAGAGACTAAGTAGAGATTCAGAGAAATCGGTTTCCTCTATTTCCTCTAGCGCGCGCCTTTCAAGTAGTCGCTTTCTTTGGTGGTAGACTCTGTCGATCTCAGCAATTGAATTAGCAAGCGGTGAACCTGCAGAACGTGTATGCGGCATACACAATCTGAAACAGACTAGGAGAAGTGATTAGAAATAGACTAGGAAAGCAGTATAAGAGAGATTAAAAAGAAAAACTAAAACTAATAGAATTAGGAGTCTAAAGCTGTAAATATAAACAAATTAAACAGAAAAAAGGAGTATAGTCCCCGGCAACGGCGCCAATTTGATGAACGCGAGTTTGTCAGGTCCCGGTTCAGTCAAATAAATTTGTTATTTAGCCAAAGGCAATCCACAACTACAACGAAAACCGTAGTGTAGCGGTAGAATGACTCGAGTGTCGTTCTCTCAGGACTATAACTAGCTTTATCAAATCTAATTTAGAATATAAAAATAGCAAACAGATAGCAATAGGGGGTTTTCTAGCAGATAATGGAGATTGGTGATAGTATGGTCCTTCTTAACATAATGGGTCGATAATCATGCATAAATTCCTCGGTCTTGCATAGAGATCTTTGAATCAATCTAGTGTCCTGTTGCAAGCATTAAGCACTACGAAGATAATTTGGTCTGACTAGTCAATCACGATTGTCCTAATGTGTTCCGTAATTATTCAACACTACGAAGATAATTGGTCTGATGGTCGACTAGTGTCCAATTGTGCATAATAATCAATACAACATACGAGAATTTTGGTTACAACTGATCAACGAAATAAAGCAATGACACGGAGTATAATGCGCGATATAGCCATTAGCATGATTATCTTCCCTCGCTAAGAATTCACATACTACCACCAACGATAAATTTAGCTACTCATAATAGGCATGCAATCAACAGAAATCATAGAAGAAAACATGTTGAAAAAATATAAAATAAGTAGAATAAAACTGTAAGATACAAAGTTACCGAAGGTTGTCAATCTCCGGATGATTGCGGTCCTACGAGCTCCAATCTGCTATGAAAAACTATCCCCTAAGCTACAGAACTCCCAGGACAGGCCCCGGGAAGTTCCTACCTAAAACTATAGAGAGAGGTGAGAAAGTAGGTCTGGAAAGATATGATTTTCGGAGAGAAAACTGAGCAATATATATAGGCCCCGAATTAACTCTAGGGCGGTTCGCCCCATTGTGCGGCGGTTCGCCCCCCGCCTTTTTCGCGGAATTCCGCATTTTTCGACGGGGTTTTGGATTTCTTCACCTTTTCGGACTCGGTTTCAGACTTCTAGTGGCCTTCTAACCTCCAGATTTGACCCCTAGACTCCAAATCCTATCTGGAAACCTTCAGATACTCCAAATAGGCTTCTGGAACACCAATTCCTTGTCAACTTCAATATAATTGCCCGGAAATCCTCGAATTTCAACCAAAACCTGTAAAATAAAACTAAAGGGAAACGTGACACTATTCTAATAAAATGTACTAAAATATAGCTAAATTAACATAGAGGATAGCTAAAATAGGTGAAAAGGACTCGAATGAAAGTTTAAAATACACATTCATCAGACAACTTGCCATTGCACTCTAGTTTGTATAGTGATAAGTGTTCTTAGGCTTTTAAACAAATTTAATTGGTGAAAAACGACATCATCAAAAGCTGATGATGACACTCAAACTGCAGCGTCATCAGCTGACCCCATCCCTAAGAAAAAACGGACAAAGACTCACCCAAGAAAGAAAACACTGTCTCGCAAGTCAGTTCCAATTGGGCATGATCTTTCGGATGATACTCCAGGAGTTGCTGAAACACAAGCCACTCCAGTAGATGTTGATGAAGTGTTTGCGGAAGCCTTCAGCAATGTTGAAGTGTTTGCAGAAGCCTTCAACAATCAACTAAATGTTGGTACATTTGCTGATAAGTCTGTAAAGTGATGTCGAGACTACCAAGCTTAACTGTTAGGAAACTTGTAATTTTGATAAGCAATTAACCATGCTAAATTAAGGAAAGTCCAGTAACTAGTTCTCTTAAGGTCCATAGGAATTTAGAATTTTAAGGACATTGTAAAAGAGGAACGTTTGTTGAAGACTTAGATTAGGTGTTAGTTAAGATGGTTTTTACCGCGTATGATGTATTTTATTTTCTGAAAAGAAAATAACTTATTGATGCTCTAGCTTATGATGTATCTTATTTTATGAAAAGAAAATAATCTATTGAAGCATTTGCTCACGATGTACTTTGTTTTTACAAACAAACCATTGAAGCATTTAGAAACCGCTCAGAATCTTGAAGACTTTTGAAGATCTGAAGACTTGAAGAATTCGAAGATCTGAAGACTAGAATATTGGTGAACACTGGTATCTACAAAGGCACGTGTTGCTCAGAAAGTGGAAAATTCAGCAACACCATTGCATAAGTGAAAACCTGAAAGACAGAGTAGGTTGTGCTTGCTGAAACTGAGACTGACCACTTGCTGATGGAACGTATGTGACCTCTTGCTGAAAGTACTTGAATTTGCGCTCCAATGTTACTGTTTGAATTCTATTCAAATATGCATTAAATGCAAAGCGTACACGCGAAGGACATGAAGACTAGAAGACAAACAAAGACGCTGCTGAAAGTACAAAAGCAAGTTAGCGACATGTTAAGGAACAAAAACCTTGGAATTTAAAATTCAAACGGCTCCTTACTTGCACTATAAATAGAGGTCATCCGGCGAAGAGTTGAAGTGTGTCAACAACGTGATCAAACTCTCACTTGTGCTGAAACTCACATACCTTCAAACTCTCTATACTGCCATTGATCCGTTCCAAGACTTAAAGCTTGAAAAAGCTACTTGTGAAGAAGTAGAATAAACTTGGCTAAGAAATTAGTTAAGTGTTCTTTCTTTCGAACAAAAACAAGTATTGACACCCGAAACAATCAAACTTGTTTACTGCAAAGTATTCAAATTTGTGTTTCTTAGATTACTTGTTGTAACTGAATAAGTTATAATAAAGTTATCTCACCCCAAAACTCTCTAACTGAAAATACACCCTTTCAGGCGTGATATTCAGGGGGAATTTAATCGAGCATAGTTTTGCTGATTAAAAGTACCAAGTTTGGTGGAGAACAAGGTTACGTTCTCTAGATTAGGTTGGAGACAAAGCAAGTGTGCTTTGGTTTCTGTTGAATCGCTCTAGATAGGAGATTGTAAGGAACCTCAATCATATCTTAGTGGATTCAGTCCTATAAAGGACAAAGTGGATTAGTTGAGAGATTACGCCACTCTCAGATACCACTATAAAAGTGTTTGTGTGATTTACTTACTGTACTTAGTTTTCAGCAAATCATATATGTCTGTACCCAGTCACTCACATCACTTGCTGAAACCTTTACTTACTGAAAAAGCACTTATTATATCAAAGACTTCCGCTCTCTGATTTTAAGTATCAGCAAACCAAGCTACTGTAAAGTAACTTACGCTTGCTGAGAAAGTTAAGTATCAGCAAACTCATTACTGAAAAGTAATAAGCACTTGCTGAGAAAGTTTTAAACGACGAAAGTTTGAAAAGACTATTCACCCCCCCCCCTCTAGTCTTTTCTTGTTGTTTAAAGGGACCAACAAGTGGTATCAGAGCTGGAGGTTCTTTAACCTTCAACACTGAACCTAGATCCCCTTAGGTGTTTTCTATAAATCACTCTCACTTGATCAGTTTGGTAGTGCTTTGCTGACAGGATGTCTTTAGGAGATGCTCCCTTGCTGAAGCTGGAAAATTATGAGAAATGGCGAAACAACATGATGCTACAATTTGAGGCCATTAGTGATGAGATGGTTACTGTCATTAATGATGGACCTATCAAAATCACTAAGATTGAGAAAATCTTCCCTCACAAAACCACTGATCCTACCGGGAAGCAAACTATCTTAGGAGAACCGGTTGACACCGTCGTTCCAAAACCAAGAGAGGAATGGACTTCTGACGAAGCTAAGAGATTCCGTCTTGATGGCCAAGCAAGAAATATCATCATTCGATCAACTCCGGATACCATACAGTGCAAACTGTGGGGTGCTAAGACTGCAAAGGAGGCTTGGAAAATGGTTCAAGATCTTTGTGCTGGATCTGACAAAACCAAGGAAAACAAACTTGAAGTTCTTAAATTAAAGTTTCAAAACTTTAAGCAAGGTACAAACGAGTCATTGGAAGACTTGAATTTCAGATTCACAACTATTGTTAGTGAAATGGCAGCCTTGGGTGTTGGAAACCTTTACTCAGATTCTGAGAAAGTGAAAACTATCATCAGAAGTCTGAATCAAGAATGGATCCACACTCAGAACTCCTATTATAATCAAGGAATGCGTTTTTGCAGGCAGTATGATGATGCTTTTCAGCATTCATTGCCATGTAAAATAGTTACCCACAAATGCATGCCCCAATTGCTGGCATGGAGAAGCTGTGTATCTGAAATGCTTTTCGGATGAATCTTTCTCAGACAGAGAAGATCTTCTTCTTGATCCTTAGCAATGAGATAGAAGTACTCATACGGAATCAATCCAAGTCTCTTCTTTGTTTTCTTTGTTACTGGGTCAGAGTAGTAAGCAATACCA
>CM051458.1:35147239-35165087 GCA_028274465.1 Plantago ovata
GACAATGCACTCGTTGAGGTGCCAAGTTGCAAGATAACTGAAATGCAAGTGAGTGAGAGCCTGCGACTCTAAGGTCGTTGTGGAAGAGAAAGTGGCGCACAATCTGATGCGGATAGTGGGGAAGTTAATGAACAAACTCATCGTCTGAGATGTGAGTTTGGGGATATTGGGTGGAAGTGGCCTATCCAAGAGAGCTTTGATGTGAAAATCTGCTTGGGTAAGAAGGATGGAATAGTGGCAACTCTAGACACGGAGCGGGGTTGAATGTGATGTTATACCTTTGAACGTGTAGAAGAGTCGGGTTTGTCTGGCTTAAGACCAATGAAGTGCATGGTGCAATTGGCGGATGGGTCTGTGAGAAGCATTGGGTGTGATCGAGAATCTAGTGGTAAGAGTCGCGGTTGTAGCGGTCAAGACGAACTTCATCGTCATGCCTACATCCTCCGCAAAGCTCAAGGATGTGGTTCTTTTGGGTAGAGCCTTCATCAATAAAGTACATATGGTGATAGACATGTACCGTCGTACATGTAGCTTCGAGGTAAATGGCAAGCAACATACGTTGCGAGCCATAATTAATTCATGTGCTTATGTTGATACTAACGAACTTGTAGGATTCTTTGGTCCTTTTTATGTTCGTCAAGATGTACAGGGACTTGGTGCTTTGAAGAACACTTGGACGGGGAAGTCTAGTACCCGATGCAAAATTGATCCCGCATGAGCTAAGACGAGTCGAGCCAACGACTTTTAAACGAAGGCGCTTCTCGGGAGGCAACCCGAGGTTGTAGGTAATTGCATGTAGATTAGAAGCACGTTTAAAATTTTGTTTCGTTGTTTAGACAAGGTTTTTGGGGCGAAAATTTAGCAAAAGTTGAAAAAAAAAAATGGATTTGGTAATTGCAGTTCCCAAGCGGACCGCTTGCCAAGCGCTTCGCTTGGGACGCCCAAGCGCTTCGCTTGGCTTTCCTTAAGAAAGCTAAGCGGGGCACTTGTGTTTCAAAGCTCCCCACTTCGTTTTTCTTCCTCCATTGCCGATTTAGCACCCCAAAAATCTCAATCTCTCTCAATTCTCCACCAGTTCTTGCAATCTTGTGCATTTTACAAAGCCCATCACCCCCTCTATCATCTAAACCGATCAAATTTCACGTTTGAAGCATCCATAACAAGGAATCAAAGGTACCTCTCATGAACCCTAACTTTCTTGAATTTGGGATTTTATCTTAATTAGCTTCAATTGTGTTATGCATTGGTGAATTAGGGTTTGATAATGATTATTGAGCATGTTCTTACTAGATGTGATGTCTAAATTCGAATTTTGCTCCTCTTGATTTATGATGAACTCTAGTGCTCGAATTTTTGCTATGTAATTGTTTGATGATTGTTAGCCTTGAATTTGAGTTATGTTATGATTATGGTGATGTTGTGATTGCATGAGAATGTGTTGGATTGGTTGGGTAATTTGATTGGAGAGTTTGTTTGCTTGGTTTAGATTCGTATGGATTTATCGTAACGAAGTGTTAAAGCTTCTCGATTTGTTCATATGTACTTTAGCAAGCCTTCAAACTCACCATGAGATTACTTGAGTGAGTATTGGAGTCTAGGAGTCGAGTCTAAGTCTCATTGTCTCTTGAAGTTATCTAATAAGATTATTCTAGGTACAATGGCATCAAGAAGAACCAAGAGATCAAGGGGAGAAGGGACCTCGAGTGCCCAACAAACGGCCACACCCGGCGAGCATCGCCAATCGGGGAGGGCAAGGCAATTCGAAGCGAGTTTCCATGCCCACAAGCACACGTACGTCTCTGAGAGGAGCATTCGCTTCACGGCTGGTGAGAGCCAGTTGGATGGTGCCAGATAGCTCAACAAGCTGATTACTGAGCGAGGCTGGAAGTACTATGGCGAGGTCATGCCAAATTGGGACCAAGCAGTAGTGGAGGATTTCTACATTGCCTTCACGGACTACAATGAACGGACCGGTGAGGTTCCCGTCCGCGGTGTTGGGGTCGAGTTTACTCCTTTGAGCATCACTAGCTTCATCATGCGATTGGATAGGCCACTGACACGAGATCCAAACCGCCGGCCGGCAATCCACGAGAGATTTGATCCCGCGGAGCTCTATGTCTACGACCGGGAGTCTGATCACTACCCCATGGAGGTACTGAATGGCATTACCGTGGACGATTATGAATTGCCTGATGAGCCACCCCGGATTTTGCGCCACAACGATCTCACATTCAAGCAAGGATGATGTTGAAGTTCGTTCAAGCCAATCTGATCGCTAGCACACATGATTCCGAGGTTCAGTCCTATTACGGAGTCCTAGTCCATGCTCTCTTGCATGATTTGCCTCTCACTCCTGGCGTCGTCATCTTCGAGGAATTCAAGCGCCGTCGTAATGCCAACCGGAAGCTTGCCTTTGGTAACTTGATCACGGCCATGTGCAAGGAGGCCGGAGTTCCCGACCTCGTACTGGACAAGAAGCCGAAGAAGTCCATCAACATTGATACGTACAATGAGATGTACGGGACTTGGTGCGCTCAGCAAGGAGAACCCATGCAACCGAGGGTTACGCGCCATGTGACACCTCCTCCACCTCCGCCTACGGCCGGACAAGGGAGCTTCGACTTCTTGGGGTTCAACCAGATCTTGGTCGATCAGTTTGGTAGCTTCCAAACCACTATGTTGGAGGCTCAGTCGACCCAGCTTACCGAGCAATTCCGGGGATTTGAGGAGCGCGAAATCAAGAGGTGGGAGGACTTCCGTGTGATGGAGGAGCAGCGTTGGGATGATTACCAGGGGCGTGTAGATCAGCGTTGGGAGGCCGCTCGAGCAGAGGACACTAGGCGTTGGAGATCCCACCAGGAGGAGACGATGAACCGCTATGATACCTTAGCTCGCCGAATTCCGGGGTACCCTTCCTATGATCAGATCGGTGGTAGTGGGAGTGACTTTACTAACACCCCCTACGACCCCTACTCCTAAAGACACCAGCCGACAGGGGCCACATTTATCGGTAGTATTTGTATATTATCGTTATTTTGGCTCGTTTACTATTTTTGGTTGAAACTCTTTTCTTTTCGATTTGGTTGTATGATGTTATGACTTTTGACTCTTGTACTCTTTTTATTTTGCTTTTGTGGCCTGTGTGCCTTTTGTCGTGATTAGTTTAGTCTAGTTTTTGTCTTGGTGCCTTAGGTGATTAAGATAGGAAAAACATCGAAAATCTGGAAACTGGGCCAAGCGAAGCGCTTGGAAGGGCCAAGCGGTCCGCTTCAAATTCCAGGAAGTTTTTCAACTTCCTGGAAATTCAAGCGGAGCGCCTGGAGCCTCCCAAGCGCTCCGCTTGGACCCTGTACCCAAATTTTCCTCGTTTTTTCCATTCTTCTCACCTTTACGCACCCGTTTTCACTTGTTTCTTGAGTCCTTTCCGGTACTACTCATATATAGGAGATTGGACACGAACCTTTATCTCAGGGAAGTGTACTTTCAATCCAATTTTTCCTTTTCATTCAACTTTTCTTTGCTCGAGGACGAGCAAAAGTTTAGGTTTGGGGAGGGGGTATTGGATTTTCAGTACTATATGCTTGTGTGGTTCGTACATGCCTGATTTTACTCAAGTTCATGTGGTTTGTCGTGTTTTTTTTTCAAATTTTTTGCATGCATATCATCCCTAGATTAGTTGTTGCACGTTGTTGTGTGTGGAGTTTATTGCCAAGTTTTTTGAACTTTTTTATTGAGTAGACTAAGTGTTTATGACCATTGATCATATGTTGCATCACTTTGCAAGTAGTTTGAGGCTTGTCTCGCTTGGTTTGTCACATTCGCATGTGCACTAGTTAAGCTTAGTAGTCTCGACATCACCTTGAGTGGTGTTTCTTCTGCTGCGGTTCACGATGGCCTTATGAAATGATGCATGTTAGAGTCTATGGTTGTAACCCGTGTAATTATGTACGTAAGAGGCGAAGTTCTTCACCTCGATTAGAGATTGCCAAATGCCTAGGAAGGAGGTAGTGTGAGGTGTGCGATTCCTTGTATTAAACCTATTCTATCGAATAGGTTTGGGAAGGGGGTTGCTTCGTTGATCTTGTCTTTCGTCTTTGAGTCGTTGTAAAGTTTCCTTTTCTTTTCTTTTTTTGTTTTGTGTCCCAACCTATTCTTTCGAATAGGTTTGGGGAGGTGTTTTTGACACTTAGTACTGCTACTTGCCCATATATAAAAGAAAAAAAAAAGGGAGAAAAAGAAAAGAAGGACAAAAAAAAAGAGAAAAGAAAAAAAGAAAAGAGAAAATAAAAAAAAAGAAGAAAGAAAATAAAGAATAAGACCCAAAAGCAAAAGAAGGGTCATTGCAAGCCAAAAGCAGTCTCGTAGTGTCAAGTGTCATGTAAATATTTTGTCCTTGTGAAGTGTCGAGTTGTAAATTCTATTTCTCGTTTCGTGTCGCTTTTTTCCAAGGCATGTTCTTGACCACCCTCGTCTTGCTATTCAAGAAGTGGTTGAAAGAGGCTCATTCTTGAGAGCCTGGGTAGAATAGGGGAGTGTTATCTATCTAAGGGAACCCTCCTTCGTTTGATGAGAGCCAGTATTGGTTCGCCCTCTCTTGAGGAAAAGTCTCGCTTGGTGAACAGAAGTAAGTCCTCGGTTTCATAGGCACGGGGCAATTGTAGTATGATAACATGCATCATTGTGTCGTCACTGACCAGGTCCAGGTAGAAGATGTTACGTGAGGCTCCTTTGTTTAACCAAGTGCACTTGAGAATGTGTATATTCGCAATCGAGGCATACTTCAACCTATTTGCATGTCATGCTCTTTTGCTCTTGTTCATAAGAATTTGGTAGATTCAATAGATTAGTTCACTTTACTTGGCATGAGACTCCTTTTGTGTTGCATTTCGGATAGTTTGTTGCTTGAGGACAAACAAAGGTTTGGTTTGGGGAGTTTGATGAGCGTATTTTTGACGCGTTCATCTTGTATTTTTTACCTTCTTTTGCTATCTTCTAGCCTTTCTTTTTGGTTAGTTTGTAGAATAGTGTCACGTTTTGTGTTTTCTGCATTTTCAGGCACTTAGGTACGAAACGGCATTTTTGGAGCTAAAAACGAGCCTTTTTGATGGAAAGATGGCCCCGTTGAAGTTCCCCAATCTCCGTGGCTTGTTCGTAAGTGTTTGAGCATCAATAAGCATCGAGAAGGATGAGTCCAAGGCACCCGAGGGCCATGCGAGGGCAAAAAGATTGAGTTTGAAGACAAAATCTGCCCAGGAGCCAAGCTAAGCGCCTGGAATAGTGAAGCGCTCCGCTTCAATTTCCAAGAGCTTTGGCACAGAAGCCAAGCGAAGCGCTTGGAGTGCCCGAAGCGCTTCGCTTGCCAAGCGCTCCGCTTGGTTTCTCCAAGCGGTCCGCTTGGCAGCGGTTACGTTTTCGGATTTTCCTTCTTAGATCTGATCTTTGATCATTTTTTGAAGATCTTTTGAACTGTAACTTCGTTTTGGAGAGCTCCTAAGCCCCAAAACTCAGAGAAAACTCAGATTTCATTGTATTTTAGCTTGGGATTCAAGGTTTTGATTGGGATTCATCCTTTGTAATCATCTACGGAGAGGTTTTCTTTGCTTTCCACCGATTAGTGACAACTTTGGTGGTAAGTTGTATCACTCTCTTGTCTTGTGGTTTTATATGATGTATTCTGATTATTATTCATATGAATTGATGTCTATGTTGATGAATATGAGTAGCTAAATCTTTTGTGTTGGTGGTAGAATGTAGAATATGCATGCTATGGGTTATGTTTATGCTTACATGAGATTGTGATTCAATCTTGCTGCAAATCCCTTCATATGATTCTTAGTTGCCTATAAAATATATTCGAATTGAGTATAGTGAAAAACTCTTGGTCAATGAAAGCTATAGGATTGTATGTTAGAGATTTGCAGCATGCTAGATAAATGGTGTTGGTGACAAGCACCTCTAAAGTATTGATAGTAATCTTTTATGATGTGTGTCTTAAAGTTGCCTAGACGAGTTGCTCAGCAGACTTGATCGAAGGTTTTACGCACTGAACTTGTGAGCATATTCGTAACCCATGCATGTGTATTTGATTTCTACCACCAACCGTTTTCCAAGCTTGTTTACAACAATCTGATTTCTCGTTGCTTTGTTCAAAGGAAACAATTCTACAAACATTTGAACTCGTTGACTGAAATTACTAGAAAAAACCTCAAACAAAGCCACGTTAGGTCGCGAGAGAACGACACTTGGGGACAATGATGAACGTGTCAGATTCAATCAAATAAATTTGTTATTTAGCCAAAGGCAATCCACAACTACAACGAAAACTGTAGTGTAGTAGTAGAATGACTCGAGTGTCGTTCTCTCAGGACTATAACTAGCTTAATCTATTTAACAAGGGAATATAAAACAACAGATAAATAGCAATAGGGGTTTTCTAGCAGATAATGGAGATTGGTGATAGTATGGTCCTTCTTAGCATAATGGGTCGATAATCATGCATAAATTCCTCGGTCTTGCATAGAGATCTTTGAATCAATCTAGGGTCCTGTTGCAATTATTAAGCACTACGAAGATAATCTGGTCTGACTAGTCAACACTGCTGTCCTAATGTGTTCCGTAATTATTCAACACTACGAATATAATTGGTCTGATGGTCGACTAGTGTCCAATTGTGCATAATGATCAATACAACATACGAGAATTTTGGTTACAACTGATCAACGAAATAAAGCAATGACACGGAGTATAATGCGCGATATAGCCATTAGCATGATTATCTTCCCTCACTAAGAATTCACATACTACCACCAATGATAAGTTTAGCTACTCATAATAGGCATGCAATCAATAGAAATAATAGAAGAAAATATATTGAAAGATAAATAAAATAAGTAGTTAAAACTGTAAGATACAAAGTTACCGAAGGTTGTCAATCTCCGGATGATTACGGTCCTACGAGCTCATAACTGCTATGAAAAAGTGTCCCCTAAGCTACGGAACTCCCAGGACAGGCCCCGGGAAGTTCCTACCTAAAACTATAGAGAGAGGTGAGAAAGTAGGCTTGGAAAGATATGATTTTCGGAGAAAAACTAAACTCTATATGTAGGCCCCGAAATTCTTCTGGGGCGGTTCGCCCCCGCCTTTTTCGCGGAATTCCGCATTTTTCGACGCGGATTTGGATTTATTCACCTTTTCGGACTCGGTTTCAGACTTCTAATGGCCTTCTAACCTCCAGATTCGACCCCTAGACTCCAAATCCTATCCGGAAACCTTCAGATACTCCAAATAGGCTTCTGGAACACCAATTCCTTGTCAACTTTAATATATTTGCCCAGAAATCTCTGAATTTCAACCAAAACCTGTAAATAAAAACTAAAGGGAAACGTGACACTATTCTAATAAAATGTACTAAAATATAGCTAAATTAACATAGAGGATAGCTAAAATAGGTGAAAAAGACTCGAATGAATGTGTAAAATACACATTCATCAAACTCCCCAAACCGAACCTTTGCTTGTCCTCAAGCAACTAAGCTAGACTCTAATACAAAAAACATGCAAGACACAAAAATGGAGTTTCATGCCAAA
Organism: Plantago ovata; assembly: GCA_028274465.1. Lineage (NCBI taxonomy): Eukaryota > Viridiplantae > Streptophyta > Magnoliopsida > Lamiales > Plantaginaceae > Plantago > Plantago ovata. The sequence goes on from CM051458.1 coordinate 35,154,826, forward strand.
TAAAATGAACTAGTCTACTGAATCTACCAAATAACATATGAACAAAAACCATATAAATCAAAGCATGAATATAGGTTGAAGAATACCTCGATTTACTTATACACATCCACATAAGCACTTATGTCAAGACAAGATAGTCTCTCGTAACATTCTCTACCTTGACCTAGTCAGTGACGACGTAATGATGCATGCTAAGATATGAATGGTTGCCCCGTGCCTATGAAACTGAGGACTTACTGCTGTTCCACCATGTTAAGACTTTCCCTCAAAAGAGGTCGAACCAGTACTGGCTCTCATCAAACGAAGGAGGGTTCCCTATAAAAGATAACTCTCCCCTATTCTACCCATCTCTTAAGTAAAGTCTTAAGATATTCACCACTTCCTGAATGGCAGGACGAGGGTGGTCTAGAACAGATGACACTCAAGACAAAAAGATAAAAGATAAAAACACGATTACGAACATCACAAAAATGGAAAAGACTCAACACTTTGCTAAACTGCTATTTGGCTTTCTTTTTTGGACCCTTCTTTGCTTTTTGGATCTTTTCTTTTTTCTTTCTAGATTCTTTTTTTTCTTTTTTCCTGGAAATTTTCTTTCTTTTTTTTCGATTTTTTTTATAGCCAGCAGTAGCATAACAAAGAGAGAAACAAAAAGACTCACACGACTTCCCCAAACCTATTCGAAAGAATAGGTTGGAGTACAAAATTTACGAAAAGTGAAAAATAAACTCACGAAACGAAAATGAAAAACAGAAACAAGTCTAATGATGGTGTAACCCCCTCCCCAAACCTATTCGGAAGAATAGGTTATAAACAAAGGATCACACAGCCTCACACTACCTCCTTCCTAGGCATTTAGCAATCTCAAAGCATGGTGAAGACTTGTTGCCTCTTAGGTACATAATTACTCGGGAAAATAACCATAAGACCCTAACATGCATCATCCTATTATAAAGGCCTTCGTGAACCGCAGTAGAGAAGACACCACTAAGTGATGTCGAGACTACCTAGTGATGTCGAGACTACCTAGCTCAACTAAGTGCAATACGTAAATGTGACAAGCCAAGCGAGAAAAACCTCAAACAAATTCATAGAGATGAAGCATACGATTAATGGCATAGTTAGTTGATCTACCCAATAAAAAAGTTCAAAAAATTCGGCAATAAACTCCATATAAAACATGCAATACTATCCTAGGAAAGCAGTAAACGTGCAAATGCAAAAAATTTCACGAGTTTATCATAAGCAAGATAAGTATAGAGATAACCAGCGATAACCTCCTCCCCAAACCTGAACGTCGTCGCTCGTCCCGAACGTCGAAAGTGGATCCAAGGTGAGAGCTAAAGCTTGTATAAGTACCTATAATACTCAATCAAACTCGTGAGATAAAATCTAAAGCGGTAAAGAAAGCGATAAAAATTCCGGGTTGCCTCCCGGATAGCGTCATTGTTTAAAGTCTTTGACTCGACTCCTGTCTGCGCCTATCTCTTCTTTTTGCGGGTACTAGACTTCCCCTTCATCGATCTCCTTTCCATGCCACGAACCTGTGAATAAGAAAGAATATAGGCTGCAAGACTACCGTAGTGAGTAGTAATATCAGGCGGTTCAGGTGGATCAGGTAAGGCTTTCAAAACGTGTTGCTTGCCATTTACTTCAATAGTGCAAGTTCTTTGGTAGATGTCCATCACGGAGCGTAGTTTAGTCAAGAATGTTTGCCCTAAGAGTATGACATCCCCCGTCCCAGGTGCAGATGCCGGCATAACTACGAAATTGGTGTATATAGATGCTTCACCAATCTTGACCAACACGTTTTTCACAACGCCCTCGGGTCTCATAAAGGATCCATCCGCCCGACGCACAATAGCCCTTTGCTCAGATAGTTTTCCAAGGTTGCTCTTTTCAAACACGTTCAAAGGGATTATGTTTGAGTAGGATCCCGTGTCTAGTGTGGCACGGACATCTTCAAGCTCGCCAATCCCTACCTTAACATCGAAACTTTAGGGAGTGGTTCGGGATCCTCTTGCTTCTCATCACTTGCGTCAGAACCAAGGTCCTCCTCTTCTTCCTTAGCCTGTAGAAGTTCTTCCTTCATGCAACACTCGCACCTAACGGCCTTCCTGATAGTGATTTCGTCAGGTACATCACCAGCCAATTTCGACTTTACAGTGTTGCTAGGCAGTTTGCCTTGTTCTCTACCTGCTCCTCGGTCGATCAACTCTTGCAACTTTTGATGGGCAAGCCTAGTGCTCTCTTCCAACCTATCGAGCCTTGCCCTAGTCTTCTTGGAGTCTTCTTCATAACGTTTGAGAAAACTTTGTGTGTGATCGACCATCTTTTGCAAGTTCTCCATCAGTTGAGCCGACTTCGACTTCGGTGGCTCTTTCGGAGCGGGGTTTTCGCAGTGGTCATTACCATAGTTTAGCCTACTACGGTCTTGGTTAGGTCCATAAGTTTGGTTAGCTGGTGCATATCCTTGATTGTTACGGTATCCTCTTCTCCAAAATCCACCTCGAGGATTCCTACCGTCTTGTCCGTAGCTAACTTCTTGAGTGCCAAACTCCGTAGCAAAGGCTTCTTCTTCGCCTCCTCGAGCCCAGTTGCCATCATCGTATGCTAGCTCTGATCTACACATATGAGCCCCATGCCCATAGTTCTTGCATATTCGGCATACTTCGTTCGAAACAGTTGTTCCGGTGGCGCTCTTGAGGACTTGCTTCAATTCGTTGGTAAAGCACTCGAATTGATCCCCATTCCCCCTATACATAGGGGCTTCTTGAGTCGGTGGAGCTTCAGGTCCACGCCTCCTAACCATTGCTCTTGGGTCCTTGAACTGTGAACCCTTAGCAAGCCTTTCGAAAACAGCCCAGACGGCTTCTGCGGTTTCCTCCCAAATATTGCCTCGGCATTCGAAATCCACCACTTGTTGGTTCTCGAAGGTTAGTCCATTGTAGAAGTGTTGGACTAGGTCGGAAAGTTCAAAACCATGGTGAGGGCACTTGTTCGTGAGATCTTGGAACCTCTCGAATGCGGTGTAGATGGTCTCATCATAGTCCTGCTTGAATCCAGTGATCTGCGCCTTAAGCGCGGTAGTCAAGGTGTGAGGGAAGTATATCTCCATGAAAGCTGAAAAAACCTTTTCCCAAGTGTCCAGCGAGCCGGCTGGTATAGAACTCAGCCATGACTTGGCTCTGTCGCCAAGTCCCATAGCAAAAATCTTCATCCTCAACTCATCCGTTGTTTTGTCAGCTCCGGGTCGTGGGAGTTGGTTGACGAAATCATCGATATCGTGCAAGTACCCCATCACATCTTCCCTTGATAAGCCATAGAACCTCGGAAGTTGTTGGAATGCGTGGTTCTTGATCTCCAGATCTCGGGTTGCAGACGAAAGAACAATCGCCGGTCCCCTCATACGATCCTTGGTGGGTTGTACCCATGCCTTCAGTGGTCTAGCTTCTGCCATTCCGTCGATTTCCTTGAAAACGAGTCGCCTTCTTTGGACAGAAAAAGAATTAGGAATCTAAAGCTGTAAATATAAACAAATTAAACAGAAAAAAGGAGTATAGTCCCCGGCAACGGCGCCAATTTGATGAACGTGTCCGATTCAATCAAATAAATTTGTTATTTAGCCAAAGGCAATCCACAACTACAACGAAAACCGTAGTGTAGTAGTAGAATGACTCGAGTGTCGTTCTCTCAGGACAATAACTAGCTTAATCTATTTAACAAGGGAATATAAAACAGCAGATAAATAGCAATAGGGGTTTTCTAGAAGATAATGGAGATTGGTGATAATATGGTCCTTCTTAGCATAATGGGTCGATAATCATGCATAAATTCCTCGGTCTTGCATAGAGATCTTTGAATCAATCTAGGGTCCTGTTGCAAGTATTAAGCACTACGAAGATAATCTGGTCTGACTAGTCAACACTGTTGTCCTAATGTGTTCCGTAATTATTCAACACAACGAATATAATTGGTCTGATGGTCGACTAGTGTCCAATTGTGCATAATGATCAATACAACATACGAGAATTTTCGTTACAACTGATCAACGAAATAAAGCAATGACACGGAGTATAATGCGCGATATAGCCATTAGCATGATTATCTTCCCTCACTAAGAATCCACATACTACCACCAATGATAAGTTTAGCTACTCATAATAGGCATGCAATCAATAGAAATCATAGAAGAAAACATATTGAAAGATAAATAAAATAAGTAGTTAAAACTGTAAGATACAAAGTTACCGAAGGTTGTCAATCTCCGGATGATTGCGGTCCTACGAGCTCCAAACTGCTATGAAAAAGTGTCCCCTAAGCTACGGAACTCCCAGGACAGGGCCCGGGAAGTTCCTACCTAAAACTATAGAGAGAGGTGAGAAAGTAGGCTTGGAAAGATATGATTTTCGGAGAAAAACTGAACTCTATATATAGGCTCCGAAATTCTTCTGGGGCGGTTCGCCCCCCGCCTTTTTCGCGGAATTCCGCGTTTTTCGACGCGGATTTGGATTTCTTCACCTTTTCGGACTCGGTTTCAGACTTCTAATGGCCTTCTAACCTCCAGATTCGACCCCTAGACTCCAAATCCTATCCGGAAACCTTCAGATACTCCAAATAGGCTTCTGGAATACCAATTCCTTGTCAACTTTAATATATTTGCCCAGAAATCTCTGAATTTTAACCAAAACCTGTAAAATAAAAACTAAAGGGAAACGTGACACTATTCTAATAAAATGTACTAAAATATAGCTAGATTAACATAGAGGATAGCTAAAATAGGTGAAAAGGACTCGAATGAAAGTGTAAAATACACATTCATCAGACAACTTGCCATTGCACTCTAGTTTGTGTAGTGATAAGTGTTCTTAGGCTTTTAAACAAATTTAATTGGTGAAAAACGACATCATCAAAAGCTGATGATGACACTCAAACTGCAGCGTCATCAGCTGACCCCATCCCTAAGAAAAAACGGACAAAGACTCACCCAAGAAAGAAAACACTGTCTCGCAAGTCAGTTCCAATTGGGCATGATCTTTCGGATGATACTCCAGGAGTTGCTGAAACACAAGCCACTCTAGTAGATGTTGATGAAGTGTTTGCGGAAGCCTTCAGCAATGTTGAAGTGTTTGCAGAAGCCTTCAACAATCAACTAAATGTTGGTACATTTGCTGATAAGTCTGTAAAGTGATGTCGAGACTACCAAGCTTAACTGTTAGGAAACTTGTAATTTTGATAAGCAATTAACCATGCTAAATTAAGGAAAGTCCAGTAACTAGTTCTCTTAAGGTCCATAGGAAATTAGAATTTTAAGGACATTGTAAAAGAGGAACGTTTGTTGAAGACTTAGATTAGGTGTTAGTTAAGATGGTTTTTACCGCGTATGATGTATTTTATTTTCTGAAAAGAAAATAACTTATTGATGCTCTAGCTTATGATGTATCTTATTTTATGAAAAGAAAATAATCTATTGAAGCATTTGCTCACGATGTACTTTGTTTTTACAAACAAACCATTGAAGCATTTAGAAACCGCTCAGAATCTTGAAGACTTTTGAAGATCTGAAGACTTGAAGAATTCGAAGATCTGAAGACTAGAATATTGGTGAACACTGGTATCTACAAAGGCACGTGTTGCTCAGAAAGTGGAAAGTTCAGCAACACCATTGCATAAGTGAAAACCTGAAAGACAGAGTAGGTTGTGCTTGCTGAAACTGAGACTGACCACTTGCTGATGGAACGTATGTGACCTCTTGCTGAAAGTACTTGAATTTGCGCTCCAATGTTACTGTTTGAATTCTATTCAAATATGCATTAAATGCAAAGCGTACACGCGAAGGACATGAAGACTAGAAGACAAACAAAGACGCTGCTGAAAGTACAAAAGCAAGTTAGCGACATGTTAAGGAACAAAAACCTTGGAATTTAAAATTCAAACGGCTCCTTACTTGCACTATAAATAGAGGTCATCCAGCGAAGAGTTGAAGTGTGTCAACAACGTGATCAAACTCTCACTTGTGCTGAAACTCACATACCTTCAAACTCTCTATACTGCCATTGATCCGTTCCAAGACTTAAAGCTTGAAAAAGCTACTTGTGAAGAAGTAGAATAAACTTGGCTAAGAAATTAGTTAAGTGTTCTTTCTTTCGAACAAAAACAAGTATTGACACCCGAAACAATCAAACTTGTTTGCTGCAAAGTATTCAAATTTGTGTTTCTTAGATTACTTGTTGTAACTGAATAAGTTATAATAAAGTTATCTCACCCCAAAACTCTCTAACTGAAAATACACCCTTTCAGGCGTGATATTCAGGGGGAATTTAATCGAGCATAGTTTTGCTGATTAAAAGTACCAAGTTTGGTGGAGAACAAGGTTACGTTCTCTAGATTAGGTTGGAGACAAAGCAAGTGTGCTTTGGTTTCTGTTGAATCGCTCTAGATAGGAGATTGTAAGGAACCTCAATCATATCTTAGTGGATTCAGTCCTAGAAAGGACAAAGTGGATTAGTTGAGAGATTACGCCACTCTCAGATACCACTATAAAAGTGTTTGTGTGATTTACTTACTGTACTTAGTTTTCAGCAAATCATATCTGTCTGTACCCAGTCACTCACATCACTTGCTGAAACCTTTACTTACTGAAAAAGCACTTATTGTATCAAAGACTTCCGCTCTCTGATTTTAAGTATCAGCAAACCAAGCTACTGTAAAGTAACTTACGCTTGCTGAGAAAGTTAAGTATCAGCAAACTCATTACTGAAAAGTAATAAGCACTTGCTGAGAAAGTTTTAAACGACGAAAGTTTGAAAAGACTATTCACCCCCCCCTCTAGTCTTTTCTTGTTGTTTAAAGGGACCCACAAGTGGTATCAGAGCTGGAGGTTCTTTAACCTTCAACACTGAACCTAGATCCCCTTAGGTGTTTTCTATAAATCACTCTCACTTGATCAGTTTGGTAGTGCTTTGCTGATAGGATGTCTTTAGGAGATGCTCCCTTGCTGAAGCTGGAAAATTATGAGAAATGGCGAAACAACATGATGCTACAATTTGAGGCCATTAGTGATGAGATGGTTACTGTCATTAATGATGGACCTATCAAGATCACTAAGATTGAGAAAATCTTCCCTCACAAAACCACTGATCCTACCGGGAAGCAAACTATCTTAGGAGAACCGGTTGACACCGTCGTTCCAAAACCAAGAGAGGAATGGACTTCTGACGAAGCTAAGAGATTCCGTCTTGATGGCCAAGCAAGAAATATCATCATTCGATCAACTCCGGATACCATACAGTGCAAACTGTGGGGTGCTAAGACTGCAAAGGAGGCTTGGAAAATGGTTCAAGATCTTTGTGCTGGATCTGACAAAACCAAGGAAAACAAACTTGAAGTTCTTAAATTAAAGTTTCAAAACTTTAAGCAAGGTACAAACGAGTCATTGGAAGACTTGAATTTCAGATTCACAACTATTGTTAGTGAAATGGCAGCCTTGGGTGTTGGAAACCTTTACTCAGATTCTGAGAAAGTGAAAACTATCATCAGAAGTCTGAATCAAGAATGGATCCACACTCAGAACTCCTATTATAATCAAGGAATGCGTTTTTGCAGGCAGTATGATGATGCTTTTCAGCATTCATTGCCATGTAAAATAGTTACCCACAAATGCATGCCCCAATTGCTGGCATGGAGAAGCTGTGTATCTGAAATGCTTTTCGGATGAATCTTTCTCAGACAGAGAAGATCTTCTTCTTGATCCTTAGCAATGAGATAGAAGTACTCATACGGAATCAATCCAAGTCTCTTCTTTGTTTTCTTTGTTACTGGGTCAGAGTAGTAAGCAATACCAGGTGGTTTTATCAGATTTGGTTCTTGTCTATAAGTCTTACCAATGACAATTCTTCTTACTGAGACCTCAAGATTCAACCACTTCCCAGCAATATTTCTTGGGAGGGATTCTTCCCTTTGCTTCCTTTGGACCTTGAGTTCAATCCATTTGAACATTTGATTCATATGGCTGTAGGAAAGAACTCATTCACCAACAAGTCTTCCAGCTTTAAGATCCAGCAACCATGAATGTTTCTGATTATAGTCTGAGTGGTTTCTTCATTGCTGGTCTTTGTGTATTCAATTTCGGAGCCAATAGCAATGCTGGCCAGCCTCTTTTTTTCTTGTCTTTGCCTTCTTCTCTTGATTTAGCATTGTCTTGATCTCTTGCTGAAGAGTCAGACGAGAAATGCTTTGAGTGGCCAGACGGAGTCAAGGCTGTTAAGGGTCTAGCTCTTATGGATTGAGCTATTGTCTGATTGTCATCATCTTCATCATCTTCATTGAGATTGTGATGACTTTCAGTATGGCAAAAATCTTGAGTTTTAGCAGCGGTTTTTCTCTTTTTGGTACTTGCTGAATTCAACTCAGATTCTGCTTGCCTTTTTGAACTTTGCTCTCTTTCAGCAAGAGGTTCTAAGGGCAGTGGCTCATCAACAGCAGGAGGGGTTTGGTTTCTTTTTCTGGTACTTTTCTTTTCCCCCTTAGACATGGATTGCAACATCGGAGTGATGTGCAGAGAATAGAACTCATTGCAATTTTCAGCAAGAGTGCTTAAGCTGTTATACTTCATGATGATTTGTTGCTGATCAGAAGTCATTTTTGACAACTCATTTTTAATGCTCACCATGTTCTCCTCATGTCTTTGCTCTGTTGCGGCCTTTTCTTCCATGAAAGTCTGAGCCTTTACTAATGCGGTCTTTGCTAGCCAGAGTGCTTGACTTACATCTTCTTCATAGCTCTTGTGATAAAGACTGATGTCTTTCTGAGCTATTGTCAAAGTAGTAGTGCGTCTCAGCACTGTAGCCATATTTTTCCAATATCAAGCGGGCTCTCAGCAAGCAATGCCTCATCTTCAGCTTTGCAGGCATCATGGACTTTCTTCAGTGCCAAAATTCTTGGAGTAAACTCCTCCACTCTTGGGAACTGCACTAGTTGTGGTGTCAAGGAATGAACTTTTAGTTCAGAAGAAAACTGATCATCCCTTATCAGCAATTCTCCTCTTAGACCATCGTCTAAATCATTTATGTAATCAGGAGGAGGGATTTGAACAACCTTTGGATCTCTTTTGGATTGTTCATCCTCATTTTCTGATAAGTAGTCGTCATCCTCAGATTCATCAAGTTCAACAACTTTGAACCTAAGTCAGCAACTTCACTTCCTTTTTGTTGAGTGGTTGCTGATGGCAACACTTGAGACTCAACAACTGGAGTTTCACCAGTAGTTAGTTTTAATTGAGTTTGAGACTCAATTACTGGAGTTTCGCCAGTAGTTAGTTTTATTGAGTTGATACTCAATTACTGGAGTTTCGCCAGTAGTTAGTTTTGATTGAGTAGTTGCTGAAGGCAACGTTTGAGACTCAATAACTGAGTTTCGCCAGTAGTAGATGGAGGGAGTGGACTTCCTTTGATCTTACTCCTGAAGGTTGACCAATTTCTAGATCCTGCGTATGCCTTGCATGGATCAACAGACTGTTCTGTAGAGCGCGTTGGTAATCTTCATCTTGTTCATCATCATCATCAAGGTTTCTTCAGTAACCTTGGCATCAGAAATTGGACTCTTGCCATTTTTCAAGGCAACCCTTTTCTGGCATATTCGTCTTCAGTATCAGCACCTTGCACAGGTGCTTGATTTTCAGCAGCAGCGAGGAGGTGAGATTCTTGCTGAGGTTGTGGTTGTTCAGCTTGCTGATTTTCTGGTGAGCATTTTCAGCAGCTGTCAACTTTAATCCTCCGGCATCAGGACTGGGACCTTGATGTCATCATCATCGTCTTTCTTGTCCTTGGAATCTTTCCCTTCATCATCACTTGGATCAGTGGGAATGTTCTCATCTTCTTCCTCTTCATCATCATCGGTCAGAATTACTAGCTCAAGGTGCTTGTATAAAGCAACACTTGTCACTTCCGCTTCCTCATTGATTTTGGGGGTCAGCCACCACAGGTACAAATAACCTTTGAGCATCACAGCTTGTTCAGCTGGAGAGGCACTCTTGAATTTTGCCTTCATATTCTCTCTGATTTGAGCAATCAGATTCGAGCTCATTTGCTGAGAATATGTCATTTCTTCAGGGAGGTGGAGTGGAGTGAACCATGTTTTCGAGCTTCAGCAGAGAAGATCTCTTTTTCTCGTTTGAAAGATGAAGGTGGAGATCAGAGAAAGTCCATTCGCCTATATCTTTGCCAGTTGCTGACGGACTTAGCAACTGGGAAAAGTGGTTCTTT
>CM051458.1:35165187-35194918 GCA_028274465.1 Plantago ovata
ATCCTGAAATGTTCAAGGATTGCAACTCTTATTTCGATACATACGGGAAAGGAAGTGAGACCTTGTTGTCTGTCTAACCATTACTTTGAAACTTATAACACAATCAACAAGCCGTTGAACATGTACGTTAGCCCAGTTAAGTTCCGTTGTAATTCTCAATGCTATGCATCAGCACGGCCAGTTCGTTAGGCCTACTTGGTCACGTCCTCCAACTTAGGGGAGTCAAGAACTTTTATCAGTAGCAGAGCTATAGACCAAAGTGAAGGTATAGATGCTTTCTCTTGAACGTGCTTGTCCAAGTCACGGGGAGCAATCTCGCCTTTCTTATTTTTCTCACCGGACGTCACTGTAGAAAGCTCATTTCTAATCTTCTCAGTCAGTGCAGTGACGTCTTCTTCAGTTCCAGTGGTTGGAATCGAAAGATCTTCCGCTAATCAGTCCATTTCAGGACGATTTGCGTGTTCTGAACTGTAGTAAGGATCACTTTTCAGTGACTCCTTTACTATCAGTAGGGACGGATTTCTGCATTATTGTAGAATTCCATGGTATCAATCATGCTCACTTCTAGTGCGGAGCAGATATAAAGTTCATGAGGCCTTGTTGCTTGATGAACTCAAGCGCCTCTCATTCTCGTCATCGAGTTCTTGTTCATAAAAGTACCTAATGTACTTTTCTTTTGCAAAACCTCCCCATTGCATCAACATCTCACACTTTGCAGTGTAAGATATGACGGAGGCATAGGTTTTTTGTGAAATATCGGTCGTTTTTCAACACAACTTTCGTTGTGTTGTTGTCGGAGTAGTCACCGGAGCAGTGCGTTTTCAGCACTGTCAACCTTTGATGACTTTGAGGACTTAGAAGACTGTCTCTTGGGAGCCATTTCTTTTATAGAGCAGAAAATGTGTACGAAAAGAGATATTTTGCTTTTTGACCGGAGGTACAGTAGATTCAGGCTAAAATTTGCAGAGAAAGGAAATGTGAGTTAAAGAATTTTGTCATTTCTCTAACTCCTTCTTTATATAGTGTCTCTGATGTGTGAAAACTCAATCGATTTGAGCTCTCAGCAAGGGTAAAACAGAGAAACACCGGAGTTAGTGGAGCCTTTGCATTGAATGCGTAGTGGCCCACTAACTAAAACCGTCAGAGCACTCTCTCTCTTTGTTTTGTTAACGTTAGATAAATAACTCCTTTTAATCAATGGCCACGATTGAATTTCATGTCATGATTATTACGAGTTTATCTGTGCCAGTTTAACGTCACAAATTGATTTTACCGAGTTTAAGGGAATAGATTGCTTGCTGAAATAGAAAGAATCTTTTCAGCGAGTTTGCATAAATCAGCCTAGATACTTGCTGAAAGTTCCCCCTTACTCAGATATCTCATATTTTCTTAAGTTTAAAAGATATTTCTGAGTTCCCGTATCAGTAAATTCTTTTGTACTTGAGATATCCTTTGGTAAAATCTGAGAGATGAGTTTTGCTCTTTTTCTGAGTTCCCGTCTCAGAATATTCCCTTGATACTTGAATACCTGTTTCAGTATCTTTGATTGTCTGAATGCCGTTTCAGCAATCCTTAAGGTTTTTCTCTTACTGAGTGCCTGTCTCAGCAAGTGATCAAGTTTCCTAACAAATACCCGTTTTGAAGGAATTACTTGCTGAATGCCTGTTTCAGCAATCATGTTGTGACTTATCATTTCTTAGAAGAAATTAGTGATGGTCTTTTTAAGTAAGAATACTTTGGCTTGCTGAATACCTGTTTCAGCATTCTGCCAAGTGTATCCTTTATTGAGGTAGTTCAATCAATCCAGGTTATACCTTAGCATTGCGAACCTATTATCCGGTAGGGGCTTGGTAAAGATGTCAGCAAGCTGATCATCAGTGCCTACTTTCACAACCTCAATATCTCCTTTTTCCACATGATCTCTAATGAAATGATGTCTAATATCAATGTGCTTAGTCCTAGAGTGAAACTTAGGATTTTGCGTGATAGCAATAGCACTTGTATTATCACAAAAGATTGGTGTTTTCTTTGCAGAAATACCATAATCTCTTAATTGTTGCTGAATCCATAGGATTTGAGCTGTGCAACAACCAGCTGCAATGTATTCAGATTCAGTAGATGAATTGGCAACACAGGTTTGCTTCTTGCTGAACCATGATATTAATCTAGTACCCAAAAACTGACAAGTTCCAGAGGTACTTTTTCTATCAAGAGTTGATCCTCCATGATCAGCATCAGAATAACAACCAATTCTAGTCCAGAATCTTTAGGATACCATAATCCAACATTGAATGTACCTTTGACATATTTCAGTATCTTGATTGCCATTTTGTAGTGTGATTCTCTTGGATCAGATTGGAATCTTGCACACACACAAACAACATACTGAATGTCAGGTCTACTTGCTGTTAATACAACAAGGAACCAATGAGCTTCCTATACTTGTGTTCTTCAACACTTTTGTCCTCTTAGTATAGCCCAATTTGGTACCAACACTCATAGGGATCTTTTCAGGTTTCTCTTCTCCTTTGATCCTAAACTTTATGAGCATTTCTTTCGCATACTTTGCTTGATTTATGAATATTCCATCTTTGAGTTGCTTGACTTGCAATCCTAGGAAATAATTCAGTTTACCCATCATACTCATTTCAAACTTGTTTGTCATGAGTTTGGAAAAATCATCACAAAGTTGCTTGTCCTTAGATCCAAAATTATGTCATCCACATAAATTTGAACTAAGAGAATTTTATCATCATGGTTCATGGTAAATAAGGTTTTGTCAACTTCACCTTTCTTGAAACCATTTTCCAGCAAGAACTTAGCCAAGGTATCATACCATGCTCTTGGTGTTTGCTTTAGACCATATACAGCTTTCTGAAGCTTGTATACCATCTTGATTTCTGAGGGAAGTTCAAAGCCAGGGGTTGTTCTAGGTAGACTTCTTCAGCAAGTTCATTCAAGAATGCACTTTTAACATCCATTTGGTAAACAATGAAGTCATTGTGAGCAGCAAAGGCCAAGAAAAGCCTTATTGCATCCAATCTTGCGACTGGTGCATAAGACTCATCATAGTCCAATCCTTCAGTCTGACAGTAACCTTGAGCAACTAAACGTGCTTTATTTCTTGTTACTTCACCAGACTCACTCAGCTTGTTTCTGAACACCCACTTGTACCAATAGCTTTCTTGTCTTCAGCAAGTGGCACAAGTTTCCTCCAGACTTTGTTCCTTTCGAATTGATCCAGTTCTTCTTGCATTGCCTTTATCCATTCAGAATGCTTTAAAAGCTTCTTCTATGGTTTTAGGTTCAATTTCTGAAAACAAAACAAGAGAACAATGATTCTACTTCTACGACAGTTGCTTCTTCAGCAAGTCCATGAGTAGCTTTGGATCTAGTCACTTGGCGTTTATTAATATCGCCAATCATATCCGTAGAGGGATGATCTCTAATCCATTTATTAACAGGTTTTCTGCTTGTTGGATCAGGATATGTTTGCTCATCAGCATGTGACTCTTCAGTATGTACTTGTTCAGTACTACTGGGAATTTGTGTCTCTGCTGAGATTTGTTTATCAGCAACTGCTTGTTCAGCATTGCTTGATTGAGGTGGTTCATCAGCAGGCACTAGAGGTTGCGTAGTTTCAGCAACTTCTGGAGCAACTACGTCTTTTGCTGGAATTCTTTGTCGTGAACTATATTTATCTTGTCATGACTTGGGGAGGAGAGTCATTGTCAGAATCATCATTTAGTTCAATTGACTTGATTTGCCTAGCATTAGATTCAGTTCTTTGCTCATGTATGATTAACTTTTTCATACATTCTGATATTTCTTCTTCAGCAGGCACTCCTTGTGTCTTTTCATAGAATACAACATGCACAGATCTTCAATCTTTTGTGCCTTTTGTTGTAAACTCTATAAGCTTTACTATGCAAGGAGTAGCCGAGAAATATCGCTTCGTTGCTTTTGGTTGAAATGTTCTTAGGTATTCTCTACCATTGTTAAGAACGAAACACTTGCAACCAAATACTCTTAGATGAGTGATGTTAGGAGGTCTTCCAACAAAAATTCATAAGGAGTTTTGTTGTATTCCTTAGTAATCAAACATCTGTTTTGAGTATAACAGGCGGTATTAATCGCTTCAACCCAATAAGCCTCACTTATTTCAGTGTCAGCAAGCATTGTTCTTGCGGCTTCTTTCAGGGTACGATTCTTCCGTTCAGCAACACCGTTTTGCTGTGGTGTTCTTACTGAGGATAACTGATGTTGAATACCTTTTGAGGTACAATATTCAGTTATGTACTGGTTTACAAACTCAGTACCATGGTCTGTCCTTATGACTTTTACCTTGTCAATTTTCATGACTTCAAGCTTATTCAACAAGTTAGGTATTTCAGTCTTGGTTTCAGATTTGTGCTTGATGAATACTACCCAAGTGAATCTTGAATAGTCATCTACCACGACTAGACCATATTTCTTACCAGCATAGCTTGTTGAAGAAGATTCAAACAAGTCCATGTGTAAGAGTTGTAAAGGTTTTGTAGTTCACGGTACTGCCTTGTTCTTGAAAGAAGATTTGGTTGCTTTCCTTGCTGACATGCATTGCAAACACCATCCTTCTTAAAAGTAACCCTAGGTAATCCAACTACAAGTGCCTTTTTAGACAACTTATTCAGCGTCTTGAAGTTTAGATGACTTGTTCGTTTATGCCATAACCATGCTTTTTCAGCAAGGCAAACGTGATATGAGACAAGACATTTTTCAACGATTGCTGAAGACCAATCTACGGTGTACAAGCCTCCTGATCTTCTTGCAATCATAATTACCTTTTTAGTCTCGAAATCTATAAGTTTACATTCATCACTTTTGATTTTGATGAAGTATCTTTTGTCAGCAAACTGACTCATGCTGAAAAGGTTAAACTTAAGATTTTTGACATAAAGAACTCCAGTAATGGTTATGCATCCTAACTTCACGTCACCATAGCCTTTTGTAGTACCGGAGCCTCCACCAGCAAACCTTATTGTTGGACCTTTAGACCACCGTCTATAGTTTATAAGGTTATTCTTGTTGCCCGTCATGTGCTTTCCACAACCACTATCAAAGTGCCAGATCGCATCGTTTGTCTCCGTGGCTGAAGTCTGCACAATCAAGAGCAAACAAGTTAATTATCCAATAATGGATGTCCATTAACATGTTCAAGAATGCATCCAGTGGAAACCCAAGTCTTAAGTTTTTCAACTTTGACTTTTGTTCTACTTGCTGAGGAACTAGAAGGTTTTGAGCTGAAAGACTTTTGATTCATGCTGATCAAATCCACTTTCTGATGTGGTGTCTTGCTCGGTTGACCTTTTGCTGAACATACTTTTCAGCAAGTTCTTTTCTAGCAAGGTTCCTTCTACCCCTAGCATTAAGAGTCTTTTCAGAGCTCTTTGGATTGATTTTCTTCATCTCTTTGAAGTATCTTTGCTGACTTTGCTTATACTCATGAAAAAGTTGACTTTGCTTGGTTTTAAAACCGAGTCCACTTTTCGGAGAATGTTGAGCTTTCGTGTCAGCAACCTTACTTGATTCAGGTTTGTCAGCAAAGCTCTTCTGATTACTTTTAGTAATCTTGCCTTTACACTTAACAACTTGCTTTTCAGCAACTTGTTTGGCGGGATGCTTCACAACATCCTTCTTCTTTCCAGTTTGCTTCTCAGCAACCTGTTTTTCTTTTAAAGTCTTGTTACTCTGAGTAGCAACAGCGGGCTTTATGGTCATAGGTACTTGATTGCATGTTTCAGCAACCTTAGATTGACCAAACTGATAGAGTTCTTGTAGACCACTATCAGTAGCACGTACAAAGGAAATCGGTGATTTATCTTTACTCAAGATTTCTACGTCATCACCTTCATACGTTGCTCCTAAACCTTCTTTCTGAGATGGATCTCTCAAATAAGAGTTTAGTTCAGTCAGCGTATTACTTGCGTCAGCATAAGATTTGAAATTGATTTTCATCTTTTTCATCTGTTGGATTTCAGCAAGTAACTTTAGAATTGAGGATTGATATTCTTCCAATTCTTAATGCCATTTGAGAATTCTTCTCTGTAGCCTCAACAATCAACTTCTTAAGACGCCTTATTTCAGCATCCTTTTCTTCTGTCTCTTCCTTCAGCAAGACGTACTTTTCAGTAGTCTGCTTGGTCAGAGTTTCAGCAATCTGTAGTTTCTCTTGCTGTCTGCTCAGAGTTTTCTCAAATCTTTCGATTTCTCCTTGAATCTTGTCAAGGTCAATCTTGTCTTCACTTTCAGAGTCTGAGTCATAGGTAGGGTTGTTTACCTGATCGGCCATGAGGCATAATTCGTAGTTTGACACATCTGGATAAGCTTCCATAGCTATTCCACAAACTTCTTTGCCAATCTCCACGTCTAGAGTGGCTTCTTCATCGTCAGTGTCTGAACTTTCATCCTCACTGTCTTCGGAGCTAGTATCAATACACAATGCATTGATTTTTGCTTGAAGCTTCTTCATTTCTTCAGCAATAAAAGCTCTTTTGAACTTCTTCTTCTTTTCAGCAGATTTGCCTTTCAGCAAAGGGCAATTAGCTTTGAAGTGTCCAGGCTTCTTGCAGTAAAAGCATAGATCATTTCCAACTGCAGGTTCTTCTGATGAGGTTGCTTGCTGAGCTTGCTTGTTCAGCGAGCCAGTCTCATTCTTGTACTTATGGTAATTGTTACCAAGATGCTTTTTCAGCTTCTCTTTTGCTTTTCGCCTTTCAAGTTCCTTACTGATGAATTTCTTCATGTTTTAACAACCAAAGCGTTTTCATCAGCAGGCTCTTTATCATTCTTCTTTTCAGAAGATGACGGCTTTGCAGCAAGAGCAATGTTTTGCGATTTTTCAACAAATACATTTTCTCTTTGCTTTGTCTCATAGTTGACAGTAGCAAGATGAGAGAACAACTCTGTTGGTGTAATATCAGGCATTCCTTGATTGTAATAGAAATTCTGAGTGTGGATCCATTCTTGATTCAGACTTCTGATGATAGTTTTCACTTTCTCAGAATCTGAGTAAAGATTTCCAACACCCAAGGCTGCCATTTCACTAACAAGAGTTGTGAATCTGAAATCCAAGTCTTCCAGTGACTCGTTTGTACCTTGCTTAAAGTTTTGAAACTTTAATTTAAGT
Source organism: Plantago ovata (assembly GCA_028274465.1). Classification (NCBI taxonomy): domain Eukaryota; kingdom Viridiplantae; phylum Streptophyta; class Magnoliopsida; order Lamiales; family Plantaginaceae; genus Plantago; species Plantago ovata. Next base: position 35,172,356 of record CM051458.1, read on the forward strand.
ACTTCAAGTTTGTTTTCCTTGGTTTTGTCAGATCCAACACAAAGATCTTGAACCATTTTCCAAGCTTCCTTTGCAGTCTTAGCACCCCACAGTTTGCACTGTATGGTATCCGGAGTTGATCGAATGATGATGTTTCTTGCTTGGCCATCAAGACGGAATCTCTTAGCTTCGTCAGAAGTCCATTCCTCTCTTGGTTTTGGCACAACCGTATCCGATGGTTCGCCTAAGATAGTTTCCTTTCCAGCTTCAGTGGTCTTGTGAGGGAAACTTCTTTCAACCTTAGTGATCTTGATAGGTCCATCATTAATGACAGTGACCATCTCATCACTAATGGCCTCAAGATGTAGCATCATGTTGTTTCGCCATTTTTCGTAATTTTCCAGCTTCAGCAAGGGAGCATCTCCTAAAGACATCCTGTCAGCAAAGCACTACCAAACTGATCAAGTGAGAGTGATTTACGGAAAGCACCTACGGGGATCTAGGTTCAGTGCTGAAGGTTAAAGAACCTCGCTCTGATACCACTTGTTGGTCCCTTTAAACAACAAGAAAAGACTAGAGGGGGGGGGGGGTGAATAGTCTTTTCAAATTTTCGTCGTTTAAAACTTTCTCAGCAAGTGCTTATTACTTTTCAGTAATGAGTTTGCTGATACTTAACTTTCTCAGCAAGCGCAAGATACTTTGCAGTAACTCGGTTTGCTGATACTTAAAATCAGAGAGCGGAAGTCTTTGATACAATAAGTGCTCTTTCAGTAAATAACGGTTTCAGCAAGTGATGTGAGTGACTGTGTACAGACAGATATGATTTGCTGAAAAACCAAATACAGTAAGTAAATCACACAAACACTTTTAAAGTGGTATCTGAGAGTGGCGTAATCTCTCAACTAATCCACTTTGTCTTTTCTAGGACTGAATCCACTAATGATAAGATTGAGGTTCCTTACAACTCCTATCTAGAGCGATTCAAACAGAAACCAAAGCACACTTGCTTCGTTTCCAACATAATCTAGAGAACGCAACCTTGTTCTCCACCAAACTTGGTACTTTTAATCAGCAAAACTATGCTCGATTAAGTTCCCCCTGAGTATCACGCCTGAAAGGGTGTATTTTCAGTTAGAGAGGTTCGGGATGAGATAACTTAATTATAACTTATTCAGTTACAACAAGTAATCTAAGAAACAAAACTTTGAATACTTTGTAGTAGACAAGTTAGATTGTTCTGGTGTCAAGACTCGTTCTTGTTCGAAAGAAAGAAAGAACACTTAACTAATTTCATAGTAGTGTAAACTCTACTTCTTCACAAGTAGCTTTTTCAAGCTTTAAGTCTTGGAACGGATCAATGGCAGTAAGAGTATTTGAAGGTATGTGAGTTTTAAGCACAAGTGAGAGTTTGATCACGTTGTTGACACACTTCAACTCTTAGCCGGATGACCTCTATTTATAGTGCAAGTAAGGAGCCATTTGAATTTTAAATTCCAAGGCTTTTGATCCTTAAGATGTCACTATCTTGCTTTTGTACTTTCAGCAGCGTCCTTGTTTGTCTTCTAGTCTTCATGTCCTTCGCGTGCAAGCTTTGCATTTAATGCTTATTTGAACAGAATTCAAACAGTAACATTGGAGCGCAAATGCAAGTACTTTCAGCAAGAGGTCACATATGTTCCATCAGCAAGTGGTCAGTCTCAGTTTCAGCAAGCACAACCTACTCTCCCGTTCAGATTTTCACTTATGCAATGTTGTTGCTGAAGTTTCCACTTTCTGAGCAACATGTGCCTTTGTAGATACCAGTCTTCAGAAATCTTCTAATCTTCAGATCTTCGAATTCTTCAAATCTTCAGTTCTTCGAAATCTTCAATTCTTCATATCTTCAAAATCTTCAAGATTTTGAGCGGTTCTAAATGCTTCAATAGTTTGTTTGTAAAAACAAAGTACATCATCAGCAAATGCTTCAGTAGGTTATTTTCTTTTCAGAAAACAAGATACATCATAAGCGGTTAAAAACCAACCTATCTAGCACCTAATCTAAGTCTTCAGCAAACGTTCCTCTTTTACAATGTCCTTAAAATTCTAAATTCCTATGGACCTTAAGAGTACTAGTTACTGGACTTTCCTTAATTTAGCATGATTAATTTCTCATCAAAATTACAAGTTTCCTAACATAATGCAAAGGCTCCACTAACGCAGTTGAATCTCTGTTTTACCCTTGTTGAGAACTCAAAACCGTTTGAGCTTCTTGCACACCAGAGATACTATATAAACAAAGAGTTAGAGAAAGACAAAATTCTTTAAGTCACATTTCCTTTCTCTGCAAATTTTATAGCATGTGCCCTGAATTCACTGTACCTCCGGTCAAAAAGCAAGTTAATCTTTTTCGTACACTTCTACCGCTATATAAGAAATGGCCCCAAAGAGACAGTCCTCCAAGACCTCAAAATCATCAAAGGCTGATAGTGCTGGAAAAAGCACTATTCCGGCTATAACTCCGGCAATCAACACAGTGAAAATTATGTTGAAGAACGACCCCATAACGCAGAGACCCATGTCGCCTGCATATCTTGACACTGCAAAGTGTGAACAGATGATGCAATGGGGCGGATTTGCCAAAGAGAAGTATATAAGATACTTCTATGAACAAGAATTAGATGGAGAAAATGAAGAGGCACTGGACTTGATAAAACAACAAGGCCTTCTTTTCTTCATAACTGCTCGCCCTAAGAAAGTGAGTATCTTAGATGCCATGAAATTTTACAACAATGCAGAAATCCAAACTCGGACTGATGGACAAGGAGTCACTGAAAAAGTGATTTATACCACAGTTCAAGGTGTGCAAATCATCCTGAAATGGATTGATTTGGCCAACATCTTTCAGATTCCAACTACTGGAACTGAAGATGACATCACTGCCACTGATGAAGAAATTAAATCCTTCTACAGTGATGTCAGAAACGAGAGAATGAAGAAACGAGAGATTGCTCCGTGACTTGGACAAAGCACGTAAAAAGGAAGCATCTCTGCCATTCACTTGGTCTAGTAGCTCTGCTACTCATCAAAGTCCTAGACTCCCAAGTTGGAGGAATTGACCAAGTAGGCTTGAGAAGGTGGCCGCTGCTGATGCATATACATGAGAACAAAACTGAGCTCAACTGGGCAAAGTACATTTTCAACAGACTTGTTGATTGTGTTACTAAATTTAAGGTCAAGGTTGAAGACAACAAGGTCTCACCTACCTTCCCAGTCATGTATGTACTAAAAATATGCTATATCCTTGAACACTTCAGGATTCAACTGAGAAACCCATTGCCGATTAATAAATCAGTATGCAATGTGGGAAGAGCCTTCTACAAGCAAAATGGACCTAAGCCTGCTGACAAGAAATCAAAGAAGACAACAGCTGCAAATGTTGTCAGTGTTGGTCAGCAAGAAAGGTATACAACAGCTGCAGATGTTGTAAGTGCCAGTCAGCAAGACAAGATTCCAACAGCTGCAAATGTTGTTGATGAAACTGTTGTAGATGGTGATCAACAAGGTACGTGTACAACAACCGTTGTTGAAAATGCAACTACTGCAGATGCTGCTGCTGAAAAGAAACTGGAGAAATCCAAGAAGAAAAAGAGGAAAGCTGATGATGACACTCAAACTGCAGCGTCATAAGCTGACCCCATCCCTAAGAAAAAACGGACAAAGACTCACCCAAGAAAGAAAACACTGTCTCGCAAGTCAGTTCCAATCGGCCATGATCTTTCGGATGATACTCCAGGAGTTGCTGAAACACAAGCCACTCCAGTAGATGTTGATGAAGTGCTTGCGGAAGCCTTCAGCAATGTTGAAGTGTTTGCAGAAGCCTTCAACAATCAACTAAATGTTGGTACATTTGCTGATAAGTCTGTAAAGTGATGTCGAGACTACCAAGCTTAACTGTTAGGGAACTTGTAATTTTGATGAGCAATTAACCATGCTAAATTAAGGAAAGTCCAGTAACTAGTACTCTTAAGGTCCATAGGAATTTAGAATTTTAAGGACATTGTAAAAGAGGAACGTTTGCTGAAGACTTAGATTAGGTGTTAGTTAAGATGGTTTTTACCGCATATGATGTATTTTATTTTCTGAAAAGAAAATAACTTATTGATGCTCTAGCTTATGATGTATCTTATTTTCTGAAAAGAAAATAATCTATTGAAGCATTTGCTGACGATGTACTTTGTTTTTACAAACAAACCATTGAAGCATTTAGAAACCGCTCAGAATCTTGAAGACTTTTGAAGATCTGAAGACTTGAAAAATTTGAAGATTTGAAGACTAGATGCTGAACACTGGTATCTACAAAGGCACGTGTTGCTCAGAAAGTGGAAAATTCAGCAACAGCATTGCATAAGTGAAAATCTGAAAGACAGAGTAGGTTGTGCTTGCTGAAACTGAGACTGACCACTTGCTGAAAGTACTTGAATTTGCGCTCCAATGTTACTGTTTGAATTCAATTCAAATATGCATTAAATGCAAAGCTTACACACGAAGGACATGAAGACTAGAAGACAAACAAAGACGCTGCTGAAAGTACAAAAGCAAGATAGCGACATGTTAAGGAACAAAAGCCTTGGAATTTAAAATTCAAATGGCTCCTTACTTGCACTATAAATAGAGGTCATCCGGCGAAGAGTTGAAGTGTGTCAACAACGTGATCAAACTCTCACTTGTGCTTAAACTCACATACCTTCAAACTCTCTATACTGCCATTGATCCGTTCCAAAACTTAAAGCTTGAAAAAGCTACTTGTGAAGAAGTAGAACAAACTCGACTAAGAAATTAGTTAAGTGTTCTTTCTTTCGAACAAAAACAAGTCTTGACACCCGAAACAATCAAACTTGTTTATTGCAAAGTATTCAAATTTGTGTTTCTTAGATTACTTGTTGTAACTGAATACGTTATAATAAAGTTATCTCACCCCAAAACTCTCTAACTGAAAATACACCCTTTCAGGGCGTGATATTCAGGGGGAATTTAATCGAGCATAGTTTTGCTGATTAAAAGTACCAAGTTTGGTGGAGAACAAGGTTACGTTCTCTAGATTAGGTTGGAGACAAAGCAAGTGTGCTTTGGTTTCTGTTGAATCGCTCTAGATAGGAGATTGTAAGGAACCTCAATCATATCTTAGTGGATTCAGTCCTAGAAAGGACAAAGTGGATTAGTTGAGAGATTACGCCACTCTCAGATACCACTATAAAAGTGTTTGTGTGATTTACTTACTGTACTTACTTTTCAGCAAATCATATCTGTCTGTACACAGTCACTCACATCACTTGCTGAAACCTTTACTTACTGAAAAAGCACTTATTGTATCAAAGACTTCCGCTCTCTGATTTTAAGTATCAGCAAACCAAGCTACTGTAAAGTAACTTACACTTGCTGAGAAAGTTAAGTATCAGCAAACTCATTACTGAAAAGTAATAAGCACTTGCTGAGAAAGTTTTAAACGACGAAAGTTTGAAAAGACTATTCACCCCCCCCCCCCTATAGTCTTTTCTTGTTGTTTAAAGGGACCAACAAGTGGTATCAGAGATGGAGGTTCTTTAACCTTCAGCACTGAACGTAGATCCCCTTAGGTGTTTTCTATAAATCACTCTCACTTGATCAGTTTGGTAGTGCTTTGCTGACAGGATGTCTTTAGAAGATGCTCCCTTGCTGAAGCTGGAAAATTATGAGAAATGGCGAAACAACATGATGCTACATCATGAGGCCATTAGTGATGAGATGGTTACTGTCATTAATGATGGACCTATCAAGATCACTAAGATTGAGAAAAGCTTCCCTCACAAAACCACTGATCCTACCGGGAAGCAAACTATCTTAGGAGAACCGGTTGACACCGTCGTTCCAAAACCAAGAGAGGAATGGACTTCTAACGAAGCTAAGAGATTCCGTCTTGATGGCCAAGCAAGAAATATCATCATTCGATCAACTCCGGATACCATACAGTGCAAACTGTGGGGTGCTAAGACTGCAAAGGAGGCTTGGAAAATGGTTCAAGATCTTTGTGCTGGATCTGACAAAACCAAGGAAAACAAACTTGAAGTACTTAAATTAAAGTTTTAAAACTTTAAGCAAGGTACAAACGAGTCACTAGAAGACTTGGATTTCAGATTCACAACTCTTGTTAGTGAAATGGCAGCCTTGGGTGTTGGAAACCTTTACTCAGATTCTGAGAAAGTGAAAACTATCATCAGAAGTCTGAATCAAGAATGGACCCACACTCAGAACTTCTATTATAATCAAGGAATGCCAGACATTACACCAACAGAGTTGTTCTCTCATCTTGCTACTGTCAACTATGAGACAAAGCAAAGAGAAAGTGTATTTGCTGAAAAATCACAAAACATTGCTCTTGCTGCAAAGCCGTCATCTTCTGAAAAGAAGAATGAAAAAGAACCTACTGATGAAAACGCTTTGGTTGTCAAAAACATGAAGAAATTCATCAGCAAGGAACTTGAAAGGCGAAAGGCAAAAGAGAAGCTGAAAAAGCATCCTGGTAACAACTACCATAAGTACAATAATGAGACTAGCTCGCTGAACAAGCAAGCTCAGCAAGCAACTTCATCAGAAGAAGCAGCAGTTGGAAATGATCTATGTTTTTACTGCAAAAATCCTGGACACTTCAAAGCTAATTGCCCTTTGCTGAAAGGCAAATCTGCTGAAAAGAAGAAGAAGTTCAAAAGAGCTTTTATTGCTAAAGAAAAGAAGAAGCTTCAAGCAAAAATCGATGCATTGTGTATTGATACTAGCTCCGAAGACAGCGAGGATGAAAGTTCAGACACCGACGATGAAGAAGCCACTCTAGACGTGGAGATTGGCAAAGAAGTTTATGGAATAGCTATGGAAGCCTATCCAGATGTGTCAAACTACGAATTATGCCTCATGGCCGGTCAGGTAAACAACCCTACCTTTGACTCAGACTCAGAAAGTGAAGACGAGATTTACCTTGACAAGATTCAAGGAGAAATCGAAAGATTTGAGAAAACTCTGAGCAGACAGCAAGAGAAACTACAATTTGCTGAAACTCTGACCAAGCAGACTACTGAAAAGTACGTCTTGCTGAAGGAAGAAACAGAAGAAAAGGATGCTGAAATAAGGCGTCTTAAGAAGTTGATTGCTGAAGCTACAGAGAAGAATTCTCAAATGGCATTAGAATTGGAAGAATATCAGTCTTCAATTCTAAAGTTACTTGCTGAAATTCAAGTGATGAAAAAGGTGAAAGTCAATTTCAAATCTTATGTGGAAGCAAGTAATACGCTGACTGAACTAAACTCTTATTTGAGAGACCCAATGTATGAAGGTTTAGGCGCAATGTATGAAGGTGATGACGTAGAAATCTTGAAAAAAGATAAATCACCTATCTCCTTTGTACGTGCTACTGATAGTGGTCAATCAGAAATCTATCAGTTTGGTCAATCTAAGGTTGCTGAAACAAGCAATGTAGTACCTATGACCATAAAGCCTGTTGTTGCTACTCAAAGTAACAAGACTTTAAAAGGAAAACAGGTTGTTGAGAAGCAAACTGGAAAGAAAAAGAATGTTTTGAAGCATCCCGCCAAACAAGTTGCTGAAAAGCAAGTTGTTAAGACTAAAGGCAAGATTACTAAAAGTAATCAGAAGTCCTTTGCTGACAAACCTGAATCAAGTAAGGTTGCTGAAGCTAAAGCTCAGCATTCTCCGAAAAGTGGACTCGGTTTCAAAACTAAGCAAAGTCAACTCTTTCATGAGTATAAGCAAAGTCAGCAAAGATACTTCAAAGAGATGAAGAAAATCAAGCCTAAGAATTCTGAAAAGAATCTTAATGCTAGGGCTAGAAGGAACCTTGCTAGAAAAGAACTTACTGGAAAGTATGTTCAGCAAAAAGGTCAACCGAGCAAGACACCACATCAGAAAGTGGATTTGACCAGCACGAGTCAAAAGTCTTTCAGCTCAAAACCTCCTAGTTCCTCAGCAAGTAGAAAACAAGTCAAAGTTGAAAAACTTAAGACTTGGGTTTCCACTGGACGCATTCTTGAACATGTTAATGGACATCCATCATTGGATAATTAACTTGCTTGCTCTTGATTGTGCAGACTTCAGCCACGGAGACAAACGATGCAACCTGGCACTTTGATAGTGGTTGTGGAAAGCACATGACAGGCAACAAGAATAACCTTATAAACTATAGACGGTGGTCTAAAGGTCCAACAATAAGGTTTGCTGGTGGAGGCTCCAGTTCTACAAAAGGCTATGGTGATGTGAAGTTAGGATGCATAACCATTACTGGAGTTCTTTATGTCAAAAATCTTAAGTTTAACCTTTTCAGCATGAGTCAGTTTGCTGACAAAGGATACTTCATCGAAATTAAAAGTGATGAATGTAAACTTATAGATTTCGAGACTAAAAAGGTAATAATGATTGCAAGAAGATCAGAAGGCTTGTACACTGTTGATTGGTCTTCAGCAATTGTTGAAAAATTCCTTGTCTCAGATCATGATTGCCTTGCTGAAAAAGCATGGTTATGGCATAAACGAACAAGTCATCTAAACTTCAAGACGCTAAATAAGCTGTCTAAAAAGGCACTTGTAGTTGGATTACCTAGGGTTACTTTTAAGAAGGATGGTGTTTGCAATGCATGTCAGCAAGGAAAGCAAACCAAATCTTCTTTCAAGAACAAGGCAGTACCGTCAACTAAAAAACCTTTACAACTCTTGCACATGGACTTGTTTGAATCTTCTTCAACAAGCTATGCTGGTAAGAAGTATGGTCTAGTCGTGGTAGATGACTATTCAAGATTCACTTGGGTAGTATTCATCAAGCACAAATCTGAAACCAAGACTGAAATACCTAACTTGCTGAATAAGCTTGAAGTCATGAAAAATGACAAGGTAAAAGTCATAAGGACAGACCATGGTACTGAGTGTTGATGGGTAATTCGTGTTTCTTTCTAAGTTCGCAATGAGTCGCTAGTCTAAGTCATTCTAGTTATTCTTCTTGTAGTATCACTCTGAGATAGGAAATGAGCCTTCTTGTAGCTTCCTCGTACCTGAAATAGACTAGAGGGGGGGGTTAGTGTCTCTTGCCCGGTCTGTAAGGTATCAGACCGGAGAGGCGACTTTACGAGTAGGGAGTTGTGAGGCTTCCCTAGTATGAGTAATGAATGTGGTGCTCGAGTGGTGCTATTAATGCTTACTGTTGAGGAGTAAATGAGGCCTTTATATACTTGTGGCCCTTCAACTTCCGGTCGCGCAGGATCACGCCACGTGTACGGCTAGGATTGAGGCCTTCCTCGGCCCAGGCCCATTAAGGAGGTCCGTGGGCCTTGGCCCAAGGGAGCAACCCAGGCTGGTCGCGCAGGGGTCCTCGTACCTTCCTTGTGCGTGGATGATGCAAGTAGTGTCCTGCTCAGTTTCTGTCAAGGAGCGTTACCTTGACGTAAGGTCTCCTCGAGCCCGAGAGATGCTCCTCGAGCTCACTGGCAGCTTTGTCCTTGTGAGGAGCTTATTTTGAGGGTTGTCCTCCCAGTGATGGTCGGACCTTATGTTGGTCGATCCACACCTTAGTGACATACTTGGGTGTGGTCGTGCCCTTTGAGGGACGGCCTATGATGCTTTGTCGCGCTCTTAGACCGCTCCAGTTCGTACATGCGGACTGGACATATTTCAACACTAACATATGTCCCCCTAGTTTCCAAGTATCTTTGTAGAAGATAGTTGAGGAACTATGTTGAAGTAGAGGTCGAGCAGAGCCTCGACTAGTAGTGGGCGAAAAAAGATTTCCATATTCGCGCCTTGGTATCTTTCCCTCCTCCTATCTCTCCCTCCCCCCCCCCTTTTTATAGGGTGCGAGCAGACGTTGCTCAGACCATATGAAAAGAGGTATTTTTGCTGGGAAAATATCGGATCCGGGTAAGTATTCCTTGGTGGAATGGAATGACTTTCTGCCGCTTTTTATTTGCAAAGTATCTCGCGGAGAGATACTTGTGTAAAAGGAATGGAATGACTTCCTGCCGCTTTTTATTTGCAAAGTATCTCGCGGAGAGATACTTGTGTAAAAGGAATGGAATGACTTCCTGCCGCTTTTTATTTGCAAAGTATCTCGCGGAGAGATACTTGTGTAAAAGGAATGGAATGACTTCCTGCCGCTTTTTATTTGCAAAGTATCTGGCGGAGAGATACTTGTGTAAAAGGAATAAAATGACTTCCTGCCGCTTTTTATTTGCAAAGTATCTCGCGGAGAGATACTTGTGTAAAAGGAATCTCGAGGAGAATAGCTTCATGAGCAGCTCCTCGATCCCCTGAGACGTGTCCGTCGATTTTTCGCTTTTCCGACATTTTTCGCAATGTTGTCCCGAGGAGGACAGATCATGGTCGTCGATCTGTCTCTGCGTGTCTCGAGCAGAGTGGTGCTCGCGCCGCGAATTGACTGCCGTGGTTAGGTAATTCGTTCCGACCTTGGGAACTGTGCCCGTTCCAGAGCGGGAGCGTGGAGGGCATAACTGGTAATTCGCCAGGCGGCCGTGATCTGGACCGTTGATCTTGGGTATGTGGTCGATCCGGATGGCGCGAGGGCATGCGTCGTTTCGTATCCCCGAGATACCCTTCTATAAATAGGTCAACACTCGGTCATTCCACACTTTTCGCAATCCGAATATTCAGAGCTAAAAAGAGAGAGCGAGGAGAGTTTCTGAGATCGACAAGCAACGTGGTCGAGACAAGTAGTGAGCGAGGAGAATTTCCGGTGTCCAGAACCCAATTTTCAGGCGAACTTTCGGCTTTTCCGGCTTCCAACCCTTACCAACTTATCAACAAGTAAGTTTCCACGTTTCCCTTACAATTTCTTGCTTTAATCCTCTCTATTTCGCTTGAATTTTCTGCTCTTTCGCTTTTCGGTTTTGGCCTTTGCATGTCGGCTTTTTCTTTTTTGATTTTTGCCTCCCGGAATGTTGTCATCTGAGTAATTGCCGGTGGACGGCGGCCTTTGAACGTCTTTGGACTTAATAAACTGTAAATGGACCCTTAGATGGACTTTTATTGAATCGAATTGTGCCAATTCGACTTGTATGCCTGTAGGAGTAGTTTCCTCTTACGCCTTTTTATCTTGCTGTAAACCCCTTGTCGCCTCCTCATTAGCGTAAGGCCGTAATTGTAACTGTAGGGTTCCTCTGTTTCCTCGAGCGGTTGGTCGCTCGGTTGCTCTTCAATTTTTGTATGTGCATGCTCGCTCTTATTTGCTTTATATGCCTGTGGACATGCTGCTCGCTTTTTTACTTATGCTTTGAGCGGTTGGTCGCTCCTTGTATGCCTGCTCGCTCCACGTATAATGTACTGTAGAGTAACTTCTTTTCTTTTCGTTTGAGATTTTTCTCCGTTCGGGAGGTCGAACGTAACGAATGTACCTAAAAGGACCTCTCGGACTATCACAAACCATCCTAACTTCTCCTTTGCCCACCTTTAGGATGTCCGAGAGGAGCGACGACAGCCAGAACATATCGGCCGCTGGAGAGTATGGGAGCGACCATACTACGTCGCCTGATACGTCAGACGTATCGGCGACGTTTCTCGATGATACTATGGAACAGGCTGCCGAGGAGCCTCATACTGAGCAAGGTGGCCAGCGGGCTGCCGAGGAGGATGAAGAGACAGAGAGTGAAGAGGATCTTTATCAGTTGGTTACGAGGAAGAGGCGTCGTACCGAGGATGATGACTTTATTGACGACCGAACGGAAGCGGAGGGTGGTCCTTCCAACCCTGGGGTGTCCGCGGAGTTGATTACTCGCGCTGCCCAAGTTCATGGCCGCAATTATGGGGCGGTTCATGTGGTACCTCCTGCAGAAGTCAGGATCGAGGAGATGGATGACACAAAGAGGCCAGAGTTAGACTTGGCCCTTTACGAGGAGGGTGAACATTCGACCCAGCGCGGGAAGGCTCCGATTCCCGTTCAGATCATCGACAGCGATGAGACGGAAGATGAGAGCGAGGAGGATGACGAAGCTACCTCTCCTCGAACTAGTCCCCCTTCGAAGAGGGTTAGATTTCCTCCACAGACTACTAGGAGGGCCGTGATTACCGACGAGGAGGAGGATGAAGTTCCTCTGACGATCGGGGACACTAACAGGAGTGAAGCTGGTCCGAGCACTAGATCTCCTTCCTTCTCGGAGGGGCAAAGACGTGCAATTAGAGATGCGAAGAGGTTCGCACGCGAGGAGGAGACTAGCTACCATTCTATCGACCCGACCACGATAGATTTTACATTTCCGAGTGGGACCCGAGCAGCCAATCCACTCGAGGACCAGGAGGGTGAGATGCGCCGTGCTCAGATGGCCGCTAACAAGAAAAAAGCGGAGAGGAGAGCGAGCAAGCGTTCTCGCTCTGGCAAGTCAAAAAAGGCGAAGGTTGTCAAGGAACCCGAGCCTAAAACCACCAAGGCAGCCGAGAAGAAATTTACGAAGAGTGCCCGCACGGTTGACCTCCCCGATCCTCAGGGCGAGAAGAACGAGGATGGCATTATACCGACCACCTCTTCTACTGTCAAAGTCGAGGAGGTTCCCACACTGAGGTGGAAGTATTCTCTCCCTGAGAATAAGTTTGACATCCTCGTGCCCAAGGAGGATCAAACTTTTTACAACGCTCCCCCTGGGTACATGGCAGTTCACTGCCTAAGCTTGGATCGAGGATGGATACTTCCATTCTGTGATGCTTTCCGCGACATATTCAACACGCTGGGGATCGCTCCTTGGCAACTAGTTCCCAGTGCCTTCGGGACTTTAGTATGCTTCGGAGTCTTTTGCATGAAGAAGGGGATCGAGCTGAACTTTCACAACTTCAATCAATTGTTCCGAGTCTCGATGAGCTCCGGGAACAAGTACTTCTATTATTTCAACGCTCGGCCAGGGTTGGGTTTCATCATGGACGCTCCTAGCTCCTCGGGCTACAAGTGGTTTCACAGGTACTTCTACATCAGGAAGAGGAAGTTGCCTAACATGACCGAGGAGGAGCTGGAGTGGGGAGTGCCCAAACTCATGTTCAGAGGGAAGATAGCGGACAAACATCCATTGCCCGAGGAGTCCGATCCCTGGGTCATGGAGCTCGAGGAGCAAAATCGGGGACCGCATCCCGAGAAGTACTTCTACTGGGGGTTGGTCCTCCAGCCACTTCCGTTTTTGGCGGGCCTTTCGCCCTATGCTTACACGGGGTATATCGGGAACCGATATACTAAAAAAGTCCTCTTCGGTAATAAGTCTTCGCATTTTTTCTTCGCTTTGCACTTGTGTTTTTTCTTTGCTTTCTTTGCTCGTTTGTGATATGTCCTCGCTTTCTTACTTTCCTCGTCGATTCTTATTGCTCCTCGATCGTACTGACTTGCGTTTATTCTCTTGCAGCTTATTGGTTCCAGTGGATCATGTCGAAGACTTTGGCCGCAAAGGAAGAACAGAGGAGGAAGCAGAGGTTGGCCAACAAACAAACAAAGATCCTCGGTTCTTTGAACTTGACCCCTCCTCGAAATGCCGCGCATCATCGCGATGCGTTAGTGCAGGAGGGGCTCGACACCAGAGAGAACCCTGTGGAGGCCATCAAGAGGGCCGAAGAGGAGGCCGCTGCGAAGAGGGCCAAGGAGGTTAAGGAGGCCGAGGAGGAGGCCTTAAACACTATTGAGGCGGAGAAGAGGCCTGAGAGGCCTGCGGCGAAGAAGGGAGCGAGGAAGCTCAACCTTGGTGGAACCAACGAGCCTGCCCGTAAGAAGGGTAAGGTAGCCGCTTCTGGAGATGAAGTAAAGCGACTCATTCAGATGAGCGACCTTGACCGGGCATTCAGATGAGCGACCTTAAACGGTCATTCAGATGAGCGACCTTGACCGGGTCGGCCTAAGACTGCAAAATAATCAAATGGCATATCGACGACCACAAAAGGAACCTGCTGGGTCACTCGTCTAGGAGCGCTACCCATTGACACCGTGAGGTTGATCATTCCGAGCGGCATGATAGGTTGTCCTCCGAATCCTACCAATGCGCTCCTCACTTCTCTGAGCCCTTCCCTTGGGTTCATTTGCATCCTTTTCAAGGTTCCGGTGAAAATCAAGTTTGCCGAGCACCCAGTGTCGACGAGGATTCTACCCAACTTGTAGGATTGAACATTCAAGGAAACTACAAGTGGGACGCAAGGATCTTAGATGTTCCCTCCTCCGGCATGCTTCAGAGGTATCTCGCTATCATCGAAAGAGATGACGTTGGTTCCCGGTCGCGCGGCTTGAGCATACTTCACATCTCGGACCCTAAGGTTGTCCGCCGTAATCTCCCTTTCATTACGAGTGTCGCCGCCGGCGGGTCCTCCCGCAATTGTGAGAGTGCGGATGCTTCCATTCACGGGGCGGTTTTCATAATTGTTGTAATTATGAATGTCGTCGTCCTGAGGGTTTCCTTGGTAAGGGTGCTCGCTCCCACTTCGAGGAGGTGGGGGCAGGAGTGCCAGGGGTTCCTCCTTCCGGATGTAGTTAACCAATTGACCGTTACGTATCATCCTCTCAATTTCGTTCTTGAGCTCGACACACTCATCTGAGGTGTGCCCTTTCCCCTTGTGGAACTTGCAAAATTTTTCCGAGCTCTTGTTCCTTTGATTTTCCTTAATCGGGGGTGGCCATGAGACGTCTAGCTTCCTCGAGACTATATAGTTCAAGATGTCGGATCTTGGCCTATTCAAGTCTGTGTAGTTGCTATATCGTCTTGGAGGTGACCTTCTGGGAGGAGACCTCTTGTCTCTGAAATCGTTTCTTGAGTTGCCCTCCTTGATCAACCCAAATTTTTGCTCTTTCCTCTGCTTCCCGGGATTTTGGGGGCGAGGAGGGTACTCCTTTTCTTTTTCTTTCCCTTTTTCCTTGGGAAGATTGGTTCTCACGGTGACCGTTTTGGCAAGTTGTGCTTCATTCTCCACACACGATGCTGAGAGTACATCTTGGAATTTGATGTTGGTAGTGTTACCATACAAATATTCTTTCCTCTCATTGATCGAGTGGTCTTCGACTTGTAGTGCTGCTTCATGAAAGCGATTGATGAAGTCCCTCAAGTCTTCGTTGTTTCTCTGAACAATTTCAGCCAAGTACCTGACCCGTCTCTTGGCGTTCATTACTTTCTCGAATCGTTTAGAGAACTCCTTACAGAGATCCCTATATGACTTGATGGATCGGTGAGGGAGGCGCGACCACCACTTCATGGCTTCTCCGGAGAGGTTAGCCGGGAAGAGGAGTGCCTTGGTTCTTGATTCATGACCGTAAGCATCCATTTTAGTGCCAAATCTTACCAAGTAGTCCTTCGGACAACTTGTTCCATCATAGCTTTCGAAGGTGGGGAACCCTCTTTCAATTTTGGCTTGGTGGATTCTGATTTCATCGCATAAAGGGCTCGGATCTTGGTCTTGCTCTCTCTCTTGGACAGTTCCTCGAAGAGTCTCTATCTGAGCATCAAGTGCGGATTTCCTCGCGTTGAGTTCATCCAGAGTGAGCCTCCTCCCCGTGATCGGATCGACCAGGGGGGTTACCTCAGCTACTGTTCTCAATGCTTGATTCTCCTCCACTGCTTCTTGTTGGTTTTGAGGAGTTACCTGGTTGGGAGTAACTTGATTGGGGAGAGCGGGTGGTGTAGCGACCACCTGAACTCTATTTTCTTGTTGCGCCACATTTTGTAATGGTGCCCGTATTCTTCTGTCAATCAGGTCTCTCAAGTCATCCGGGGCACCTTGGGGTCCTAACCTCGATTGGATTCTTGATGGTCCCAGTCGAGATTGGATTGGCCTGGTGTTGGCTCTCGAATGTGCTTCATCTTGCGCAACAGGTGCTCTTCCTTGGGATTGACGAGGAGCGACCAGGGTGGCCCGAGGTTGCTCTTGCACCCGGACTTGTGGTTCTCCCTGAGCTTGTATCTCAGTATTAACCCTAATAGCCTCATTACCTCCGACATATCCTTGTAGAGTAAGAAGGAATAGACCGTATTGAGCTTCGCCCATCCCGAAGTCTGATGGTCGGACTACACGTCCATCAGGAAGGGTGAAGGTCAATGCGGCCGGTTGAGGAGGGTTCACTGCCACGGGAGGTTGGTTGATTGCTACCGGATGAGGCTGCCCCCTAGACTCGGCGTTGTTCGGGACTCTCAAAGCTCCATAGGCATTTCCTACCGGGACTCCTTGCGGGTTATTTTCTCCCGATCTTTCATTTTGGGAGTGGGTGACATTAGTGAATGCCCCCTCCGTGTAATCCCGATTCCTTGCAACGTTGTTGTTTCTTGGTTCCCTCGGAACACCATCCGTTCCTCCTCCACGACCGTTACTAGAGGGACGGCCTCTAGGTCGAGGAGGGTTCCCGGGTGGTGCATTAGCAAGACGGTTGCTTCTTCTGTGAGGCATATTCGTGAAGCGTCACGAGGAGGAATGTGGCTCGACCAGTAGGGCAAGGAATGACCTTTCGTGTCGTTTCCCACAGACGGCGCCAAATGTTGATGGGTAATTCGTGTTTCTTTCTAAGTTCGCAATGAGTCGCTAGTCTAAGTCATTCTAGTTATTCTTCTTGTAGTATCACTCTGAGATAGGAAATGAGCCTTCTTGTAGCTTCCTCGTACCTGAAATAGACTAGAGGGGGGGGTTAGTGTCTCTTGCCCGGTCTGTAAGGTATCAGATCGGAGAGGCGACTTTACGAGTAGGGAGTTGTGAGGCTTCCCTAGTATGAGTAGTGAATGTGGTGCTCGAGTGGTGCTATTAATGCTTACTGTTGAGGAGTAAATGAGGCCTTTATATACTTGTGGCCCTTCAACTTCCGATCGCGTAGGATCACGCCACGTGTACGGCTAGGATTGAGGCCTTCCTCGGCCCAGGCCCATTAAGGAGGTCCGTGGGCCTTGGCCCAAGGGAGCAACCCAGGCTGGTCGCGCAGGGGTCCTCGTACCTTCCTTGTGCGTGGATGATGCAAGTAGTGTCCTGCTCAGTTTCTGTCAAGGAGCGTTACCTTGACGTAAGGTCTCCTCGAGCCCGAGAGATGCTCCTCGAGCTCACTGGCAGCTTTGTCCTTGTGAGGAGCTTATTTTGAGGGTTGTCCTCCCAGTGATGGTCGGACCTTATGTTGGTCGATCCACACCTTAGTGACATACTTGGGTGTGGTCGTGCCCTTTGAGGGACGGCCTATGATGCTTTGTCGCGCTCTTAGACCGCTCCAGTTCGTACATGCGGACTGGACATATTTCAACACTAACACTGAGTTTGTAAACCAGTACATAACTGATTATTGTACCTCAAGAGGTATACAACATCAGTTATCCTCAGTAAGAACACCACAACAAAATGTTGTTGCTGAACGGAAGAATCGTACCCTGAAAGAAGCCGCAAGAACAATGCTTGCTGACACTGAAATAAGTGAAGCTTATTGGGTTGAAGCGATTAATACCGCCTGTTATACTCAAAACAGATGTTTGATTATTAAGGAATACAACAAAACTCCTTATGAATTGTGTGTTGGAAGACCTCCTAACATCACTCATCTAAGAGTATTTGGTTGCAAGTGTTTCGTTCTTAACAATGGTAGAGAATACCTAAGAACATTTCAACCAAAGGCAGACGAAGCGATATTTCTCGGCTACTCCTTGCATAGTAAAGCTGATAGAGTTTACAACAAAAAGGCACAAAAGATTGAAGAATCAATGCATGTTGTATTCTACGAAAAGTCACAAGGTGTGCCTGCTGAAGAAGAAATATCAGAATGTAAGAAAAAGCTAATCATACATGAGCAAAGAACTGAATCTGATGCTAGGCAAATCAAGTCAATTGAACTAAATGATGATTCTGACAATGACTCTCCTCCCCCGAGTCATGACAAGATAAATATAGTTCACGACAAAAAATTTCCAGCAAAAGACGCGGTTGCTCCGGAAGTTGCTGAAATTACGCAATCTCCAATGCCTGCTGATGAACTACCTCAATCGAGCAATGTTGAACAAGCAGTTGCTGATGAACAAAACTCAGCAGAGACACAAATTCCCAGTAGTACTGAACAAGTACATACTGAAGAGTCACATGCTGATGAGCAAACATATCCTGATCCAACGAACAGAAAACCTGTTAATAAATGGATTCGAGATCATCCCTCTACGGATATGATTGGCGACATTAATAAACGCCAAGTGACTAGATCCAAAGCTACTCATGGACTTGCTGAAGAAGCAATTGTCGTAGAAGTAGAATCTTTGTTCTCTTGCTTTGTGTCAGAAATTGAACCTAAAACCATAGAAGAAGCTTTAAAGCATTCTGAATGGATAAAGGCAATGCAAGAAGAATTGGATCAATTTGAAAGAACAAAGTCTGGAAACTTGTGCCACTTGCTGAAGACAAGAAAGCTATTGGTACAAAGTGGGTGTTCAGAAACAAGCTGAGCGAGTCTGGTGAAGTAACAAGAAATAAAGCACTTTTAGTTGCTCAAGGTTACTGTCAGACTGAAGGATTGGACTATGATGAGTCTTATGCACCAGTCGCAAGATTGGATGCAATTAGGCTTTTCTTGGCCTTTGCTGCTCACAATGACTTCATTGTTTACCAAATGGATGTTAAAAGTGCATTCTTGAATGGTGAACTTGCTGAAGAAGTCTACCTAGAACAACCCCCTGGCTTTGAACTTCCCTCAGAAATCAAGATGGTATACAAGCTTCAGAAAGCTGTATATGGTCTAAAGTAAGCACCAAGAGCATGGTATGATACCTTGGCTAAGTTCTTGCTGGAAATGGTTTCAAGAAAGGTGAAGTTGATAAAACCTTATTTACCATGAACCATGATGGTAAAATACTCTTAGTTCAAATTTATGTGGATGACATAATTTTTGGATCTAAGGACAAGCAACTTTGAGATGATTTTGCCAAACTCATGACAAATAAGTTTGAAATGAGTATGATGGGAAAATTGATTTACTTCCTAGGATTGCAAGTCAAGCAACTCAAAGATGGAATATTCATAAATCAAGCAAGTATGCGAAAGAAATGGTCATAAAGTTTAGGATCAAAGAGGATGAGAAACCTGAAAAGATCCCTATGAGTGTTGGTACCAAATTGGGCTATACTAAAGAGGACAAAAGTGTTGAAGAACACAAGTATAGGAAGCTCATTGGTTCCTTGTTGTATTTAATAGCAAGTAGACCTGACATTCAGTATGTTGTTTGTGTGTGTGCAAGATTCCAAGAGAATCACACTACAAAAGGCAATCAAGATATTGAAATATGTTAAAGGTACAGTCAATGTTGGATTATGGTATCCTAAAGATTCTGGACTTGAATTGGTTGGTTATTCTGATGCTGATCATGGAGGATCAACTCTTGATAGAAAAAGTACCTCTGCAACTTGTCAGTTTTTGGGTACTAGATTAATATCATGGTTCAGCAAGAAGCAAACTTGTGTTGCCAATTCATCTATTGAATCTGAATACATTGCAGCTGGTTGTTGCACAGCTCAAATCCTATGGATTCAGCAACAATTAAGAGATTATGGTATTTCTGCAAAGAAAACACCAATCTTTTGTGATAATACAATTGCTATTGCAATCACGCAAAATCCTAAGTTTCACTCTAGGACTAAGCACATTGATATTAGACATCATTTCATTAGAGATCATGTTGAAAAGGTGACATTGAGGTTGTAAAAGTAGGCACTGATGATCAGTTTGCTGACATCTTTACCAAGCCCCTACCGGATAATAGGTTCGCAATGCTAAGGTATAACCTTGGATTGATTGAACTACCTCAATAAAGGATACACTTGGCAGAATGCTGAAACAGGTATTCAGCAAGCCAAAAGTATTCTTGTTTAAAAGATTCAGTCACTGATTTCTTCTAAGAAATGATAGGTCACTACATGTTTGCTGAAACAGGGATTCAGCAAGTAATTCCTTCAAAACGGGTATTTGTTAGGAAACTTGATCACTTGCTGAGACATGCACTCAGTAAGAGAAAGAGCTTAAGGATTGCTGAGACGGGCACTCAGACAATCAAAAGATACTGAAACAGGTATTCAAGTATCTAAGGAATTTTCTGAGACGGGAACTCAGAAAAAGAGCAAAGCTCATCTCTCAGATTTTACCAAAAGATATCTCAAGTACAAAAGAATTTACTGATACGGGAAATCAGAAATATATTTTAAACTTAAGAAAATATGAGATATCTAAGTGAGGGGGAACTTTCAGCAAGTATCTAGGTTGATAATTCAAACTCGCTGAAAAGATTCTTGTCTATTTCAGCAAGCAATCTATCCCTTAAAACTCGGTAAAATCAATTTGTGACGTTAATTGGGCACAGATAAACTCGCAATAATCATGACATGAAATTCAATCGTGGCCATTGATTAAAAGGAGTTACTAATCTAACGGTTAATAAAACAAAGAGAGAGAGTGCTCTGACGGTTTCAAGTTAGTGGGCCACTACGCATTTAATGCAAAGGCTCCACTAACTCTAGTGTTTCTCTGTTTTACCCTTGCTGAGAGGTCAAATCGATTGAGTTTCTCACACACCAGAGACACTATATAAAGAAGGAGTTAGAGAAATGACAAATTTCTTTAACTCACATTTCCTTTCTCTGCAAATTTTAGCCTGAATCCACTGTACCTCCGGTCAAAAAGCAAACTATCTCTTTTCGTACACATTTTCTTGCTCTATAAAAGAAATGGCTCCCAAGAGACAGTCTTCTAAGTCCTCAAAGTCATCAAAGGTTGACAGTGCTGAAACACGCACTGCTTCGGTGACTACTCCGGCTACAACCACAACGAACGTTGTGTTGAAAAACGACCGCATATCCGAAAAACCTATGCCTCCGTCATATCTTGACACTGCAAAGTGTGAGATGTTGATGCAATGGGGAGGTTTTGCAAAAGAAAAGTACATTAGGTACTTTATGAACAAGATCTCGATGACGAAAATGAAGAGGCGCTTGAGCTTATCAAGCAGCAAGGCCTCATGAACTTTATCTCTTCTCGCACTAAGCAAGTGAGCATGATTGATACAATGGAATTCTACAACAATGCAGAAATTCAGTCCCTTACTGATAGTAAAGTAGTCACTGAAAAAGTGATCTTTACTACAGTTCAGAACACGCAAATCGTCCTGAAATGGACTGATTTAGCGGAGATATTTCAGATTCCAACCACTGGAACTGAAGATGACGTCACTGCCACTGACGAAGAAATTGAAGCTTTCTACAGTGACGTCAGAAATGAGAAAATGAAGAAAGGCGAGATTGCTCCCGTGACTTGGACAAAGCACGTTAAGAGAAAGCATCTCTGCCATTCACTTGGTCTAGTAGCTCTGCTACTAATAAAAGTTCTTGACTCCCAAGTTGGAGGAATTGACCAAGTAGGCCTGAGAAGATGGCCATTGCTGATGCATATCCATGAAAATAAAACGGAACTTAACTGGGCTAAGTACATTTTCAACAGGCTTGTTGATTGTGTTACTAAGTTTAAGGTAAAGGTAGAAGACAACAAGGTCTCACCTTCCTTTCCAGTTATGTATGGAATCAAGATATGCTATATCCTTGAACATTTCAGGATTCAGCTAAGAAACCCATTGCCAATCAAAAAGTCTGTATGCAATGTGGGAAGATCATTCTACAAGCAGAATGTACCTAAGACTGCTGGAAGAAAACTAAGAAGACAACAACTGCAAATGTTGTCAGCACAAGCCAGCAAGAAGGTATACAACAGCTGCAGATGTTACCACTCAGCAACTTAGAGATGAAACTGCTGTGGATGGTGGCAAACAAAATGAAACTGCTGTAGAAATCAACAAGGTACGTGTACAAAGCCGTGCTGAAAATGCAACTATAGATGACTCTGGGAAACTGGAGAAATCTAACAAGAAAAAGAGGAAAGCTGATGATGACACTCAGACTGCAGCGTCATCAGCAAACCCGTACCTAAGAGGAAACGGACCAGTAACAAAAGGAAGAAAACACTGGCCCGCAAGTCAGTCCCTGCTGTCCAAGACCTCTCAGTCAATTCCCAGACAAATGCTTGAAACGCATTTGCCGTAGATGTTGCTGAGGTGATTACTGAAACTATGTCAGCAATGTTGAAGTGTTTGCGGAAGCCTTCAACAATCAACTTAATGTTGATCCATCTACTGTGAATAGACCACAAGGCAGTGGAAATGAAATTCCTGCCCAAGTCCCAGATATCTACATTGTAGATAATTAAATGATCCAACTATGGAACCAGTAAGTGACATTGCTGCTGATCTGCAAAAAGCGGCACTTGCTGATGCTGCTGAAAAGATGGTTGCTGAACAAGCAACTCATCAAGTTGCTGAAACCCCCGCTCGCTGATGGACCAGTTGCTGAGAAAAAAATGGTTCCAGTTCCAGAAGTTGCTGAAACACAAGAGCACTATTCAACGACGCATCTCGTGATGCTGAGAATACTGGCCCAAGTTCACCCAAGACATCAATTGACAAAGTCCAGCTTGTACTGGAAGATTTAAGCAAACAAATGGAGTTGGAGATTGAAGAATCATCCAACAAGTCAATTTGATCTCTTCATGACAAGCAGTGAGCTCAAAGGTCAAA
>CM051458.1:35195018-35344428 GCA_028274465.1 Plantago ovata
AAACGCTACTCATGGACTTGCTGAAAGAGCAACTGTCGTTTAATAGAAGAGAATCTTTGTCTCTTGCTTTGTTTCAGAAATTGAACCTAAAACCATAGAAGAAGCTTTGAAGCATTCTGAATGGATAAAGGCAATGCAAGAAGAATTGGATCAATTTGAAAGAACAAAGTCTGGAAACTTGTGCCACTTGCTGAAGATAAGAAAGCTATTGGTACAAAGTGGGTGTCAGAAACAAGCTGAGCGAGTCTGGTGAAGTAAGTAACAAGAAACGCACTTTAGTTGCTCAAGGTTACTGTCAGACTGAAGGATTGGACTATGATGAGTCTTATGCTCCAGTTGCAAGATTGGATGCAATTAGGCTTTTCTTGGCCTTTGCTGCTCACAATGACTTCATTGTTTACCAAATGGATGTTAAAAGTGCATTCTTAAATGGTGAACTTGCTGAAGAAGTCTACCTAGAACAACCCCTGGCTTTGAACTTCCCTCAGAAATCAAGATGGTATACAAGCTTCAGAAAGCTGTATATGGTCTAAAGCAAGCACCAAGAGCATGGTATGATACCTTGGCTAAGTTCTTGCTGGGAAATGGTTTCAAGAAAGGTGAAGTTGACAAAACCTTATTTACCATGAACCATGATGGTAAAATACTCTTAGTTCAAATTTATGTGGATGACATAATTTTTGGATCTAAGGACAAGCAACTTTGTGATGATTTTGCCAAACTCATGACAAATAAGTTTGAAATGAGTATGATGGGAAAATTGATTTACTTCCTAGGATTGCAAGTCAAGCAACTCAAAGATGGAATATTCATAAATCAAGCAAGTATGCGAAAGAAATGGTCATAAAGTTTAGGATCAAAGAGGATGAGAAACCTGAAAAGATCCCTATGAGTGTTGGTACCAAATTGGGCTATACTAAAGAGGACAAAAGTGTTGAAGAACACAAGTATAGGAAGCTCATTGGTTCCTTGTTGTATTTAATAGCAAGTAGACCTGACATTCAGTATGTTGTTTGTGTGTGTGCAAGATTCCAAGAGAATCACACTACAAAAAGGCAATCAAGATATTGAAATATGTTAAAGGTACAGTCAATGTTGGATTATGTATCCTAAAGATTCTGGACTTGAATTGGTTGGTTATTCTGATGCTGATCATGGAGGATCAACTCTTGATAGAAAAGTACCTCTGCAACTTGTCAGTTTTTGGGTACTAGATTAATATCATGGTTCAGCAAGAAGCAAACTTGTGTTGCCAATTCATCTATTGAATCTGAATACATTGCAGCTGGTTGTTGCACAGCTCAAATCCTATGGATTCAGCAACAATTAAGAGATTATGGTATTTCTGCAAAGAAAACACCAATCTTTTGTGATAATACAATTGCTATTGCAATCACGCAAAATCCTAAGTTTCACTCTAGGACTAAGCACATTGATATTAGACATCATTTCATTAGAGATCATGTTGAAAAAGGTGACATTGAGGTTGTAAAAGTAGGCACTGATGATCAGTTTGCTGACATCTTTACCAAGCCCCTACCGGATAATAGGTTCGCAATGCTAAGGTATAACCTTGGATTGATTGAACTACCTCAATAAAGGATACACTTGGCAGAATGCTGAAACAGGTATTCAGCAAGCCAAAAGTATTCTTGTTTAAAAGATTCAGTCACTGATTTCTTCTAAGAAATGATAGGTCACTACATGTTTGCTGAAACAGGGATTCAGCAAGTAATTCCTTCAAACGGGTATTTGTTAGGAAACTTGATCACTTGCTGAGACATGCACTCAGTAAGAGAAAGAGCTTAAGGATTGCTGAGACGGGCACTCAGACAATCAAAAGATACTGAAACAGGTATTCAAGTATCTAAGGAATTTTCTGAGACGGGAACTCAGAAAAAGAGCAAAGCTCATCTCTCAGATTTTACAAAAGATATCTCAAGTACAAAAGAATTTACTGATACGGGAAATCAGAAATATATTTTAAACTTAAGAAAATATGAGATATCTAAGTGAGGGGGAACTTTCAGCAAGTATCTAGGTTGATAATTCAAACTCGCTGAAAAGATTCTTGTCTATTTCAGCAAGCAATCTATCCCTTAAAACTCGTAAAATCAATTTGTGACGTTAATTGGGCACAGATAAACTCGCAATAATCATGACATGAAATTCAATCGTGGCCATTGATTAAAAGGAGTTACTAATCTAACGGTTAATAAAACAAAGAGAGAGAGTGCTCTGACGGTTTCAAGTTAGTGGGCCACTACGCATTTAATGCAAAGGCTCCACTAACTCTAGTGTTTCTCTGTTTTACCCTTGCTGAGAGGTCAAATCGATTGAGTTTCTCACACACCAGAGACACTATATAAAGAAGGAGTTAGAGAAATGACAAATTTCTTTAACTCACATTTCCTTTCTCTGCAAATTTTAGCCTGAATCCACTGTACCTCGGTCAAAAAGCAAACTATCTCTTTTCGTACACATTTTCTTGCTCTATAAAAGAAATGGCTCCAAGAGACAGTCTTCTAAGTCCTCAAAGTCATCAAAGGTTGACAGTGCTGAAACACGCACTGCTTCGGTGACTACTCCGGCTACAACCACAACGAACGTTGTGTTGAAAAACGACCGCATATCCGAAAAACCTATGCCTCCGTCATATCTTGACACTGCAAAGTGTGAGATGTTGATGCAATGGGGAGGTTTTGCAAAAGAAAAGTACATTAGGTACTTTTATGAACAAGATCTCGATGACGAAAATGAAGAGGCGCTTGAGCTTATCAAGCAGCAAGGCCTCATGAACTTTATCTCTTCTCGCACTAAGCAAGTGAGCATGATTGATACAATGAATTCTACAACAATGCAGAAATTCAGTCCCTTACTGATAGTAAAGTAGTCACTGAAAAAGTGATCTTTACTACAGTTCAGAACACGCAAATCGTCCTGAAATGGACTGATTTAGCAGAGATATTTCAGATTCCAACCACTAGAAATGAAGATGATGTCACTGCCACTGACGAAGAAATTGAAGCTTTCTACAGTGACGTCAGAAATGAGAAATGAAGAAAGGCGAGATTGCTCCCGTGACTTGGACAAAGCATGTTAAGAGAAAGCATCTCTGCCATTCACTTAGTCTAGTAGCTCTGCTACTAATAAAAGTTCTTGACTCCCAAGTTGGAGGAATTGACCAAGTAGGCCTGAGAAGATGGCCATTGCTGATGCATATCCATGAAAATAAAACGGAACTTAACTGGGCTAAGTACATTTTCAACAGGCTTGTTGATTGTGTTACTACGTTTAAGGTAAAGGTAGAAGACAACAAGGTCTCACCTTCCTTTCCAGTTATGTATGGAATCAAGATATGCTACATCCTTGAACATTTCACGATTCAGCTAAGAAACCCATTGCCAATCAAAAAGTTTGTATGCAATGTGGGTAGATCATTCTATAAGCAGAATGTACCTAAGACTGCTGGAAAGAAAACTAAGAAGACAACAACTGCAAATGTTGTCAGCACAAGCCAGCAAGAAAGGTATACAACAGCTGCAGATGTTACCACTCAGCAACTTAGAGATGAAACTGCTGTGGATGGTGGTAACATAAAAGAAACTGCTGTAGAAAATCAACAAGGTACGTGTACAAGAGCCGTTGCTGAAAATGCAACTATAGATGACTCTGGGAAACTGGAGAAATCTAACAAGAAAAAGAGGAAAGCTGATGATGACACTCAGACTGCAGCGTCATCAGCAAACCCCGTACCTAAGAGGAAACGGACCAGCAACAAAAGGAAGAAAACACTGGCCCGCAAGTCAGTCCCTGCTGTCCAAGACCTCTCAGACAATTCCCAGACAAATGCGTTTAAATGCTGAAACGCATTTGCCAGTAAATGTTGCTGAGGTGATTACTGAAACCTATGTCAGCAATGTTGAAGTGTTTGCGGAAGCCTTCAACAATCAACTTAATGTTGATCCATCTGCTGTGAATAGACCACAAGGCAGTGGAAATGAAATTCCTGCCCAAGTCCCAGATATCTACATTGTAGATAATTTAAATGATCCAACTATGGAACCAGTAAGTGACATTGCTGCTGATCTGCAAAAAGCGGCACTTGGTAATGCTGCTGAAAAGATGGTTGATGAACAAGCAACTCATCAAGTTGGTGAAACCCCGCTCGCAGAAGGACCAGTTGCTGAGACAACAATGGTTCCAGTTCCAGAAGTTGCTGAAACACAAGAAGCACTATTCAACGACGCATCTCGTGATGTTGAGAATACTGGCCCAAGTTCACCCAAGACATCAATTGATAAAGTCCAGCTTGTACTGGAAGAAATAAGCAAACAAATGGAGTTGGAAATTGAAGAATCATCCAACAAATCAATTGATATCTTCATGACAAGCAGTGAGCTCAAGGGTCAAGATGCTTCTGCTCAAATTGTCATTTCAGAGACAAGGGAGATTGCTGAAACCGCACAGCTTTCTCAAACAGAGAAAAACCAGAAGTCTGCAGAAGAAACAGTCCAAGAAGCTGAAGAAACTATTAATGCTGAAAGGACTGAGCCACAACCTGTCCTTCTTCAGCAGGTAGTTAATTCAACCATCAGTAAAACTTCAATTTCTGAAAATTGTTCCTTTGCTAATATTATATTATCTCTACAGACTTCTCAAGATGCAAGTCAGATGGTTGCTGAAGCCTCTGCACCAGAACCAACACTCCCTGCTCAGCAGGTAGTTAATAATTTTGGTATTAAAATTAAGTTTGACAACTTAGTACTTGTGTCTAACTCTAATTTATTTCAGGATGAACAAATGGAGGATGCTACTCAAGCTCCTCATGGAATGGAAATTGTACTACATGAGCTTGCTGACTCTCAGCAGGTAAATCATGTTTCAGATATGAACTCTAAAACAATTCTCCAAACCATTACTGATCTAAATAACGTTCTTTTTCAGGCTCAAAAGGAGACCACTGAAGTGGTACTCATCACTGAAGATCATCAAGTAAGTTCTGAAGAACTGTACTTGAACTCCAAAAGGACAACTTTGTCAAGAGTTGCTAAGTCCGTCAGCAACTGGCAAAGGTACAGGCGAATGGATTTCTCAGATCTTCACCTTCACCTCTCAAACGAGAAAAAGAGATCTTCTCTGCTGAAGCTCGAAACATTTGTCCACTCCATCCTTCCTGAAGAAATGTCATATTCTCAGCAAATGAGCTCGAATCTGATTGCTCAAATCAGAGAGAATATGAAGGCAAAATTCAAGAGTGCCTCTCCAGCTGAACAAGCTGTGATGCTCAAAGGTTCATTTGTACCTGTGGTGGCTGATCCCCACAAAATCAGTGAGGAAGAGGAAGTGACAAGTGTTGCTTTGTATAAGCATGTTGAGCTAGTCATTCTGACAGACGATGACGAAGAAGAAGAAGATGAGAACATTCCCACTGATCCCAGTGATGATGAAGGAAAAGATTCCAAGGACAAGAAAGACGATGATGATGACAATCAAGGTCCAAGTCCTAATGCTGGAGGATTAAACTTGACAGCTGCTGAAAATGCTCAACCTGAAAATCAGCAAGCTGAACAACCACAACCTCAGCAAGAATCTCAACCTCCTCCTGCTGCTGCTGAAAATCAAGCACCTGTGCAAGGTGCTGATACTGAAGAGGAATATGCCAGAAAAAGGGCTGCCTTGAAAAATGGCAAGAGTCCCATTTCTGATGCCAAGGTTACTGAAGAAAACCTTGATGATGATGATGAACAAGATGAAGATTACCAACGCGCTCTCCATAACAGTCTCTTGATCCATGCAAGGCATACGCAGGATCTAGAAATCGGTCAATCTTCAGGAGTGAGATCAACGGAAGTCCCCTCCCTTCCATTTACTACTGGCGTAACTCCAGTAATTGAGTCACATACTCAATTAAAACTAACTACTGGCGAAACTACAGTAATTGAGCCTCAAACTCAATTGATACAACTAACTGCTGGTGAAACTCCAGTTATTGAGTCTCAAACGTTGCCTTCAGCAACTACTCAATTAAAACTAACTACTGGTGAAACTCCAGTTGTTGAGTCTGAAGCGTTGCCATCAGCAACCACTCAACAAAAAGGAAGTGAAGCTACTGATAAAGGTTCTAAAGTTTCTCAACTTGATGAATCTGAGGATGATGACGACTTGTTAGAAAATGAGGATGAACAATCCAAGCGAGACCCAAAAGTTTTTCAGATTCCTCCTCCTGATTACATCAATGATTTAGACGATGGTCTAAGAGCAGAATTGCTGATGCGTGATGATCAGTTTGCTTCCGAACTTAAGGTTCATTCCTTGACACCACATTTAGTGCCGTTCCCAAGAGTTGAGGAGTTTACTCCTATAATTCTAGCACTAAAGGAAGTCCATAATGCCTGAAGATGATGCATTGCTTGCTGAGAGCCCACTTGACATTGGAAAGATATTGGCTACAGTGCTGAGACGCACTACAACTTTGACAATACTCAGAAAGACATCAGTCTTTATCACAAGAGCTATGAAGAAGACGTAAGTCAAGCGCTCAAGCTTGCAAAGAATGCTGTCGTGAAGGCTCAGACTTTCATGGATGAGAAGGCCGCAACAGAGAAAAGACATGAAGAGAACATGATGAACATTCACAGAGAGTTGTCAAAAATGACTTCTGACCAACAACAAATCATCATGAAGTATAACAGTTTAAGCACTCTTGCTGAAAATTGCAATGAGTTTTATTCTCTGCACATCACCCCGATGTTGCAATCCATGTCTAAGGGGGAAAAGAAAAGAAAAAGAAACCAAACCCCTCCTGCTGTTGATGAGCCACTACCCCTTGAACCGCTTGCTGAAAAAGATCGAAGTTCTAAAAGGCAAGCAGAATCTGAGTTGAATTCAGCAAGTACCAAAAAGAGAAAAACCGTTGCTGAAACTCAAGATTTTTGCCATACTGAAAGTCATCACAATCTGAATGAAGATGATGAAGATGATGACAATCAAACAATAGCTCAAGCCATAAGAGCTAGACCCTTAACAGCCTTGACTCCGTCTGGCCACTCAAAGAATTTTTCGTCTGACTCTTCAGCAAGAGATCAAGACAATGCTATGACAAGAAGAAGAAAGCAAAGACAGGAAGAAAAGAGCCTGGCCAGCATTGCTATTGGCTCCGGCATTGAATACACAAAGACCAGCAATGAAGAAACCACTCAGAATGTAATCAGAAACATTCATGGTTGCTGGATCTTAAAGCTGGAAGACTTGCTGGTAAATGAGTTCTTTCCTACAACCATTTTGAATCAAATGTTCAAATGGATTGAACTCAAAGTCGAAAGAAATCAAAGGGAACAATCCCTCCCAAGAAATATTGCTGGGAAATGGTTGAATCTTGAGGTCTCAGTAAGAAGAATCGCCATTGGTAAGACATACAAACAAGAACCAAATCTGATCAAACCACCTGGCATCGCTTACTACTCTGACCCAGTAACAAAGAAAACAAAGAAGAGACTTGGATTGATTCCTTATGAGTATTTCTATCTCACTGCTAAGGATCAAGAAGAAGATCTTCTCTGGGTAAGAAAGATTCATCCGAAAAGCATTTCAGATACACAGCTTCTCGATGCCAGCAATTGGGGCATGCATTTGTGGGTAACTCGTTACATGGAAATGAATGCTGAAAAGCATCATCACACTGCCTGCAAAAATGCAAGAATTCTTCAACTACAAGTCCGTAGGCTTCTGGAAAACTACGAAAAGGACTGTGTTGAATTTACTGCACTTGCTGAGAAGAGTGTAAGAGAGATTTTGAGAAAATCCTCTGAAAGAGCTTAAGTCCCTGTAATAGTTTTTGTTAAAGTTTTTGTTTGCTGATTTTGTTTAAGTTATCTATGCTATTTCATGTAATCTTTTGAAAGATAACTATCAGCAATGAAACTTTTGACTCTTATTGGTTTTTGATTATGCAATTTACTTATGCTTACTGTTTAATTATTCAAGTATGCTTGCATTAATCAACTGATTTATTCAACATCAGAAACCTCTAAAAGGGTAACAATTAATTTAGCCATGGATTGCTAACATAAAAAAGGGGGAAATTTGTTAGGAAACTTGTAATTTTGATGAGCAATTAACCATGCTAAATTAAGGAAAGTCCAGTAACTAGTACTCTTAAGGTCCATAGGAATTTAGAATTTTAAGGACATTGTAAAAGAGGAACGTTTGCTGAAGACTTAGATTAGGTTTTAGTTAAGATGGTTTTTACCGCGTATGATGTATTTTATTTTCTGAAAAGAAAATAACTTATTGATGCTCTAGCTTATGATGTATCTTATTTTCTGAAAAGAAAATAATCTATTGAAGCATTTGCTGACGATGTACTTTATTTTTACAAACAAACCATTGAAGCATTTAGAAACCGCTCAGAATCTTGAAGACTTTTGAAGATCTGAAGACTTGAAGAATTCAAAGATCTGAAGACTAGAAGATTGCTGAACACTGGTATCTACAAAGGCACGTGTTGCTCAGAAAGTGGAAAATTCAGCAACAACATTGCATAAGTGAAAATCTGAAAGACAGAGTAGGTTGTGCTTGCTGAAACTGAGACTGACCACTTGCTGATGGAACGTATGTGACCTCTTGCTGAAAGTACTTGAATTTGCGCTCCAATGTTACTGTTTGAATTCTATTCAAATATGCATTAAATGCAAAGCTTACACGCGAAGGACATGAAGACTAGAAGACAAACAAAGACGCTGCTGAAAGTACAAAAGCAAGATAGCGACATGTTAAGGAACAAAAGCCTTGGAATTTAAAATTCAAACGGCTCCTTACTTGCACTATAAATAGAGGTCATCCGGCGAATAGTTGAAGTGTGTCAACAACGTGATCAAACTCTCACTTTTTCTTAAACTCACATACCTTCAAACTCTCTATACTGCCATTGATCCGTTCCATGACATAAAGCTTGAAAAAGCTACTTGTGAAGAAGTAGAACAAACTCGGCTAAGAAATTAGTTAAGTGTTCTTTCTTTCGAACAAAAACAAGTCTTGACACCCGAAACAATCAAACTTGTTTACTGCAAAGTATTCAAATTTGTGTTTCTTAGATTACTTGTTGTAACTGAATAAGTTATAATAAAGTTATCTCACCCCAAAACTCTCTAACTGAAAATACACCCTTTCAGGCGTGATATTCAGGGGGAATTTAATCGAGCATAGTTTTGCTGATTAAAAGTACCAAGTTTGGTGGAGAACAAGGTTACGTTCTCTAGATTAGGTTGGAGACAAAGCAAGTGTGCTTTGGTTTCTGTTGAATCGCTCTAGATAGGAGATTGTAAGGAACCTCAATCATATCTTAGTGGATTCAGTCCTAGAAAGGAAAAAGTGGATTAGTTGAGAGATTACGCCACTCTCAGATACCACTATAAAAGTGTTTGTGTGATTTACTTACTGTACTTAGTTTTCAGCAAATCATATCTGTCTGTACACAGTCACTCACATCACTTGCTGAAACCTTTACTTACTGAAAAAGCACTTATTGTATCAAAGACTTCGCTCTCTGATTTTAAGTATCAGCAAACCAAGCTACTGTAAATTAACTTACGCTTGCTGAGAAAGTTAAGTATCAGCAAACTCATTACTGAAAAGTAATAAGCACTTGCTGAGAAAGTTCTAAACGACCAAAGTTTGAAAAGACTATTCACCCCCCCCCCCCTCTAGTCTTTTCTTGTTGTTTAAAGGGACCAACATTAACTAAGTGCACATATAAATGTGACAAGCCAAGCGAGAAAAAGCTCAAACAAATTCATAGAGATGAAACGCATGGTCAAAGGTCATAACTAGTTAATCTACCCAATAAAAAACTTCAAAAAATTTGGCAATAAACTCCACATAAAAACATGCAAAACTATACTAGGATGAAATGTAGTGTATGCAACTGAATACTGATGAATGTGTATTTTATACTTTCATTCGAGTCTTTTTCACCTATTTTAGCTATCCTCTATGTTAATTTTGCTATATTTTAATGCATTTTATTAGAATAGTGTCATGTTTCCCTTTAGATTTTATTTTACAGGTTTTGGGTGAAAATCGAGGATTTCCGGGCAATTATATTGAAGTTGACAAGGAATTGGTGTTCCAGAAGCCTATTTGGAGTATCTGAAAGTTTCCGGATAGGATTTGGAGTCTAGGGGCCGAATCTGGAGGTTAGAAGGCTACTAGAAGACAGAAACCGAGTCTGAAAAGGGGAAGAAATCCAAAAACGCGTCGAAAACGCGAAATTCCGTGAAAAACTCTCCGGGGCGAACCTCCCCAGAGGTGGGGCGAACCGCCCGGTGTGTGGGGCGAACCGCCCCACAGTATTCGGGGCCTATATATAGTTGCTCAGTTTTCTCCGAAAATCATATCTTTTCAGACCTACTTTCTCACCTCTCTCTATAGTTTTAGGTAGGAGCTTCCCGGGGCCTGTCCTGGGAGTTCCGTAGCTTAGGGGACACTTTTTCATAGCGGATTGGAGCTCGTAGGATCGCAATTCTTCGGAGATTGACAACCTTCGGTAACTTGTATCTTACAGTTTAATCTACTTATTTTATATATCTTTCAATATGTTTTCTTCTATGATTTCTATTGATTGCATGCCTATTATGAGTAGCTAAACTTATCGTTGGTGGTAGTATGTGAATTCTTAGCGAAGGGAAGATAATCATGCTAATGGCTATATCGCGCATTATACTCCGTGTCATTGCTTTATTTCGCTGATCAGGCACAACCTAAATTCTCGTATGTTGTATTAATTATTATGCACAATTGGACACTTGTCGACCTGTGTGAGAGTTTATCTTTGTAGTGTTGAATAATTACGGAACACAATAGGACAATAGTGATTGACTTGTCAGACCAATTATCTTCGTAGTGCTTAATATTTGCAACAGGACACTAGATTGATTCAAAGATCTCTATGCAAGACCGAGGAATTTATGCATGATTATCGACCCGTTATGCTAAGAAGGATCATACTATCACCAATCTCCATTATCTGCTAGAAAAACCGCTTTGCTATCTGCTGCTGTTTATATTCTCTTGTTAAATAGATAAAGCTAGTTATAGTCCTGAGAGAACGACACTCGAGTCATTCTACTGCTACACTACGGTTTTCGTTGCAGTTGTGGATTGCCTTTGGCTAATTACAAATATATTTGATATTCGCGTTGGAACACGACATCCGCGCGTTCATCAAATACTAAGAAAGCGGTAAATGTGCAAATTCAAATGCAAACAAAGGGTTTCACGAGTTTATCATAAGCAAAACAAGTATAGAGATAGCCAGCGATAACCCCCCCCCCCCCCGTAAACCTGAACGTCATCGATCGTCCCGAACATCGAAAGTGGATTTAAGGTGAGAGCTAACTTGTACCTGTAACCTATAGGACTCAAGGAAACTCGTGAGAAACCAAAACAGGTGATAAAAGAAGCAAAAGAGATTAATAATTTAACATAGAGGAAGAAAATCAGGTGTCCGGACGAAAATTCGGATACCCGGGTTTCTGGACACCCGGGGCGAACCACCCCCCACCTGGGGCGATTCGCATGGCAAGTCCAGAACGCCAGGCGTTCTGGACTTGCCAGGCGAATCGCCCCAGGTGGGGGGCGGTTCGTATGGCATCGCCAGACTCCTGGAGATGTCCTTTTTCTCCCAAAAACGCCAAATTACCATCTTAAAACTTATTTTATCACCAAAAACATACGAAAACATAAAATAAAACACAATGACATGCTCAAAATAAATATGCATGCAATGCAAAAAGCATTAAAACTCCGGGTTGCCTCCCGGATAGCGTCATTGTTTAAAGAGTCTGTGACTCGACTTCTTCTCGCTCTTTAGTTCTTGTCCTTACGGGTACTAGACTTCCCCTTCATTGATCTCTTCCTCATACCTAGTACCTGAGAATGAGAATGTACATATACAGCAAGACCAAAGTAGTTAATAGAATGAGAAGCATTGAAGTGAGGACTAGGATCAGATATGGCTCACAACACATGTTGCTTGCCATCCACCTCGATGGTGCAAGTTCTTCGGTAGATGTCGATTACGGAGCGTATCTTAGTCAAGAATGTTCGCCCCAATAGAACAACATCACCCATCCCAGGAGTAGACGCTGGCATCACAACAAAGTTGGTGTATACAGAAGCTTCACCAATCTTAACCAATACGTTCTTCACAATGCCTTCGGGTCGTACAAAGGATCCATCCGCAAGTTGCACAATAGCCTTATGCTTCGAAAGCTTTCCAAGGCCACTCTTCTCAAACACATTCATAGGGAGCACATTCGAGTAAGATCCCGTATCTAGTGTAGCACGGACATCTTCAAGTTCATCAATCCCAACCTTAACATCGAAACTATCAGGAATTGGTTCGGGATCTTCTTGCTCCTCATCGCTAACATTAAAACCAAGGTCCTTCTCTTCTTCCTTGGCTAGTGGGGGTTCACCATCCTTGCAACACTCACATTTAGCAACTTTCTTGATAGTGATCTCAACAGGAAGATCACCCACCAAAGTAATGGACATCGACTTCTCAGTGTTGCTAGGCAACTTCCCTTGCTCCCTACTTGCTCCACGGTCAATCAACTCTTGCATCTTTTGATGAGCAAGCCTAGTGCTTGCCTCCAACTGATCAAGTCTCGCCCTTGTCTTCTCCGAATCTTCTTTATAACACTTAAGAAAACCTTGGGTGGAATCGACCAATTTCTGTAATTTATCAAAGAGAGTAGCAGACTTGGATTGAGATGCTTCAGTAGGATTTCCACTGTGGTCGTTTCTGTAGTTGCGATTACTACGGTCTACCCAGTAAACACTATCATTGGCCAAATCAGACCTGCACATATGAGCCCCATGCCCATAGTTCTTGCATACCCGGCAAACTTCATTACAAAGAGTTGTTCCAGCTGAGCTCTTGAGAACTTGCTTCATCTCATTGGCGAAGCACTCAAACCGATCCCCACTCACTTCATGCATTGGGATCTCCTTGTTTGGTGGAGCCTCAGGTCCACGCCTCCTAACCATTGCTCTTGGATCCTTGAACTGAGATCCCTTAGAAAGCCTTTCGAAACACGCCCACACATCCTCGGCGGTCTCCTCCCAGATATTACCACGGCTTTGAAAATCCACCACTTGTTGATTCTCAAAAGTGAGTCCATTGTAGAAATGTTGGAAGAGATCCGAAAGCTCAAAACAATGGTGTGGGCACTTATTCATGAGGTCCTTGAACCTCTCGAGAGCAGTGTAGATGGTCTCATCATAGTCTTGCTTGAAACCACTGATTTGCGCCTTCAGCGCGGTAGTTAAAGTATGGGAAAAATATTTCTCCATAAAAGTAGAAAACACCTTGGCTCAGGTGTCTAGTGATCCGGCTTCCAGAGAGCCTAACCATGCCTTGGCTTTATCGCCAAGCCCCCATCGCAAAAACCTTCATTCTCAGCTCGTCACCCGTCACCTTCGTGCCCGGTCTTGGGAGTTGGTTGACGAAGTTATCGATATCATCCAAATACCCTATCACGTCTTCCCTAGCCAAGCCATAGAACCTCGGGAGTTGCTGGAACATGTGGTTTTTGATTTCCAAGTCACGAGTCGCAGGCGAAAGGACAATCGCTGGACCCTTCATTCAGTCCTTGTTGGGTTGAACCCATGATTTCAGCAGTGGACGAGCCATCACGGAACCTGAATATCTATAACAGGAGTAACTCAAAACTGAAAATTAGTCCTATTAGAAATCGCAAAATTCTGGAAACAATTTAACTACTAACTCTGAGAATTGAATGCTGAAAATATAAATAAGCTAAAGAGAAAAAAGGAGTATAGTCCCCGGCAACGGCGCCAATTTGATGAACGAGATTGTCAGACTCAATTAATCAAATAAATTTGTTTTTAGCCAAAGGCAATTCACAACTACAACGAAAACCAAGGTACGTAGTGTAGAAGTAAAATAACCTCGAGTGTCGATCTCTAAGGACTATAACTAGCTTTATCTAATTTAACTTAAACTATAAACTCAACAAACGACTTAGCACAAATTTTCTTATCAATAATAATGGAAGTTAGCGATAGTATGATCATTCAAAGCATCGGGTTAATAAACATGCATGAAGTACTTGAACGTTTGCATAGAAATCTAAGATCATGAATTGTCCAATGTGTTTCGTTCAATTCAA
Source organism: Plantago ovata (assembly GCA_028274465.1). NCBI lineage: Eukaryota > Viridiplantae > Streptophyta > Magnoliopsida > Lamiales > Plantaginaceae > Plantago > Plantago ovata. Next base: position 35,209,217 of record CM051458.1, read on the forward strand.
CACTACGAAGATAGAGGGCTTAGATAGATCAAAGAAATAAAGCAATAAGTCAAGTCTAAATCGCGTTACAACCACTCATGCATAATTAAGAACCCTAGCTAAGAAATCACATACTATCACCAACGATAGATTTAGCTACTCATAGATAAATTGCAATCAACAAGAATCAAAGCAAGATTGAATGAAAACATGTTGAAAGAAATAAATAAAAGTAGAAAAATCGTGAGATACAAGTTACCAACGAAGGGCGTCAATCTCCGAAGAATTGCTAACTCACAAGCAAGAATTGATAAACAACGAGATCCAATTGCTATGCTTAATCCTCCAAATTGATAAGAAAAAGAGTCTCCTATGCTAAGAATTCCCAGAACAGGCTCTGGAGAATTTGTCACTCAAACTAATGTGAAAAGGTATGAAAAACGTAGAAAATCAGGCAACTATATATAATGTTCGGAATTGCACGGGGCGAACAGCCCCAGGTGCCGGGCGATTCGCCTGGTACGGGGCGATTCGCCCCACGTCCCAGGCGATTCTCCTGGGACATCCAGATCAACTTCAGCGAGATTTTATTCTTCTTTTCCTTTTCGGACTCGGATTTTGCCTTCTAGTAACCTTTAAGCCTTGAAACTCGTCCCCTAGGCCTCAAATCTCATCCGGAACCTTCTAGATACTTCACGAATATCCTCGAAACACCAAAACCTCGTCCACTTCATCAATATTGCCCATAAAAACACGTTTTTCACCTAAAACCTGAAAAATGCAACGAAAAGGGAAACGTGACACTATTCTAATAAAATGCACTAAAATATAAGCTAAATTAACCTCGAGGATAGCTAAATTGGTGAAAAAGACTCGAATGAAAGTGTAAAATACACGTTCATCACTTAGCTAAGGTTCTTAATTATGCATGAGTGGCTTCGCGCGTTTAAGACTTGATTTATTGTTTTATTTCTTTGATCTATCTAAGCCATCTATCTTCGTAGTGTTGAATTGAAAGGAACACACAGGACAATTCACGATCATAGATTTCTATACAAACTTCAAGTACTTCGTGCATGATTATTACCCGTTGCTTTGAATGATCATACTATCGCTAACTTCCATCATATTGATAAGAAAAATCTGTGCTTTGCTTGATTTCCGATTTGTAGTTTAAGTTAAATTAGATAAAGCTAGTTATAGTCCCTAGAGATCAACACTCGAGGTTATTTTACTTCTACACTACGTGCCTTGGTTTTCGTTGTAGTTGTGAATTGCCTTTGGCTAAAAACAATTTATTTGATTAATTGAGTCTCACAATCTCGTTCATCAATATGCACTTAGTTAAGCTTGGTAGTCTCGACATCACTTAGCGGTGTTTTCTCTACTGCGGTTCACGAAGGCCTTATAACAAGATGATGCATGTTAGAGTCTTGTGGTTGTTTTCCTGTGTAATTATGTACCTAAGAGGCAACAAGTCTTCACCTTGCTTTGAGATTGCTAAATGCCTAGGAAGGAGGTAGTATGAGTTTGTGTGATCCTTTGTTTGAAACATATTCTAACGAATAGGTTTGGGGAGGGGGTTATGCTATCATTATGACTTATTTTTCGATTTTGAGTTTTGTGAGTTTGTTTTTCTTTTTCGTAAAGTTTGTTCTCTAACCTATTCTTTTGAATAGGTTTGGGGAGGTCGTTTGTTAGTCATTGTAATTTATTTTTCGTTGTGCTACTGCTGGCTACAAAAAAGAAAAAATAGAAAAAAGAAAAAAAAATCGAAAATTTCCAGGAATCTGGAAAAGCAAAAAAATAAAAAAAAAGACCCCAAAAAAGCAAAGAAGGGTCCAAAGAAAGTCAAAAAGCAGTTTAGCAAAGTGTTTGTCTCGTTTTTCAATTCTTTTAATGTTCGTAATCGAGTTGTAAAGTTTGTTTTTTGTTTGTTTGAGTGTCATCTGTTCTAGACCACCCTCGTCCTGCCATTCTGGAAGTGGTGATTAGTTTATGACTTTGCTTGAGAGATGGGTAGAATAGGGAGCGTGATATTTTAGGGAACCCTCCTTGGTTTGATGAGAGCCAGTATTGGTTCGACCTCTTTGAGGGAAAGTCTTAACTTGGTGAACAGTAGTAAGTCCTCAGTTTCATAGGCACGAGACAACCATTCGTATTTTAACATGTTTCATTGCGTCGTCACTGACTAGGTCCAGGTAGAGAATGTTAGGAGAGACTATCTTGTTTAACATAGTGCATATGTGAATGTGTATGAGTCAATCGAGGCATTCTTCAACCAATATCCATGTTATGATTTGTATGGTCATTGTTCATAAGATTTTGATAGACTCAATAGATTAGTTCATTTCATTTGGCATGAGACTCCATTTTGTGTGCTGCATTGCTTTTTTGCATTAGAGTCTAGCTTAGTTGCTTGAGGACAAGCAAAGGTTCAGTTCGGGGAGTTTGATGAACGTGTATTTTACACTTTCATTCGAGTCTTTTTCACCAATTTGGCTATCCTCTAGGTTAAGTTAGCTTATATTTAGTGCATTTTATTAGAATAGTGTCACGTTTCCATTTTCTTTGCATTTTTCAGGTTTTACGTGAAAAACGTACTTTTGGTGGGCAAATATGATGAAGAGAATGAAGTTTTGATGCTTCATGGTCATCCGTGGTGTATCTAGAAGTTTCCATACGAGTTTTGAAGCCTAGGGGACGAGTTTCAAGGCTTAAAGGTCACTAGAAGGTAAAATCGAGCCCAGAAAGGAAACCAAAACCAAAATCTCGCTGGCCACCGATACTGAAGGTCCCGGGCGGTTCGCTCCGTGCCAGGCGGTTCGCCTGGCACCGGGGGGCGGTTCGCCCGGGAGGTTTCGACAAGTATATATAGTTTCGCCAATTTAGTTCGTTTTTCATACCTTTTCACCTTATTTGGAGAGACAAATTCTCCAGAGCTTGTTCTGGGAATTATTAGCATAGAAGACTCGTTTTCTTATTGATTTGGAAGATTAAGCATAGAGATTGGACATCGTTGATTCTCAATTTTGCTTGTGAGTTAGCAATTCATCGGAGATTGACAACCTTCGTTGGTAACTTGTATCTCACGATTTTTCTGCTTTTATTTATTTCATTCAACATGTTTTCATTCAATCTTGCTTTGATTCTTGTTGATTGCAATTTATCTATGAGTAGCTAAATCTATCGTTGGTGATAGTATGTGATTTCTTAGCTGGGGTTCTTAATTATGCATGAGTGGCTTCGCGCGTTTAAGACTTGATTTATTGTTTATTTCTTTGATCTATCTAAGTCATCTATCTTCGTAGTGTTGAATTGAAAGGAACACATAGGACAATTCATGATCATAGATTTCTATATAAACTTCAAGTACTCAATGCATGATTATTACCCGTTACTTTGAATGATCATACTATCACTAACTTCCATTATATTGATAAGAAAAATCAGTGCTTTGCTTGATTCCTGATTTATAGTTTAAGTTAAATTAGATAAAGCTAGTTATAGTCCTTAGAGATCGACACTCGAGGTTATCTTACTTCTACACTACGTGCCTTGGTTTTCGTTGTAGTTGTGAGTTGCATTTGGCTAAAAACAAATTTATTTGATTATTCGAGTTTGACGATCTCGTTCATCAAGTTCGAATCCCAGCAAGACCAAAACTATTTTCCTTTCCTCTTTTGGACTTTTAACATATGAACCTCATTCTAAATTGGTTCAAATGCACATTCTAACTTTAATTAAATTAAATCTAATTTAATCTAATTAATCTTTTCTTCTTTTATTAATTAAATCCAATTTAATTAATTTACTTTCTAAATAAATTAATTCAGTCAATTGAATTCAATTCAACTTAATTAATTAATTTTATCAAATAGAACATTCTCAATAATATTATATTAAATATTTATCAATCCAGTTGATATTTTATTTAATATAGTAATTAAGTTATAAATCTAATTTTACCTTAATTAATAATTTTCATGAAATGAAATGTCCTTAATAATAGTAAATCAAATGCTATCAATCCAATTGACATTTAATTTACTCCAGTGCTTAATAGGGAGAATTATCACGTAGTTGTATGTGACCCATAGGCCCTCACATATCAGTCAAATGATCCAATCAAGATTGATGAATGTGTATTTTACACTTTCATTTGAGTCTTTTTTCACCAATTTAGCTATCTTCTATGTTAATTTAGCTATATTTTAGTGCATTTTATTAGAATAGTGTCACGTTTCCCTTTAGTTTGTATTTTACAGGTTTTTGGTGAAAACGAGGTTTTCCGGGCAATTATATTGAAGTAGAAAAGGAATTGGTGTTCCGAAGGCCTAATTGGAGTATCCAGAAGATTCCGGATAGGATTTGAAGTCTAGGGGTCGAATCTGAAGGCTAGAAGGTCACTAGAAGGCAAAAACCAAGTCCGAAAAGGAAAAGATATCTAAAAACGCGTCGAAAACGCGTTTCAGCCGAAAAAAGCTCCCGGGCGAATCGCCCGGGACGTGGGGCGAATCGCCCCACACCAGGCGAATCGCCCGGTCCCCACACCTCCCGAATACCTATATATAGTTGCTAAGTTTTCTCCGTTTTTCATACTTTTCCAGACCTTTTCTCTCACCTTTCTCATTAGTTTTAGGTAGGAATTCTCCAGAGCCTGTTCTGGGGGTTCTTAGCTTAGGAGATACTTTTTCTTAGCGTTTTGGAGCTTGTAAGATCGCGATCTTCGGAGATTGACAACCTTCGGTAACATTGTATCTTACAGTTTTTCTATTTATATTTATATATCTTTCATCATGTGTTCATTCATTCGTGGTATGATTTCTGTTGATTGCATGACATCTATGAGTAGCTAAACTTCTCGTTGGTGATAATATGTGATTTCTTAGCGAAGGGTTAATAATTATGCTAATGGCTATATCACGCATTATACCTAGAGTTATTGCTTTATTTCTTTGATCTATCTAAATCTCTATCTTCGTAGTGTTGCATAATTACGGAACACAATTGTACAATTCATTAATCAAAGATCTCTATGCAAAACCGAGGAATTTATGCATGATTATTAACCTGCTATGCTTTGAATGACCATACTATCACCAATCTCCATTATCCTGTTAAGAAAAACCTTTGCTAAGTTGTCTGTTGATTTATATTCTCAAGTTGGATTAGATAAAGCTAGTTATAGTCCTTAGAGATCGACACTCGAGGTTATTCTACTGCTACACTACGGTTTTCGTTGTAGTTGTGAATTGCTTTGGCTCAAAACAAATTAATTTGATTAACTAGAATCTGAGAAGTTCTAAATCGTTCATCAAATTGGCGCCGTTGCCGGGGACTATACTCCTTTTTTCTGTTTAGCTTATTTATATTTTCAGCATTCAGTTCCCTATAGAAGAACAGGCTCTAGGGGTTTGCTCTCAAGAAATCTCACTTTCTTACCCTATTTCTTCCCCCCTATATTTTTCAGAAAATTCATCTAATCTGATCTCGGTTACCTTACGTGCTTGCGCTCTCGTAGTTCTCGGTTACATTGTATTTGTTTGCACTCTTTGTGCTTTTCTTTGCTAGTTTTATTTTCTTTTGTGGATTCTGCTCCTTGGTTTCTTGTTTCCTCCTGTGCAGAAACTAGTTATATGAAGGATGAGTCAACCACCGTTGCCCCGGTATGTGATGCCTCGAGGGCCTTGCATAACATTGGATGACGATTGCAGGAATTATGACCTTGATCCTTCGTACTACTCCATTCTCTCCACGTTTTCAATGGGTGATGATCCAAGAGGGTTCTTAGACACGTACGAGGAAGGTGTATTGAGGATACCTCGTGAGAATGAGGAGGGGGTTATCTTATCACATGAGAAACTTTGTATGAGAGGATTTATGGGAGCCTTGAAAGGGTACGCTCGAAGATGGCTCAGAATCCCGCCGGAAGAATCGTTGCGCACTTGGGGTGAAGTAACCAGCAAGTTTCTAGAACATTGGGATAGGGACTCACCTCCCGGGACAAGGGCATGGACGACTCGCTTCAGTAGTCAGCCACCAGAAATGACATTGCCGATGAAGAGGAATGTGGAGAAGAATCCATTGATGAAGTCTCCTCAGTGCTTAGCTTGGATTCCACGTCCTTACTTGCGGATGTCGAAGTTGATGGTCAAGAGGAAGTCGTGGAGGAAGTAATAACTGAATCCATTGCTTCACTTGAGTCAAAAGGTGATGGCGTGAGTTGTGTTGAGGTCGAGGAGCCAATCTCTGAAGATTTTGGTGTATTTGAATCAATTGCGGCAGATACTCTTGATCTTGACTCCTACGTTCTTGTCCATGCACCCACCTATGAGTCCCAAAGGAGTTTTGATCCTCTTTACTCTTTTTATTTTCCATCTGATTCCCTTAGTTATTTTTTAGATTTTGTTTTTCTTGGTTTTGTTAGTTTTAGTTTTCAGGGAATCATGGACTTGCTTGAGCAGATACGAAGAGGAGCCAAGGATGGTTCCCAAGATGCGAGGAGTAATGGAACGGATGCACAAGAATCGTTTCCATTTGATAATGGATATCATTAGTGGTAATGATCTCCTGTCTGACATGTGGAGGGACTATTAGGGGATTTCAATCCCGATAATTAGTCTTTTCACATGTCCGCTCTCAGCCGACCGAGGCCAAACCGTTCGGTAACATCTAGTATCACTTTTTATTTACTCATTCTCTTTTGCTAGGGACTAGCTTAAGTTTCATGAGGGGGATAGAATGTGAACCATGATGTTAAGTATTGTTTGGCTTTGTGATGTTGACTATGGTATCTTGTTTTTGTTTGCATTTGCACGTTTACCGCTTTCTTAGTTTTTAGTTGCATACACTACATTCATCCTAGGATAGTCTTGCATGTTTTATGTGGAGTTTATTGCCAAATTTTTTATTGGTTAGATTAACTGATTATGACATTAATCGTATGCTTCATCTCTATGAATTTGTTTGAGGTTTTTCTCGCTTGGCTTGTCACATTTATGTATTGCACTTAGTTAAGCTTGATAGTCTCGACATCACTTAGTGGTGTTTTCTCTACTGCGGTTCACGAAGGCCTTTATAATAGGATGATGCATGTTAGGGTCTTATGGTTGTTTTCCCGAGTAATTATGTACCTAAGAGGCAACAAGTCTTCACCTTGCTTTGAGATTGCTAAATGCCTATGAAGGAGGTAGTGTGAGATTGTGTGATCCTTTGTTTGCAACCTATTCTTCCTAGGCATTTAGCAAACAAAGAATCACACAATCTCACACTACCTCCTTCCTAGGCATTTAGCAATCTCAAAGCAAGGTGAAGGCTTGTTGCCTCTTAGGTACATAATTACTCGGGAAAACAACCATAAGACCCTAACATGCATCATCCTATTATAACGGCCTTCGTGAACCGCAGTAGAGAAAACACCACTAAGTGATGTCGAGACTACCAAGCCTAACTAAGTGCAATACATAAATATGACAAGCCAAGCGAGAAAAACCTCAAACAAATTCATAGAGATGAAGCATATGATTAATGGCATAATTAGTTAATCTACCCAATAAAAAAGTTCAAAAAATTTGGCAATAAACTCCATATAAAACATGCAAGACTATACTAGGATGAATGTAGTGTATGCAACTAAAAACTAAGAAAGCGTTAAACGTGCAAATGCAAAAAAAATAAAAAACAAGATACCATACTCAACATCACAAAGCCAAACAATACTTAACATCATGGTTCACATCCCATCCCCCTCATGAAACTTAAGCTAGTCCCTAGCAAAAGAGAATGAGTAAATAAAAAGTGATACTAGATGTTACCGAACGGTTTGGCCTCGGTTGGCTGAGAGTGGACATGTGAAAAGACTAATTATCGGGATCGTAATCCCCATAATAGTCCCTCCACATGTCAGACAGGAGATCATTACCACTAATGTTATCCATTATCAAATGGAAACGAATCTTGTGCATCCGTTCCGTTACTCCTCGCATCTTGGGAACCATCCTTGGCTCCTCTCCGTATCTGCTCAAGCAAGTCCACGATTCCCTGAAAATTAAAATTAACAAAACCAAGAAAAACAAAATCTAAAAAATAACTAAGGGAATTAGATGGAAATAAAAAGAGAAAAAAGGATCAAAACTCCTTTGGAACTCATAGGTGGGCGCATGGACCAGAACGTATGAGTCAAGATCAAGAGTATCTGCCGCAATTGATTTAGAGACACCAAAATCTTCAGAGATTGGCTCCTCGACCTCAACACAACTCACGCCATCACCTTCTGACTCAAGTGAAGCAATGGATTAAATTATCACCTCCTCCACGACTTACTTTTGACCAACAACCTCGACATCCACAAGTAAGGACGTGGAATCCAAGCTAAGCACTGAGGAGACTTCATCAATGGATTCTTCTCCACATTCCTCTTCATCGACAATGTCGATTTCTGGTGGCTGACTACTGAAGCGAGACGTCCATGCCCTTGTCCCGGGAGGTGAGTCCCTATCCCAATGTTCCAGAAACTTGTTGGTTACTTCACCCCAATTGCGCAACGATTCTTCCGGCGGGATAATAAGCCATCTTCGAGTGTACCCTTTCAAGGCTCCCATAAATCCTCTCATACAAAGTTGCTCATGTGATAAGATAACCCCCTCCTCATTCTCACGAGGTATCCTCAACACACCCTCCTCGTACGTGTCTAAGAACCCTCTTGGATCATCACCCATTGAAAACGTGGAGAGAATGGAGTAGTACGAAGGATCAAGGTCATAATTCCTGCAATCGTCATCCAATGTTATGCAAGGCCCTCGAGGCATCACATACTGGGGTAACGGTGGTTGACTCATCCTTCATATAACTAGTTTCTGCACAGGAGGAAACAAGAAACCAAGGAGCAGAATCCACAAAATAAAAACAAAAACTCGCAAAGAAAAGCACAAAGAGTGCAAACAAACACAATGTAACCGAGAACTACGAGAGCGCAAGCACGTAAGGTAACCAAGATCAGATTAGATGAATTTTCTGAAAAATATAGGGGGGAAGAAATATGGTAAGAAAGTGAGATTTCTTGAGAGAAAACCCCCAGAGCCTGTTCTTCTGTAGGGAACTAAATGCTGAAAATATAAATAAGCTAAAAAGAAAAAAGGAGTATAGTCCCTGGCAACGGCGCCAATTTGATGAACTGGTTTAGAACTTGTCAGATTCTAGTTAATCAAATAAATGTGTATTAAGTCAAAGGCAATTCACAACTACAACGAAAACCGTAGTGTAGCAGTAAACCTCGAGTGTCGATCTCTAAGTACTATAACTAGCTTTATCTAATCCAACTTAAGAATATAAATCAACAGACGACTTAGCAAAGGTTTTTCTTAACAGATAATGGAGATTGGTGATAGTATGGTCATTCAAAGCATAGCAGGTTAATAATCATGCATAAATTCCCCGGTTTTGCATAGATATATTTGATCAATGAATAGTCCAATTGTGTTCCGTAATTATTCAACACTACGAAGACAGAGATTTAGATAGATCAAAGAAATAAAGCAATAACTCTAGGTATAATGCGCGATATAGTCATTAGCATAATTATTAACCCTTCGCTAAGAAATCACATACTATCACCAACGAGAAGGTTAGCTACTCATAGAGGTCATGCAATCAACAAAAATCATACCACGAATGAATGAAACATGATGAAAGATATATAAATATAAATAGAAAAACTCTAAGATACAATGTTACCGAAGGTTGTCAATCTCAGAAGAATCACGATCTTACAAGCTCCAAAACGCTAAGAAAAAGTATCTCCTAAGCTAAGAACCCCCAGAACAGGCTCTAGAGAATTCCTACCTAAAACTAATGAGAAAGGTGAGAGAAAAGGTCTAGAAAAGTATGAAAAACGGAGAAAACTGAGTAACTATATGTAGGCATTAGGCAGGTGTGGGGCGAAGGGCCCCACACACCGGGCGATTCGCCTGGTGTGGGGTGATTCGCCCCACACCCCGGGCGACTCGCCCGGGAGCTTTTTTCGGCTCAAACGCGTTTTCGACGCGTTTTTGGATATATTTTCCTTTTTGGACTCGGTTTTTGCCTTCTAGTGACCTTCTAGCCTTCAGATTCGACCTCTAGACTTCAAATCCTATCCAGAATCTTCTGGATACTCCAATTAGGCCTTCGGAACACCAATTCCTTGTCTACTTCAATATAATTGCCCGGAAAACCTCGTTTTTCACCCAAAACCTGTAAAATACAAACTAAAGGGAAACGTGACATTATTCTAATAAAATGCACTAAAATATAGCTAAATTAACATAGAGGATAGCTAAAATAGGTAAAAAAGACTCAAATGAAAGTGTAAAATACACATTCATCACACCACGACCACCCTAAGGAAGATGGGCATCGAAAGGGAAGGAATGACGGGGATTTCGACGGAACTATCTGGCTTCGGGGTGCGGTAGTTAAACCTCTGGGATCCATTTGGCTACTCACATCCCTTGGTACCAAACCCGCTCGAGTGACCCACCTTTGCCAGTAGATTGTTGTCGATGCACCCATGGGCTACAACGTCCTGTTCGGACGCCCCGGGCTCAACCAATTTCAAGCGGTGGCCTCCACCTTTCATCTCAAACTAAAATTCCCAACCGAGAATGGGGTAGGAGAAGCATATGAAGATCCGAAAGAAGCATGGGAGTGCTACTGCGCATCGACCCGACTGGAGAAACCAAGACCCAACCTTGTCGACAGAGCGGTCGAAAGTGAGGCCCCATCGAAACGGCAATGTATGATCATAGGCGAAGACCTCTTCGACTTCCCTATCAACCAATCTTAGGGGATCGATTAGCACCATCTCCGAGATAAAGGATTTGCCATTGTTCGAAGGGGATGACCAATGAACCACCAAAATCGCCGCCGATCTGCCCGAAGAACTAGAAATGGCCCTCTCTATTTTCCTCAAGAAAAATTCGGACGTCTTCGCGTGGGGGACCGTCGATCTTCGAGGTATCAGCCCCCACGTTATGGTTCATAGACTCAACGTCATCCCCAAAGCCAAGCCGATCAGCCAGAAGCAAAGGAATTTTTGCCGCGAGAAGAACTTGATAATAGATGAAGAGATAGCAAAGCTCCTAAAGGTGGGACATATTAGGCCTATGAAATTCTCCGATTGGCTTTGTAACTTCATCCTCGTTAGTAAAGGTAAAGGCAAATGGAGGATGAGCAACGACTTCACCGACCTCAACAAACACTGTCCTCGAGACCCTATCCACTACCCCGGATCGACCAACTAGTCGATTCACAAAAAGGGTGATCTTTTTCCTCCATTGATCAAGAATTTCGATTTTCGGGAAGTATCATGATCATCCAAGGGGCCGAACAACTGAGCTTCATGGACGCTTTCCAAGGTTACTACCAGGTCCCCATGGCTCGAGAGGACGTTGACAAAACCGCCTTCGTCACACACTCGGGTGTATACTCATTTCGAGTTATGCCCTGCGGTCTAAGAAATGCGGGGGCAACCTACCAACGTTTGGTCAACATGATGTTCGAGGAAGAGATTGGTTCGACCATGGAGGTGTACGTCGACGACATGCTCGTAAAGAGCCTCGAAGCCAAGGATCACGTCCAAAACATGGGAAAGTGCTTCGACATCTTGAGAAAGTTCGGAATGAAACTCAACCCCGCCAAGTGCACATTCGGGGTCAAAGGAGGAAAGTTCTTAGGCTACATGGTGACCCAGATGGGGATCGAAGCCAATCCCGACAAGATAAAAGCCATACTAGATTTCCCAAGCCCAAGGAACATCAATGAAGTCCAAAAGCTTGTAGGCCGTATCATCACCCTCAGCCGTTTCATCTCTACGTCGGGATAGAAAAGCCTCCCTTGCTTCAAAGTCTTGAGAAATAGCAAAAATTTCGAATGGGGGGATGATAGCGAGAAAGCATTTTCAGACCTCAAGGACCATCTAGCACGACCCCCCCTACTTTCAAAACCAAAGGAGGGGGACGTGCTCTACCTTCATGTTGCAATTTCCAAGGAAGTGGTCAGCTCAGTGCTCGTCCGAATCGAAGATAATATTCACCAGCCGATCTACTACCTAAGCAAGGTCCTCACCAAGGCAGAGATAAATTACCTGGAGATAGAAAAACTCGCTTACTGCGTAGTGCTCGCGTCGAGACAACTTCGACCATATTTTCAAGCACACGAAGTGGTGGTCCTCACTTGACAACCCCTCAAGAGAGTCCTAGGGAAACCCGATCTGTCAGGTGATGAACGCGCTGGTGTCGTGTTCCAACGCGAACGGATCAAATAAATTTGTAATTAGCCAAAGGCAATCCACAACTACAACGAAAACCGTAGTGTAGAAGTAGAATGACTCGAGTGTCGTTCTCTCAGGACTATAACTAGCTTTATCTATTTAACAAGAGAATATAAACAGCGGACAGATAGCAAAGGGTTTTTCTAACAGATAATGGAGATTGGTGATAGCATGGTACTTCTTAACATAACGGGTCGATAATCATGCATAAATTCCTCGGTCTTGCATAGAGATCTTTGAATCAATCTACTGTCCTGTTGCAAATATTAAGAACTACGAAGATAATTGGCCTGACAAGTCAATCACTATTGTCCTAATGTGTTCCGTAATTATTCAACACTACGAAGATAATTGGTCTGATGGTCGACAAGTGTCCAATTGTCCATAATAATTAATACAACATACGAGAATTTAGGCTGTGCCTGATCAACGAAATAAAGCAATGACACGGAGTATAATGCGCGATATAGCCATTAGCATGATCATCTTCCCTTCGCTAAGAATTCACATACTACCACCAACGATAAGTTTAGCTACTCATAATAGGCATGCAATCAATAGAAGTCATAGAAGAAAACATATTGAAAGATATATAAAATAAGTAGATTAAACTGTAAGATACAAGTTACCGAAGGTTGTCAATCTCCGAAGAATTGCGATCCTACGAGCTCCAATCCGCTATGAAAAAGTGTCCCCTAAGCTACGGAACTACCAGGACAGGCCCCGGGAAGTTCCTACCTAAAACTATAGAGAGAGGTGAGAAAGTAGGTCTGGAAAGATATGATTTTCGGAGAAAACTGAGCAACTATATACAGGCCCCGAAATACCACGGGGCGGTTCGCCCCACACGCCTGGCGGTTCGCCCGGTGTGGGGCGGTTCGCGCTAGCTTCGCGGCGGTTCGCCCGGCGGCTTTTTCGCGGAATTCCGCATTTTCGACGCGGTTTTGGATTTCTTCCCCTTTTCGGACTCGATTTCTGACTTCTAGTAGCCTTCTAACCTCCAGATTCGGCCCCTAGACTTCAAATCCTATCCGGAAACCTTCAGATACTCCAAATAGGCTTCTGGAACACCAATTCCTTATCAACTTCAATATAATTTCCCGGAAATCTTTGAATTTCAACCAAAACCTGTAAAATAAAATCTAAAGGGAAACGTGACACTATTCTAATAAAATGTATTAAAATATAGCTAAATTAACATAGAGGATAGCTAAAATAGGTGAAAAAGACTCGAATGAAAGTGTAAAATACACATTCATCATCAGGAAGACTAGTTAGATGGTCTATCAAACTCATGGAGCATGCCATCGAATTCCAAGTACCTCGGTCGAAACAAGCTCAGGTAGTAGCGGAATTTTTTTGGGGGTCAAGGACGAGACGTACCAGATATTCACACTGGAAGAATCTCTCAAAGGAGAAAATCTAGAACCCAGGTGGGAAGTGTATGTCGATGGGTCTTCCACTCGAGGACAAGGAGGGGTAGGCATCCACATAACCGACCCTATAGGGACGGAGCTAGACTTTGCGATGCGCCTAGCTTTTCCAGCTTCGAACAACGAGGCAGAGTATGAAGCCGTCCTCATAGGCCTCCGACTCAGGGGGCAAATTGATGATGTCGTTTTTCACCAATTAAATTAGTTTTAAAGCCTAAGAACACTTATCACTACACAAACTAGAGTGCAATGGCAAGCTGTCCCCGAGTGTCGTTCTCTCGGCCTAACGTGGCTTTGTTTGAGGTTTTGCTAGTAATTTCATTCAACGAGTTCAAATGTTTATAGAATCGTTTCCTTTGAACAAAGCAACGATAAATCAGATTGTTGTAATCAAGTTTGGAAAACGGTTGGTGGTAGAAATCAAATACACATGCATGGGTTACGAATATGCTCACAAGTTCAGTGCGTAAAACCTTCGATCAAGTCTGCTAAGCAACTCGTCTAGGTAACTTTAAGACACACATCATAAAAGACCACTATCAATACTTTAGAGGTGCTTGTCACCAACACCATTTATCTAGCATGCTGCAAATCTCTAACATACAATCCTATAGCTTTAATTGACCAAGAGTTTGTCACTATACTCAATTCGAATATATTTTATAGGCAACTAAGAATCATATGAAGGAATTTGCAGCAAGATTGAATCACAATCTCATGTAAGCATAAACATAACCCATAGCATGCATATTCTACATTCTACCACCAACACAAAAGATTTAGCTACTCATATTCATCAACATAGACATCAATTCATATGAATAATAATCAGAATACATCATATCAAACTACAAGACAAGAGAGTGATACAAGTTACCAACAAAGCTGTCACTAATCGGTGGAAATCAAAGAAAACCTCTCCGTAGATGATTACAAAGGATGAATTCCAATCAAAACCTTGAATCCCAAGCTAAAATACAATGTAATCTGAGTTTTCTCTGAGTTTTGGGGCTTAGGAGCTCTCCAAAACGAAGTTACAGTTCAAAAGATCTCTAAAAAATGACCAAAGATCAGATCTTAGAAGGAAAATCCGAAAACGTAACCGCTGCCAAGCGGACCGCTTGGAGAAGCCAAGCGGAGCGCTTGGCAAGCGAAGCTTGGAGTGCTTCGCTTGGCTTCTGTGCTAAAGCTCCTGGAAAATGAAGCGGAGCGCTTCACTATTCCAGGCGCTTAGCTTGGCTCCTGGGCAGATTTTTGTCTTCAAACTCAATCTTTTTGCCCTCGCATGGCCCTCGGGTGCATTGGACTCATCCTTCTCGATGCTTATTGATGCTCAAACACTTACGAACAAGCCACGGAGATTGGGGAACTTCAACGTGGCCATCTTTTCCATCAAAAAGGCTCGTTTTTAGCTCCAAAAACGCCGTTTCGTACCTAAGTGCCTGAAAATGCAGAAAACACAAAACGTGACACTATTCTACAAAACTAACCAAAAAACAAGGCTAAATGGTAGCAAAAAAAGGTAAAAAAGACAAGATGAACGCGTCAAAAATACGTTCATCAAACTCCCCAAACCAAACCTTTGCTTGTGCTCAAGCAACAAACTATCCTAAATGCAACACAAAAAGGGAGTCTAATGCCAAGTAAGATGAACTAATCTATTGAATCTACCAAATGCTTATGAACAAGACCATATGTGCATGACATGCAAGTAGGTTGAAGAATGCCTCGATTGCGAATATACACATTCATATGTGCACTTTGTTAAACAAAGGAGTCTCTCGTAACATCTTCTACCTGGACCTGGTCAGTGACGACACAATGATGCATGTTATCATACTACAATTTCCCCGTGCCTATGAAACCGAGGGCTTACTACTGTTCACCAAGCGATACTTTTCCTCAAGAGAGGGCGAACCAATACTGGCTCTCATCAAACGAAGAAGGGTTCCCTTAGAAAGATAACACTCCTCTATTCTACCCAGACTCTCAAGAATGAGCCTCTTTCAACCACTTCTTGAATAGCAAGACGAGGGTGGTCAAGAAAAGGCCTTGGACAAAGGCGACACGAAATGAAAGATAGAATTTACAACTCGATAACTTCACAATAACAAATATTTACATGACACTTGACACTTTACTAGACTGCTTTTTGGCTTGCAACGACCCTTCTTTTACTTTTTGGGTCTTATTCTTTATTTCCCTTTTTTTTTTTATATTTCTTTTTCTTTCTTCTTCTTTTCTTTTTCTCTTTTTTTTTTTTTATATAGGGGCAAGCAGCAGTACTAAGTGTCAAAAACACCTCCTCAAACCTATTCGAAAGAATAGGTTTGAGCACAAAGACGAAAAAAGAAAAAGGAAAGACTCTTTTACAAAGACACCTCCCCAAACCTATTCGAAAGAATAGGTTGGGACACAAAACAAAAAGAAAAAGAAAAAGAAAACTTTACAACGACTCAAAGATGAAAGACAAGATCAATAAGGCAACCCCCTCCCCAAACCTATTCGATAGAATAGGTTTAATACAAGGAATCGCACACCTCACACTACCTCCTTCCTAGGCATTTGGCAATCTCTAATCGAGGTGAAGAACTTGTCGCCTCTTACGTACATAATTACACGGGTTACAACCATAGACTCTAACAAGCATCATTTTATAAGGCCATCGTGAACCGCAGCAGAAGAAACACCACTCAAGGTGATGTCGAGACTACTAAGCTTAACTAGTGCACATGCGAATGTGACAAACCAAGCGAGACAAGCCTCAAACTACTTGCAAAGTGATGCAACATATGATCAATGGTCATAAACACTTAGTCTACTCAATAAAAAAGTTCAAAAGACTTGCAATAAACTCCACACACAACAACGTGCAACAACTAATTTAGGGATGATATGCATGCAAAAACTGAAAATACACGACAAATCACATGAACTTGAGTAAAATCAGGCATGCACGAACCACACAAGCATATAGTACTAAAAATCCAATACCCCCTCCCCAAACCTAAACTTTTGCTCGTCCTCGAGCAAAGAAAAGTTGATTTAGAAAGAAAAAATTGGATTGAGAGTACACTTCTCTGAATAAGGTTCGTGTCCAATCTCCTATATATGAGTAGTACCTAAAAGGACTCAAGAAACATGTGAAAACGGGTGCGCAAAGGTGAGAAGAATGGAAAAAACGAGGAAAATCTGGGTACAGGGTCCAGGCGGACCGCTTGGCGGGAGCCAAGCGGTCCGCTTGTCAAGCGGAGCGCTTGGGAGGCTCCAGGCGCTCCGCTTGAAATTCCAGTAAGAATGAAATTCTTACTGGAATTCCAAGCGGACCGCTTGGGCTTGCCAAGCGCTTCGCTTGGCTCTGTTTCCAGATTTTCGATGTTTTTTTCCTATCTTAATCACCTAAGGCACCAAGACAAACACTAGACTAAATGAATCACGACAAAAGGCACACAGGCCACAACTACAAAAGCAAATAAAGAGGAAAAACTAAACTTCATGCAAAGAAATACCACAGAGGTTATCCATTATCAAATGGGAACGAATCTCGTGCATTCGTTCCATTACTCCTTGCATCTTGGGAACCATCTTTGGCTCCTTTCCTCAAGTCCTCAAGCAAATCCATGATTCCCTGAAAATAAAAATCAACTAAATTAACAAAATCAAAATCTAAGAAATAACTAAAGGAATCAGAGGGAAAATAAAAAGAAAAAAGTGGATCAAAACTCCCTTGAAGCTCATGGGTGGGTGCATTGACCAGAACATAGGAGTCAAGATCAAGAGTGTCTGTAGCAATAGAAAATCCAAACATGTCGATTCAGAGACACCAAAATCTTCAGAGAGTAGCTCCTCGATCTCAACACCACTCAAGACAACACTGTCTGACTCAGGTGAAGCAATGGATTCAGTCATCACCTCCTCCACGACTTCTTCTTTACCAACAGTCTTGACATCCTCAGTTAAGGACGTGGAATCCAAGCTAAGCACTGAAGACGCTTCATCAATAGATTCTTCACAACATACCTCTACATTGGCTATGTCGATTTCTGGTGGCGGACTAGCAAAGCGAGACGTCCATGTCTTTGAACCGGGAGGTGAGTCCCAATCCCAATGTTCCAGAAACTTGTTGGTTATTTCATCCCAAGTGTGCAATGATCTTTCCGGCGGGATTCTGAGCCACTCACGAGCGCTCCCTCTCAAGGCTCCCATAAATCCCCTTATACAAAGCTGCTCATGTGATAAAATAACCCCCTCCACATTCTCACGAGGTATCCTCAACACACCTTCCTTGAACGTGTCTAAGAACCATCTTGGATCATCACCACTCGAAAACGTGGAAACAATGGAGTAGTACGAAGGATCAAAATCATAATCCTTGCAATCTTCGTCCAATGTTATGCAAGGCCCTCGAGGTTTCACATACCTTGTCAAAGAAGCTCGCATACTCATCCTTACAAAGAACTAGTTTCTGCACATGAGGAAACAAGAAACCAAGGAGCAGAATCCACAAAAGAATTAAAAAAACTAGCAAGGAAAAAATCCTCTAATCTAATAATATATACAAAGAGCGCAAGCACGCAAGGTAACCAAGAGCAGATTAGATAAATTTTCTGAAAACGATAGGGGGAAAGAAATGAGGTGAGAAAGTGATGTTGGTTGAAAAACCAAAACAAAAACACCAACCAAAGGAGTTAAGTCCCCGGCAGCGGCGCCAAATTGGTGATGTCGTTTTTCACCAATTAAATTTTTTTAAAAGCCTAAGAACACTTATCACTACACAAACTAGAGTGCAATGGCAAGTTGTCCCCGAGTGTCGTTCTCTCGGGACCTAACGTGGCTTTGTTTGAGGTTTTTGCTAGTAATTTAAGTCAACGAGTTCAAATGTTTATAGAATCGTTTCCTTTGAACAAAGCAACGATAAATCTGATTGTTGTAATCAAGTTTGGAAAACGGTTGGTGGTAGAAATCAAATACACATGCATGGGTTACGAATATGCTCACAAGTTCAGTGCGTAAAACCTTCGATCAAGTCTGCTAAGCAACTCGTCTAGGTAACTTTAAGACACACATCATAAAAGACCACTATCAATACTTTAGAGGTGCTTGTCACCAACACCATTTATCTAGCATGCTGCAAATCTCTAACATACAATCCTATAGCTTTCATTGACCAAGAGTTTGTCACTATACTCAATTCGAATATATTTTATAGGCAACTAAGAATCATATGAAGGAATTTGCAGCAAGATTGAATCACAATCTCATGTAAGCATAAACATAACACATAGCATGCATATTCTACATTCTACCACCAACACAAAAGATTTAGCTACTCATATTCATCAACATAGACATCAATTCATATGAATAATAATCAGAATACATCATATCAAACTACAAGACAAGAGAGTGATACAAGTTACCACCAAAGCTGTCACTAATCGGTGGAAATCAAAGAAAACCTCTCTGTAGATGATTACAAAGGATGAATTCCAATCAAAACTTTGAATCCCAAGCTAAAATACAATGTAATCTGAGTTTTCTCTGAGTTTTGGGGCTTAGGAGCTCTCCAAAACGAAGTTACAGTTCAAAAGATCTCTAAAAAATGATCAAAGATCAGATCTAAGAAGGAAAATCCGAAAACGTAACCGCTGCCAAGCGGACCGCTTGGAGAAGCCAAGCGGAGCGCTTGGCAAGCGAAGCGCTTTGGCACTCCAAGCGCTTCGCTTGGCTTCTGTGCTAAAGCTCCTGGAAAATGAAGCGGAGCGCTTCACTATTCAAGGCGCTTAGCTTGGCTCCTGGGCAGATTTTTGTCTTCAAACTCAATCTTTTTGCCCTCGCATGGCCCTCGGGTGCATTGGACTCATTCTTCTCGATGCTTATTGATGCTCAAACACTTACGAACAAGCCACGGAGATTGGCGAACTTCAACGGGGCCATCTTTTCCATCAAAAAGGCTCGTTTTTAGCTCCAAAAATGCCGTTTCGTACCTAAGTGCCTGAAAATGCAGAAAACACAAAACGTGACACTATTCTACAAAACTAACCAAAAAACAAGGCTAAAAGGTAGCAAAAGAAGGTAAAAAAGACAAGATGAACGCGTCAAACATACGTTCATCAGGGGCGAAGCATGTGCACTTGCGCACCGATTCACAACTGGTGGCCCAACAACACACGGGCGCGTTTGAAGCTAAGGAAGAACCTATGAAGCTCTATTTGGCGGAACTCAAGAAGATGATCTCGAAGTTTAGAAGCGTCGAAATATCACAAATACCTCGGGCACTTAACAAAGTCGCAGATGGTTTAGCAAGGTTCGGAAACTCGTCCCAAACAATAGCTACCCGACAGGTACGCATCATTCCCCCTCCCACTCAAAATGCCTTCCCCCCCCCCCCCCCATAATGATTTTGAAGAGCGAATCACCACCATTGAAACCCCCCACCATCGCCATCTTTGCCCACAGGTCACCCTAATGACGGTCCAACGACCAACAATTGGGGACAATAGACTCAAGAGACAAAGAGGCCTCGAAGTGAACACCTTAGATGAAGCCGAATGGCTGACAGATATCAAGGTAAAAATACACCTCGAAACAAATTTTCGAGCCAACTGTTATTTTCGATTACATCAATTTTCGAGCCACTTGCTCACCTTCCTCTTACATCTCTACAAACAAGGGGTCTTGCCCACGGATAAAGCAACGGATCGAAGGCTTCGACGTAGAGCGCAATATTTCCTATGGGATGGTTCGAACCTATACATGCGATCGGTGGATGGCCCCCACTTGAAATGCGTCACAAGGAAGAAGCCCAAACAATCCTAGAATAAGTACATGCATGAAGTTATGGAAACCACTTCGGAGGAAGAGCCCTAGCACAAAAAACACGGCAACATGGGTTCTATTGGCAAAACAGAGAAGGCAAGATTCAGGAAATACGATGAGTGCCAAAGATTTGCCCGAAACAGCAATGCCCCCGGGGAGCCCATGACACCCATCCCCATTTCATGCCCTTTCGATAGATGGGGGATAGACATAGTCGGGAAACTCCCTACTTCCACCAATCAAAAGAAATTCCTCATTGTAGCAGTCGAATACTTCTCCAAGTGGGTCGAAGCCGAAGCGGTAAGCAAAATCACGGAGGAAGTAGTAAAGAGCTTTATCTGGAGAAACATCATTTGTCGATTCGGCCTCCCTCGGGCTCTCACATCACATAACGGAACCCAGTTCACCGGAAAGAAGATCTGGGCATGGTGTACAGAGCTAGGTATCAAGCAAAGCTTTACATCGGTGGGACACCCCCAAGCCAAAGGAATGACAGAGGTCACCAACCAAACCATAATACACAACCTCGAAAAGCGGCTGGGGAAGTCCAAGGCTAACTCGGCGGATGAACTCCACGGAGTGCTATGGGCCTATCGAACGACTCAAAGGACGGCCACCCAAGAAACCTCGTTCTGCATGGTGTACGGATCTGAAGCGGTCATCCTTTGCGAAGTTGTCGTCGAAACCTTCAGGGTCAGAGAGTATGACCCCGCCCGAAATGACGAGGCTCGAGCCCTGGAATTAGATCTACTCGATGGTAAAAGAGAAGAAACTCGAATCAGGATCTTAAGATACCAGGCCCTAATGACAAAGGCCTACAACAAAAATTTGGTTCGACGGGACTTGAATGTCGAGGACTTGGTGCTACGAAAAGCTGACATTCTCGAAAAAGTGGGAAAATTCCAGGAGCCTTGGAAAGGTCCGTTTCGAGTGACGGAGGTCCTATCGGGGGGGGGCTCATATAGATTAGAATACATGGAAGGCCACGCTCTACAACGACCCTGGAACATCCACAACTTGAGATGATACTACGCGTGAAGAGTCACCACAACCAACTTTTGTTCACATTTTGGGGACCCCCTGTCAAACCACCCCACGAGGGTCGTCACTGAGGGGGGTCACTTAATGTAAGCATTCCTCCCCCCTCCTATCGAACCACCCCACGAGGGTCGTCACTGAGGAGGGTCGGTTACTGTAAACACCTCCCCATCAAACCACCCCATGAGGGTCGTCAATGGAGGAGGGGGTCAACCAATGATTATGAATGAAGATGCCCAATTCAAAGTCCAAAAATTTTCGCGGCCAAAAGGAGAATAGAGCTCAACTTCCCAATTTGACCTTTGATGGAAGGTCATCGAAAAGTTTGAGTATCCTCTCCCATTCGAAAACATAGCGGAGTTTGCTCAAAAAGATGTCACTTCGACGGAATGACAATCTTTCAAGGCATTCTCCCACCTCGAAACAAATGTTCTCGAGATGAGAGTTAGCAATGTCATGGGGATAATCGACGGATTATACCTCGTCAAAATATGCGCTCGAAAGAAGTACTACCCCGAAAGGAACCAATACTACCTTCCATTTCGAGGGCTCCAAGACGCGATAGATGTCTTCTTTCGACGAGGAGAGTCATACTAGATAGTGTACTTGTCGAAAAATAATAATCCAAACGAACGCAAGCATCAAGGGAAAAGATTCACATAAAGAGTAGCAAAATGACAACAATCCACCAATCATCTCGAATAAAGGATTCAAGCGGGCCATTCAAAACACTTTAACAAAATATGGCCTCCTAGTGAATCCCCCTCGGAGCATCTACTAATAAAGCATGAATAGAGGTTGAAGAATACCTCGATTGACTTATACACATCCACATAAGCACTTATGTCAAGACAAGATAGTCTCTCGTAACATTCTCTACCTGGACCTAGTCAGTGACGACGTAATGAAGCATGCTAAGATACGAATGGTTGCCCCGTGCCTATGAAACTGAGGACTTACTGCTGTTCCACCATGTTAAGACTTTTCCTCAAAAGAGGTCGAACCAGTACTGGCTCTCATCAAACGAAGGAGGGTTCCCTATAAAAGATAACACTCCCCTATTCTACCCATCTCTCAAGTAAAGTCTTAAGCTATTCACCACTTCCTGAATGGCAGGACGAGGGTGGTCTAGAACAGATGACACTCAAGACAAAAAGATAAAAAAAATAGAAAAATACGATTACGAACACTACAAGAATTGGAAAAGACAGAACACTTCGCTAAACTGCTATTTGGCTTTCTTTTTTGGACCCTTCTTTGCTTTTTTGGGGTCTTTTTTTCTTTTTTTTTTCTTTCCAGATCCTTTTTTTCTTTTTTCTTTTGCTCTTTTTTTTTCTGGAATTTTTCTTTCTTTCTTTTTTTCGATTTTTCTAGCCAGCAGTAGCATAACAAAAAGAGAAACAAAATGACTCTTACGACTTCCCCAAACCTATTCGAAAGAATAGGTTGGAGTTCAAAATTTACGGAAAATGAAAAATAAACTCACGATACGAAAATGAAAAAAAACAGAAATAAGTCTATGATGGTGTAACCCCCTCCCCAAACCTATTCGGAAGAATAGGTCATAAACAAAGAATCACACAGCCTCACACTACATCCTTCCTAGGCATTTAGCAATCTCAAAGCATGGTGAAGACTTGTTGCCTCTTAGGTACATAATTACTCGGGAAATCAACCATAAGACCCTAACATGCATCATCCTATTATAAAGGCCTTCGTGAACCGCAGTAGAGAAAACACCACTAAGTGATGTCGAGACTACCAAGCTTAACTAAGTGCAATACATAAATGTGACAAGTCAAGCGAGAAAAACCTCAAACAAATTCATAGAGATGAAGCATACGATTAATGGCATAGCTGGTTGATCTATCCAATAAAAAGTTCAAAAAAATCCGGCAATAAACTCCATATAAAACATGCAAGACTATCCTAGGATGAATGTAGTGAAATGCAACCTAAAAATCTAAGAAAGCGGTAAACGTGCAAATGCAAATGCAAACAAAGAACAAGATACTAATCAACACAAAGCCAAACAATACTTAACATCACGGTTCACATCCCATCCCCCTTACGATTCTTAAGCTAGCCCCTAGCAAAAGAGAATGAGTAATAAGAAGTGATACTAGATGTTACCGAACGGTTTGGCCTCGGTTGGCTGAGAGTGGACATGCGAAAGGACTAATCATCGGGATGGTAGTCCCCATAAAAGTCACTCCACATGTCATTCATGAGCTCATTGGACTGACGTAGAGCCTCCTGCTGCTGCTGGATGAGCTGTTGCTGCTCCCACATTTGCTGCCTATCCTCTCGGCGATGCTCCTCGAATATCTCCCAATCGCGGTTGTGCTGGACAATGTGCCTGTCGAGGTCCTGTCGCATGACCGCGTTGTTGGCATCAATTCTGTCGAATCGGCCGTCGAGGTAGGTACGGAATTCAGAGAAGTCAAATCCTCTAGACCCCTGTGGTGCTCGAGGTGGAGCATGCGGTGCTCTATGGACAAACGGGATATCTGGGATAGGGGCTTGGCCAACATCGGCCTCCATAGCATCCTCACGATCGGAATCACTCGGCTGGAAAGGTTCTCCTACATCAGCAGCGACAGCCGTGGGGTTCTTCAACTGATACATATTGAGCTGCACCTCAATGGTCGAGGGTGAAAGGGCAGCGACCTCGCAATCCCCCTCCTCAATGTCATCGACCCCATGATATTTGCAGTAGGCTGTGATGAAGCTTGGGAAGATGAATGGCTTCCTCTTCTTTTCCCAGTGGCGCTCGTACTCCTCATACATGATGCGCCCTATGTCGATCTGATGTCTGTCTATCAGGCAGTAGAGGAGCTCGGCGTAGTAGGGCTGAATCCACGAGTCATTCTTCCTAGGGATCAAGTTGGAGATGCAAAATTTCATCATCACCTTAGCTTCAATGCTAAGGTCGCTCTGACTGATCCGTCCAGGTTCTCCCCCGATTTCTGGATATCGGTACTCCCTGTTGCAGATCACGTCTGTGATGTGTCTCCCTATCCCCCTAGAGGCCCTCGAATACAGGTAGGCATGGTCGCTCCCTGTGAATTCCTGATGCCCAAAATGAATGAATGAAGAAATGTCCTCTGGTGTCCACGGTATAATCAGGCCTCGGACTAGTACCCCATTCTTCTCCTCGAGATCTGTGTATCCAGTGTAGAACTCTTGGAGGAGGATCTCGTCGTAACCTTTGAACCTGTTGGAACTGTACCATGCCCAATTCCTTTGTGACCCCAATCGTGATAGCGTCCTATATCCCGCTTTATCAACTGCGGACTCGGGAATGTCAATCCTCCTATCTGGGATGATCGACCTTCCTCCGTCGGCCATCTCCGCTTCTAGCCTTTGACGCACCTCTATCGCAGCTACAGACAACTCGAACATATGGTGAGATGGTTGGGAGCTTGATGCTACTCCCTTCCCCTTTTTGCTAGAGCCGGCTCTCCTCGATCTCGGTGTCATGATTCCTACAAACAGCAATTAGTATCTTGTACGATGCAAAACAGACCTATGCATATGTAAATATACGAGTGAACAAACGAGCAATATCCTCAAAAATCCAACTCCTCAAAAACCCAAAGTCTAGTCTAGCTATTTCATTACGCAACATATCAATGTAACCACTACAATAACATATCACATTATGCTCTTGCTAAACAACAAATGCCTTGAATCACAAGGTTCAATCCATACCATATTAATCAAAAAATCCAACATAAATCCTCAACTCCATAAATCATGAATTCTACCAATACATCCATCATTATCATATCAACAAACACATGTTTAAGCATGGAATGAGAGTAAGAGATACACTTCCTAACATGATATATCATCTAATAGTGAAAATCTCAAATCAACAAACCAAGCCTAATTGAACATGCAATTGATAATGAATAACGAATCTAATCACATAAAACATCAACCCATACATCACACAAGATTAATTGAAGCATAAATCAAGAAATCCCCAAATTTGAAAAATTAGGGTTCATGTGATAATACCGCAAATCCGGAGTTTGAATGCTCTAGGAAGAGATTTGTTCGGATGAAAAGAAAGAGCACGTAACGGGCTTCGATTGAAGCTAAAGAACACACAAATTGATGGAAAGATGAAGAAGTTATGAAGGTTTGAAGGTTTTGTGAAAATGGAGGATTTTTTTGAGTTTAAGTGAAGAAGGAGAAGAGAAATGAGGAAAAATGGGGAGAATCCCCGTTTTTTCAATCTGCCGGCCGTGGGGCGGTTCGCCCCACGCCTGGGGCGAACCGCCCCGCATGTCCGGAGCGCGCGCGCACTCTGGACATGGGGCGATTCGCCCCCCACCTCCGAGGTGGGGAGACGATCGTTTTTGAATTAAAATGCGGTTTTTAGTCCCCGAAAACCATTTTCCTCAAAAAAAATCACTCGAAAAATCGCACTCTAACACAACATAAGCACATACGACACAGAAACGAACAAATTCACATATGAAAAGCAAATTGTTCAAGTATGAATGCATGCAGAAAAGCAGTAAAGAAAGCGATAAAAAACCCCGGGTTGCCTCCCGGATAGCGCCATTGTTTAAAGTCTCTGACTCGACTCCTGTCTTCTCCTAGCTTTTCTTTTTTAGGGTACTAGACTTCCCCTTCACGGATCTCCTTCTCATGCCTCGACCCTGCGAATAAGAATGAACATAGACATTAAGACCACTGTAATTTATAGTGTTAGAAATATCAGGTGGATCAGATATGGCGTGCAACACATGTTGCTTGCCATCCACTTCAATAGTGCAAGTTCTTTGGTAGATGTCCATCACTGAGCGTAGCTTAGTCAAGAATGTTCGTCCTAAGAGTATGACATCCCCCGTTCCTGGTGCTGACGCCGGCATAATTACAAAATCGGTGTAGACAGAAGCTTCACCAATCTTGACTAATACATTCTTCACAACGCCTTTGGGTTTCACAAGGGATCCATCCGCCAATTGCACAATAGCCTTATGCACAGTTAGTTCTCCAAGGTTACTCTTCTCGAAAACATTCAAAGGGAGCACATTAGAGTAGGATCCTGTGTCTAGCGTGGCTCGGACATCTTCAAGCTCCCCAATCCCGACCTTAACATCAAAACTTTGAGGGAGTGGCTCGGGATCCTCTTGCTCCTCTTCACCCTTGTTAGTACCAAGGTCCTTCTCTTCTTCTTCGGCTGGTGGGGGCATTTCCCTCTTGCAACTCTCGCACTTAGCAACCTTCTTGATGGTGATTTCAACAGGTAGATTGATAGTGTATATGTCCTAGAGACAGTCCTTACTAAGGGCATGGTGCCCTTGTAGAGGACATATATGTACTATTACACAGGTTAACGTAATATAATATATGTTTGTTGCATTTTACTATTGAGTATCGCTTTCATATTTATATTACACCAGGCTGCAGCATGTCATATCTTTATTACTGTCTGTATTGATATTAAACATGTCCCCTCGGATAGATGACCGATCACACAGTTAGTGGGAGCTATGTGAGTTATCATCCATCCCAAACTCTCCCTAGTCGTGGTACATCTCGGATGTTGGGGTCTGAATGAACCTGACAAAACTTGTATGCGTGGAGGTTATACTTGTTGGAGCAAGTGTGAGCCGATCCTACGGCCACGGAACGGATTGTTGGACAATCAAGGAACGTTCCCATAACTGCGCATAGTTGTTCGAAGAAGCTTTATCGAACAATGGAAGTACCCACCGAACACTCCCATCGATGTATACTCTACACCGACGTGTCTATGGGAACCGGTGAGTTGTCAAAGTGATGCCATTCGTCCTTTGCACTTACAGGACTTTATCATCACATTTGTTGCCCCATATCCTTGGTGGACCCGTCGATGTCAGCTCTGAATAAGCAGCTGACCTAAGACACGATCCAGGATTATGGCTAAATACAAATGGGGGTGATAAGTGATTCTGTGAAGGATTCATCTCTCAAGTGTAGCACAGGAGAGCACTGCTCATAGTCTGCATAGTTGTGTTGGTAAAGTCACTGGCCAGTGCAAATGATATATTATGATGGTCATAAGTATATCTTAACCAAGCAACTCCCTGAGACGCCCGTGGATGTATTATTGGGATAGACACTTCATCGATCCTAGATACATTCGAGCAAGTCAGATGAATGGACGTTACCATCGCCGCGTTGAGCGCGACAGGCTTCGCAACGAAAGGGTTAGCTTTGAGAAACCTCTCAAACGTCCTCACGTATTAATATTGCAAATGGAACCGTCTAGGAATTCCATGTTGCCTAGTCTAGGACTTTCTTAATACGGTGAGGCCCTATGGGTCACACTATATGGTGATTCAGTCTATCAGAATATCCTTGAAGATGGAATCGCAATTAATTTGGAATTAATTGTGATTGATGGATTATAATTGATTTGGAATTAATTATAATATATGGTGGCTCAATTAATGATTTGGAATTATTAATTGAATTGGCTAATTAATTGTATTTTATGTAAATACAATTAAAAGATTATATTTTAGAAATATAATGGAGGTTCGATTAGAAAGGATATGTTAATTTAGAATTAACATATGCACTTGGGCAAAATCTAATTGGAGTTTGGATTGCCTTAGAAATATAAGTGGTTCTCAAAAGTGGGACCCACCTCCCGTAGGACAAGGCGCGCGCGCGTGGCCAGATAAGGGGAAGGAGTTCGACTCCTTCCTCTATTAGAAGTCCAAGGGATAAGTTAGATTTTCCTGATTGAGTTTTAATTTGATTGGGAATGAATCTAGATTGATATTGGTTTCCTTGTGCGATAAGAATTAGATTCTTATTCCTTTACGAAGTCTAATTGCTTATGCTTTAGGCTTCTATTGACTACTATATATAGTAGACTATTAAGAGAGTTTTTTTGACATAGACTTTGACAGTCATTCTACCCAGTTTTCTTAGAGAAAATAAAAACTCTTTCCTCCCCTCTTAGCCTCACGCGCGCGCACCACCACCGGAGGGAATTGCCGCCCCGTCTTCTTGGTCACACAAAGAATATCCTAGCATTCTTCGATAGGCTGTTCATCCGTGGATACCAAGGTTGAGGTTCTAGGAGCTGGAAACTAACTCTTATTGTCTTGCAGATATACAGAGTATTGTAGATATCTTCGACTTCGACGAAGGAGAAGATACACCGGAATATTACGAAGACTTGGAAGCTGCTTTGGAAGTAAGGTTAGTCTTCTAATTGACGTGTTTATATATATACGACATATGCATAATCAATTAACATGTATGTTAAGAAAAAATTTTAAAATTCCGCTGCGTACCCTAGGGGTAACTCTGACCATATTTTCTTACAGTGTCAGAGCGAGGTTAATTGATTACGTATATACGTATATATATTGTATGATTTTGTAGATATGTGGATGCAATTGATTCTATGATAAATTCGATTTTCAAAAGTTTTATTTTTTATATAACTTTAGAATTTTTATTTTTTTCAAAAAAAAAATAAAAAAATTTCCGACCGGAGCCGTCTGCGCGACGCAGGCGGCCGGCGGCGCCTGCGGCAGCAGGCGCCCACCCGCGGCGCCCGGTACCCGCGTGCCGCTGGCGCCGAGCGCCCGGGGCCGCGGGCACCGTGGGGACGGGACTCGTCCCGTCCCACGTTTTCAAAAAAAAAAAAATTATATACATTTTCGGGTTGGACCCAAAATCGAATTTTTGAAAGTTTTGAGGATTGAATTTTATATTTGGAATAATTATAATTGTTTTAAACTAGAGGGGTTAAATTTAATTAGTATAATGTTAAAGGGCTTATTTGTAATTTATCAATTTATTGTTTATTGCAAATTAGTCCTTCTACTTTTGAATTTTAGATTTAACACCTCTAAGGTTTTTAAATTACAATTAAGTCCTTCGGGTTTTCAAAAATTGCTACTTGGTCAATAGAATTTTTGAATATTCAATCTAGTCCAAATTTTCAATTATTTCATAGAGATTATAAGTATGGGATTATAATTTTCATAATGAAATTATGAAGTCATTTGTCATCCACATAGGCTACTGCTTGTTTCATATGCTCAATATGCTATTGTTTGACAATGCATGTTTAAATACCATGTTTTTACATTCCGTTCGACCGCTATGCATGCGAGGGTAGGCGGCGCCCTCTTATATGTCGGACCGCATATTTATGTATGGGTAGACGGCACCCATTATGTGCTTGACCGCGTTTAGAACTAGAATGGATAGGCGACATCCATTACGTGTAGACTGTTCATGCATGATGGGTAGGCGGCGCCCTTATTTGTTTGTAGATGACTGATAACAACCCTCGAGCTACAAGCCCCAACCAATAGAAGTACAGAAATATATATGTATGTATGTATTTCTGAGATGCTATCCATAGGGTGCTTTAATTCTGAACTTTCATTGCGTTTTCTTGTATTGGCGACCTCGTCTTACAGACTCGCAGTAATCGTCAGATTAGAGTAAGCCTATGGTTATGACTTACTGCATATTGTATCTAGCGACCTCGATAGGTATAGTATGTAGGGCATCGGGTCAAATTAGATTTAACAACCAAGAGTTGCGTGACGCAATTGGATAGTCTTACTAGTCCTACCGGTCATATTATGCTATGCGACCAGCCCCCGTTGGAGTATGGCATAATATGGATTTGGATCTTGGACACTACGGTAACTTGTTGGACATTACCCGTATGTTTGTTGTCGAGGCAAGCATATGTGAAAATAGTGGGAGCTAAATAGCTAAAGGACCTTGTTGTTTAGTTATGTTGACTGTGTATTTAGAAATAATATTTCAATAGTTGATTTATTGTTTTCGTTCTATATTATTTCTCCTTAGGATATTAGATATGGCGAGTATCTCGCTCCGTGCTGTCTTGGAGAAGCAAATTTTAACCGGACCAAACTTCCTAGATTGGATCAGGAATATACGTTTGGTGCTGAGGTACGAAAAGATTGAGTACGTCTTGGACGAGGTCATTCCCGTGTGCCCCGAAAATCAGACTGCCGATCAGGTTGCTGCTTGGAATCAAGCCAACAAGGCAAGGTCTGATAAGCATCTTGAGGATGCTAAGTCCACGCAGTGTATTATGCTGGCGGCAATGAGCAATGAGCTGCAGAGGCAACATGAAAGCATGTTGCCGTATGAGATGTTGAAACATCTTGAGTCGCTCTTTAAGACGACAGCTACAAGTGTTGAATTTGATTTGATCAAAGACATACACAGATGCAAGCTCAGTGAAGGAGGGAACATGTCTGAGCATGTTCTCAAAATGATTGGTCTCTTTGAAAAGCTTGCCGATGCCGGCGTTAAGCTAGAGAACAAGATCATGGTGATCTTTCTCCTTCAATCATTGCCGAGTTCGTATTCGCAGTTCATCATTAATTACACGATGAATGCGAAGGACGTCACACTGCCTGAACTTCATAATCTGCTGAATACATATGATCAAACTCTTCCTAAGAAGGAAAAGTCGATCATGCTTGTTGGGCAACCGTCTAACTCGAACCCGAAAAGCAAAGGTGCTAAGGGTAAGGGAAGGTCGGGAGCCAAGGCTAACAATTGGAGTGATAAGCCTAAGCGTCCGAACCAGAAAAGGAAGTTCAAGAGAAGCGGAACGGTGCGCACAGATGAATGTCTTTTCTGTAAGTAGAAAGGACATTGGAAGAAAGATTGCCCTAAGCTTAGGGCAGATCAGGCCAAGAAGTCATCAGCTTCTGGCTCAGGTATGTTTGTTATTGAAATGAACATGTCTACTTTTGACTCCAATGGTTGGGTATTAGATACAACATGTGGCTCAGACATTTGTAATAATGTGCAGGGGCTAATTGATCACAGGCTAGTCAAGCAAGGTGAAATCGACTTGCATGTTGGGAACGGCAATCCAGTTGAAGCCAAACGCGTTGGACGCAGCAAGATAGATTTACCTTCGGGACAATGTTTAGAACTTGATAATGTTTATTTTGTTCCATCCATTGTCAGAAATATTATTTCCATTCCATTGTTAGACAATATGGGTTTTTCCTTTCGATTTGCGAATAATACTTGTTATTTTTCATTAAATGATCAGTATTATGGAAAGGATCGCTTGGTGAATGGTTTATATATTTTGCAAAGTAGTCTACCTTTATTTCAAATACATAACAAACAACCGTCTTCAAGTAAGAAGAATAATCCATCTTATCTATGGCATTGTCGGCTAGGCCATATCAATGAAACACGGATTCAAAGACTAAGGAAGTTGGACTACTTAGAACCATTTGATTTCGAATCATATGGTACATGTGAATCTTGTGTTAAGGGTAAGATGACGAACAAACCTTTTGTTGGACAAGGTGTTCGTGCCACTCGCTACTTAGAGCTCATACATACCGATGTATGTGGACCGTTTAAAGTCCATGCGCGTGGGGGTTATCCTTACTTCGTTACCTTTACTGACGATTTCTCAAGGTATGGATATATTTATCTTATGAAGAATAAATCCGAGACCTTTGGGAAATTCAAGGAGTTTAGGAATGAGGTCGAGAATGAATTGAACCTAAGGATAGTCACTCTTCGATCAGATCGAGGAGGTGAATACGTTAGTGAAGAATTTATCGATTACTTGAAGGAAAATGGGAATCAATCGCAATGGACTCCTCCTGGAACACCACAGTTAAACGGTGTGTCTGAGAGGAGGAATCGAACCCTGTTAGACATGGTAAGATCAATGATTGGATTCTCGACTCTTCCAAAGTATCTGTGGGGATATGCACTACAAACTGCAATCTACATTCTGAACCGTGTACCATCTAAATCAATGGAGAAAACTCTTTATGAGTTATGGAAGGGAAAGAAGCCTTCACTAGGCTATCTTAGACCTTGGGGCTGTCCTGCGATAGTCAAGATGATGCTCACTGATAAGTTAGATGCCAAGGGTGTCAAAGTATATTTCATAGGCTATCCTCGTCAGACGAGAGGCTATGAATTCTATCATGCTGAAGATCACAAGGTGATCGTGTCTAGAAACGTGAAGTTTTTAGAAGCTGAATACCTCGAAGAAGAGAGGTTAGATGATATGATAGAACTTGAAGAAATTCAAGACTTTGACACGCGCGAACATGAGGTCTCTAAATCTTTTGATTTGGACTCAAGTTCAGTGGGAGCTTTCGAAGCAGACAAGGGTGATGATATGACACTTGCTAGGCATGTCATAGTCAGTGGGAGTCCTGTGATTAGATCAACAGTTGAAACCACACCTATAGAACCCGTTGTCAACCAACCTGTGCAACAAGTTGCACAAGATCAGCCTCCCGCAAGGGAACAGGGTCGCGCCCAACGACCAGCTGCATCAGTACCCACTGATAATGTTCGTGTTACACGAAGCCAGAAAAGAAAAGCACCAGAACAAGTCGAGCTCCGTAGGTCGAAGAGGATCCTTAGAGGACCTCAGAAGCAAAGCCTTATGATAGAAGACATCAGTGAACTTGATGTCGGTTTATCAGATCGGGAAGATCCCGAGACCTACAAAGAGGCAATAATTGATATTGACTCAGACAAATGGCAAGAGGCCATGGAATTAGAAATGGATTCAATGTACCAGAACCAAGTTTGGAACGTGGTAGACTTGCCCCAAGGGGTTAGACCAATTGGGTGCAAATGGGTCTTTAAACGAAAGACAGATGCCGATGGCAAGGTACAAACGCACAAAGCTAGGCTTGTGTCGAAAGGCTACACGCAAAGGTATGGCATCGATTACGATGAAACCTTTTCACCAGTAGCAAAATTGAAGTCCATTCGAATTCTACTTGCGATAGCTGCCTACTATGATTATGAAATGTGGCAGATGGATGTAAAGAAAGCCTTCCTCAATGGCAACCTTGAGGAAGAGGTCTATATGGTACAGCCGGAAGGTTTTATTAGTAAAACCAGGCCAACTGTTGTATGCAAATTACAAATATCCATCTATGGGCTGAAGCAAGCGTCAAGGAGCTGGAATATCCGCTTTGATGAAGCTGTCAAATCGTTTGACTTCATCAGAAGCAAGGAAGATCCCTGTGTCTACGCGAGACACAGCGACAAAGGAGTTGTTTTCATGATCATTTATGTAGATGACATTTTGATCATGGGAAACAGTGCCTCTATGCTAGAAGAGACTAAAGTTTGGTTATCAAGTACCTTCTCGATGAAGGACTTGGGTGAAGCGAACTACATCCTAGGGATCAAGATCTTTAGAGATAGATCCAAGAGGATGTTGGGAATGACACAGTCCACCTACATCGACAAAATACTGAAGCGTTATAAGATGGACGACTCAAAGAGAGGCTTTCTCCCAGCTAGGCATGGGATTGTCTTATCAGTTAAGGATGGTCCTAAAACTGATGAAGAAAGAAATGCAATGAGTCGTGTGCCCTATGCTTCGGCAGTAGGGTCTATAATGTATGCAATGAATTGCACAAGGCCCGATGTGGCATATGCGCTTAGTGTCACTTGTCGACACCAACAGAATCCAGGAGTACCTCACTGGACTGCTGTAAAGAACATTCTTAAGTACCTTCGACGGACTATTGTCCTATTGTGTTCCGTAATTATTCAACACTACGAAGATAAACTCTCATACAGGTCGACAAGTGTCCAATTGTGCATAATAATAATACAACATACGAGACTTTAGGTTGTGCCTGATCAACGAAATAAAGCAATGACACGGAGTATAATGCGCGATATAGCAATTAGCATGATTATCTTCCCTTCGCTAAGAATTCACATACTACCACCAACGATAAGTTTAGCTACTCATAATAGGCATGCAATCAATAGAAATCATAGAAGAAAACATATTGAAAGATATATAAAATA
The DNA here is from genome assembly GCA_028274465.1 of Plantago ovata. NCBI lineage: Eukaryota > Viridiplantae > Streptophyta > Magnoliopsida > Lamiales > Plantaginaceae > Plantago > Plantago ovata. Next base: position 35,243,651 of record CM051458.1, read on the forward strand.
AGTAGATTAAACTGTAAGATACAAGTTACCGAAGGTTGTCAATCTCCGAAGAATTGCGATCCTACGAGCTCCAATCCGCTATGAAAAAGTGTCCCCTAAGCTACGGAACTCCCAGGACAGGCCCCGGGAAGTGCCTACCTAAAACTATAGAGAGAGGTGAGAAAGTAGGTCTGGAAAGATATGATTTTCGGAGAAAACTGAGCAACTATATATTGGCCCCGAAATACTGTGGGGCGGTTCGCCCCACACACCGGGCGGTTCGCCCGGTGTGGGGCGGTTCGCCCCACCTCTGGGGCGGTTCGCCCCGGAGAGTTTTTCGCGGAATTCCGCGTTTTCGACGCGTTTTTGGATTTCTTCCCCTTTTCGGACTCGGTTTCTTTCTTCTAGTAGCCTTCTAACCTCCAGATTCGGCCCCTAGACTCCAAATCCTATCCGGAAACCTTCAGATACTCCAAATAGGCTTCTGGAACACCAATTCCTTGTCAACTTCAATATAATTGCCCGGAAATCCTCGATTTTCACCCAAAACCTGTAAAATAAAATCTAAAGAGAAACGTGACACTATTTTAATAAAATGCATTAAAATATAGCTAAATTAACATAGAGGATAGCTAAAATAGGTGAAAAAGACTCGAATGAAAGTGTAAAATACACATTCATCAAACTCCCCAAACCGAACCTTTGCTTGTCCTCAAGCAACTAAGCTAGACTCTAATACAAAAAACATGCAAGACACAAAATGGAGTCTCATGCCAAATAAAATGAACTAATCTACTGAATCTATCAAATAACATATGAACAAAAACCATATAAATCAAAGCATGAATATAGGTTGAAGAATACCTCGATTGACTTATACACATCCATATAAGCACTTATGTCAGGACAAGATAGTCTCTCGTAACATTCTCTACCTGGACCTAGTCAGTGACGACGTAATGAAGCATGCTAAGATACGAATGGTTGCCCCGTGCCTATGAAACTGAGGACTTACTACCGTTCCACCATGTTAAGACTTTTCCTCAAAAGAGGTCGAACCAGTACTGGCTCTCATCAAACGAATGAGGGTTCCCTATAAAAGATAACTCTCCCCTATTCTACCCATCTCTCAAGTAAAGTCTTAAGCTATTCACCACTTCCTGAATGGCAGGACGAGGGTGGTCTTAGAACAGATGACACTCAAGACAAAAAAGATAAAAAATAGAAAAACATGATTACGAACAATACAAAAATGGAAAAGACTCAACACTTTGCTAAACTGCTATTTGGCTTTCTTTTCTGGACCCTTCTTTGCTTTTTTGGGGTCTTTTCTTTTTTTCTTTCCAGATTCTTTTTTCTTTTTTTTCTTTTTCTCTTTTTTTTCTGGAATTTTTCTTTTTTTTTTCGATTTTTCTAGCCAGCAGTAGCATAACAAAAAGAGAAACAAAATGACTCACACGACTTCCCATTTCGAATAGGTTAGAGTACAAAATTCACGGAAAAGGAAAAATAAACTCACGATACGAAAATGAAAAATAGAAACAAGTCTATGATGGTGTAACCCCCTTGTAACGGTTTTGAAAACAAAAATAATTTCTTGAAAAGGAAAAAACCAAAATACTTTAATAGCAACGGTCGGCATTTAATGCCAAAATAATCTTTGACGCTAACAGAAATAAACAAATATCCAACGACAACTCAAGTTCAAATAAAACAACGAATGAAGACAGTAAAAGTTTATCTTCTTATTTTGAAAAAGAAACCCATGACACCCCAGACCCTTCTCTCAGTCGCTGGCATCCTAGTCACGCACATCCTCAGCAGCATCTGGAAGGAAGGAAGTTTGAAAACAAAAGAGTGTGAGATAAAGGATCTCAGTGAGGTTCTAAGTTAAAAACAGAAAGTAAACAGTTTTAAAATCAAAATCCTTTTCAGAAGAACGAGCAAACAGAACAGAACACATATAACATAATAACAGAACAGATACGTTGTAGACCGTCGGTGCAGCCCGCCTTATTGCTCCTACTCCCAGAATGCCCTTATAACTCCCTCCAGAGGGTGCACAACTCCGGACAGAAACAGAAACCCCCGTGTACTTTGGGGAAACAGATCCTACGACCCTAATAGACCTCAGACTTCTTCCTCGCGCCTAAAAGGGAATAGACTAGGCCATAATCAAGCAAACCCGATAGTCCTCTACTACCCAAGCCTACCTAACCACAACCTAATCGACCGGTCACACAGAAACAGATCAGAACAGAACAAACAGATACAGATAGTTAACACCGAGAGGTGTTCCTGTAGAAAAGTCAGTCCAGAACAGAGTAGCAATAAACAGAAATGTAAAAAGTCATACTTAGGACTTATACTTTTACGCGGAAGCATACAGTAAACAGTATATAGTAATAGTACAAGTTGTCACATACCCTTCAAGTTTTTCGCAAATAATAGGTTTAGGGTGAACACTCACCTTAACTTGCGAGCAAAGACCTTCAACGAGTAACGAGCTTTACGGGTTTACGGACAACGGAGAACCTAACAAGAAAGTACTAAACACACTTTAGAAGTTGAACGGACGGAAGGAAAAAGGTTGAAAAAGGAATGGTAAAGACGGGGTTCGAACACGGGACCTCTAAGTTAGTCAAGCAAGGACCTAACCAACTAGGCTAGCAAGTCAAGTCAATACTAACTTACAAAAACAGAAACTAAGTTTGAAACATTTTCAGAAACTCTTTCGGTTTTCAGATTCTGGAAATTACCAAAATACCCTCAGTGGTAAATTGCAAAATAACCATTTTTCAAAAGCAGACAGTACAAACAAACCAGAAGTTTTCCAAACACTTAACAGTCTTCACAGAACAAAAAGGTTTACGAGAAAAGCTTACTGTCAGTCAACTACGGTCAAAGGCAAAACTGCAAAAAGGTCCTTTAGGTTTTAAGGTTTCCCAAATCAGTCCACAAAGTTCCAAAACAGTAACAACAAGGTCCAAAAGTCCTTTCGAGGTCAATCAGGAAAACAAAGTCAACATGCGAGGTCAATAGGTTCATAAGTCCAGCAAACAGTAACTACAACCTAACAACCTAAGTCCCGGTTCTCGATTCGAAACAAATAACAAGGTCAGATCGATCAAGAGTAAAATAGTCCAAGGCAAAATTCCAAACAGAATACGAGAATATGAGAGCAGCAGTAAAGGAACGAGATTTACCTTCGAATCGAAATGAATTAAGAAGAAAGAAAATTAAAACCGAGATTCAAATCGAATTCGTAATCAAAATCGAATTCGAAACGGAAAGATCAGAAGGAACCGAGATCTCTTACCGATCGAAACAGAAAGGACCGACGGCAGACGAGATCGGAGCGAGATCGGACGGATCGAAAGCGGCGGCGCGAAGAAACGGAGCGACGGCGCGCGTGAGGCCGACAGACGGTGCGGATCGAAAAGAATAACCGGCGGATCGAGGTGGCGTACGGCACGGACGGACGGCGGCTCAGAAACGGACGACTGGAAGCGACGCGGGTCGGACTGACGGAGCGAAGCGCGGCGGTCGCGGCTCGAAACACACCTAGGCGGAGCAGCAACCGGACGGCAACACGGGCGAACAGATCGATCGGTCTAGACAGTACGGACACGACGCGGCGGCGGCGCGGCGAGGTCGGACGGCGAACGAAGCAAGGCGGCGGTCGGCGGCACGAGATCGGGACGGAACGATAGCAGCAACAAAGACCAACTCTCTTTTCTTTCTTTCTTCTTTCTTTTCTATTCTTTCTTTTCTTTCTCTCTAACTTGATTCACGGCTGAAGAGAATGGGGGGCTGGAAGACATTCTGACTAGGGTTAGGGTTTAGTCAAATAATGGGCCGGTCAAACAGGCTTTTGACTAGGTTAGGAAATTGGGCCAAACGAAAGGGCTAAACAAATCAGATAGTCCAGCTTGAACAAACGAAACGAAACGAACTAACTTACGCGAAATTAATTAACTAATTATCGAATAAATAATTTACTCTGATAATTAATTAACTAAAATAAATAATTAAATAATAAAATAATAATTAAATAAATAAATAATTAAAAAAAAGACGGGGTGTTACACCCCTCCCCAAACCTATTCGGAAGAATAGGTTATAAACAAAGGATCACACAACCTCACACTACCTCCTTCCTAGGCATTTAGCCATCTCAAAGCATGGTGAAGACTTGTTGCCTCTTAGGTACATAATTATTCGGCAAAACAACCATAAGACCCTAACATGCATCATCCTATTATAAAGGCCTTCGTGAACCGCAGTAGAGAAAACACCACTAAGTGATGTCGAGACTACCAAGCTTAACTAAGTTCAATACATAAATGTGACAAGCCAAGCGAGAAAAACCTCAAACAAATTCATAGAGATGAAGCATACGATTAATGGCATAGTTAGTTGATCTACCCAATAAAAAAGTTCAAAAAAGTTCGGCAATAAACTCCATATAAAACATGCAAGACTATCCTAGGATGAATGTAGTGAATGCAACCTAAAAAATCTAAGAAAGCGGTAAACGTGCAAATGCAAATGCAAACGGAAAAAGCATGTGAGGTACTATACTCATCCTACCAATACCAAGCTCAAGCTAACAACATCAGATCACTTAAATTCCATCCCCCCTCATGAAATTAACGCTAGTCCCTAGCAGTAAGAAAATGAGGAAATAAGATGTGATACTAGATGTTACCCCATGGTTTGGCCTCGGTCGGCTGAGTGTGCTGCTTGTGAGTTATTGGGCCTGCTCTGGGAGCTGTATAGGTGGTCATCAGGTTTTCTGGTAGGTGCGGTAGTTCCATTTTTAGGCCGGACAGGAACAACTCCTCCATTGGAATCATCATTGCCCGTATGGCCTTCATTGTCACTACTGTCACCATCATCATCGCCAGTAGAGTTGCATTGTCGAGTAGAATCCTCAAGATTAGCCGCCGCTGTTACGGAATCCTCCATCCTGTTGCCCTCCAATAGGTTGTGAACTATTGAAGGGGAAAGAGCAGTGGTATCAGGACCTCCCCCTCCAGCGTTTTACACCCCGAGGAGGTTACAGTAAGCTGCTCGGATACTCATAAGTCTTCTACCATTTTTTCCAATGTCGACCACATTCTCTACGGTTGATGCCACCGATATCTATATGATGCTCCCTTTAGAGACAGGCAAGGGGCGCCCCAACGAGGGACTGGGTACCCATGTCATTATGTTTTGGAACCAAGCTAGCGCTTCGGAATCTTCTAGCAACTACGAACTCAAGATTGAATCCGTCGCGGCTAGAATGTCCCGGTGCCTTCCAGTTCACTCGAACTTTGCAGTCCTCGTGATGGAGTGCTGACGTAATAATGGTTTCTGTCCCTTCGGTGGTGCATGAATAGGCATAGGAGTCCTTACTCCAGGTGTACTCTAGCTCCTCCTCTTGGAAAATTCACGACGTTGTTGCAAAACCCCTTGGCTCGAACGCACATCTATCGAGGTCACCTTCCTTGACATGGTTCTTCACAGCAATCATACGGGAATGCTCCTTTCCCTTGGTATGGTTCCTAAAAACAGCAGTTAGTACCTCGTATGACACAAAACTGACTCAAATATATGTTAGTGTAAAAGCGAAACACACAAGTGATAAAATCAACAATCGAGCTCCCCAAACCGTAATGTCTAGCCTAGCTACTTCATCATGCAACATACTAATGTAACTTCTACATGCAATACATCACATTATGCTCTTACTAGACAACCAATATCCTTGATAACAAGGCTCAATTCATACCATAGCAGCGAAAAATTCTACCAACATAAATCCTCATACTCAACAATTAAGCATTCTATCGTCAAATCCACCAACATTACATCAATAAACACAATCATATGCAAGAAATCAAAGATAAAGACATATTGCATAACAAGATATATCATCTAACAGCAAAATACCCAAATCAACAATCTAAGCAAAATTGAGCGTGCAATTGATAGTAAATAACATGTCTAATCATACAAACTACATACCCATGCATCAAATAAGCATAATTGAAGCTCAAATAAGAAAACCCCCAAATTCGAAAATTAGGGTTCTAAGGATGATACCTCAGATCCGAAAATCTAACGCATTAGGACGAAATCTGTTCGGATGGGATGATAGATCATGTAATAGGCTTCGATTTAAGCGAAAGAACACCAAATTTGATCAAGAAATGAAGAAGTTATGAAGATTTGAATGTAAAATCGCGTTTTTCGGGAGGAGGAATGAAGAAGAATGAAGAAAATGAGGTTTTGGGGAAGAAATCCGCGATTTTGAAGATCTGGAGCCGTGGGGAGGTTCGCCCCACGAGCGGGGCGGTTCGCCCCACACGTGGGGCGGTTCGCCCCGTGCTCCCCAATGCGGGAGACGGTTCCCGTCGTCAGAAAATGCGGTTTTAATCCCCGAAACCAATTTTTTCAAAAAACCACTCGAAAAATCTCACTCAAACATAAGCATATACGACACAGACATGAACAAATTCGCATACGAGAAGCAAATAGTTCAAGAATGAATGCATGCAGAAAAGCAGTAAAGAAAGCGATAAAAATTCTGGGTTGCCTCCCGGATAGCGTTATTGTTTAAAGTCTTTGACTCGACTCCTGTCTGCGCCTATCTCTTCTTTTTGCGGGTACTAGGCTTCCCCTTCATTGATCTCCTTTCCATGCCACGAACCTGTGAATAAGAAAGAATATAGGCTGCAAGACCACAATAGTGAGTAGTAATATCAGGCGGTTCAGGTGGATCAGGTATGGCTTGCAACACGTGTTGCTTGCCATCCACTTCGATAGTGCAAGTTCTTTGGTAGATGTCCATCACGGAGCGTAGTTTAGTCAAGAACGTTTGCCCTAAGAGTATGACATCCCCCGTTCCAGGTGCAGACGCCGGCATAACTACAAAATTGGTGTATATAGATGCTTCACCAATCTTGACCAACACATTTATAACAACGCCTTCGGGTCTCATAAAGGATCCATCCTCCAGTTGCACAATAGCCCTTTGCTCAGATAGTTTCCCATGGTTTCTCTTTTCAAACACATCCAAAGGAATTATGTTTGAGTAGGATCCCGTGTCTAGTGTGGCACGGACATCTTCAAGATCACCAATCCCTACCTTAACATCGAAAGTTTTAGGGAGTGGTTCGGGATCCTCTTGCTCCTCATCACCTGTGTCAGAACCAAGGTCCTTCTCTTCTTCCTCGGCCTGTAGAAGTTCTTCCTTCATGCAAGACTCGCACCTAACAACCTTCTTGATGGTGATTTTGTCAGGTACATCACCAGCCAATGTAATGGCATTCGACTTCACAGTGTTGCTAGGCAGTTTGCCTTGCACCCTACTTGCTCCTCGGTCGATCAATTCTTGCATCTTTTGATGGGCAAGCCTAGTGCTCTCTTCCAACCTATCGAGCCTTGCCCTAGTCTTCTCAGAATCTTCTTCATAACGTTTGAGAAAACTTTGTGTGTGATCAAACATCTTTTGCAAGTTCTCCATCAGTTGAGCCGACTTCGACTTCGGTGGCTCTTTCGGAGCGGGGTTTTCGCAATGATCATTACCATAGTTTAGCCTACTACGGTCTTGGTTAGGTCCATAAGTTTAGTTAGCCGGTGCATATCCTTGATTGTTCCGGAATCCTCTTCTCCAAAATCCACCTCGACGGTTCCTACCGTCTTGTCCGTAACTAACTTCTTGAGTACCAAACTCCGTAGCAAAGGCTTCTTATTCGCCTCCTCGAGCCCAGTTGCCATCATCGTATGCCAACTCCGATCTACACATATGAGCCCCATGCCCATAGTTCTTGCATATTCGGCATACTTCGTTCGAAACAGTTGTTCTGGTGGCGCTCTTGAGAACTTGCTTCAACTCGTTGGTAAAACACTCGAATTGATCCCCATTCCCCCTATACGTAGGGGCTTCTTGAGTCTGTGGAGCTTCAGGTCCACGTCTCCTAACCATTGCTCTTGGGTCCTTGAACTGCGAACCCTTAGCAAGCCTTTTGAAAACTGCCCAGACGGCTTCTACGGTTTCCTCCCAAATATTGCCTCGGCATTGGAAATCCACCACTTGTTGGTTCTCGAAGGTTAGTCCATTGTAGAAGTGTTGGACTAGGTCGGAAAGTTCAAAACCATGGTGAGGGCACTTGTTCGTGAGATCTTGGAACCTCTCGAATGCGGTGTAGATGGTCTCATCATAGTCCTGCTTGAATCCAGTGATCTGCGCCTTAAGCGCGGTAGTCAAGGTGTGAGGGAAGTATTTCTCCATGAAAGCTGAAAAAACCTTTTCCCAAGTGTCCAGCGAGCCTGCTGGAAGAGAACTTAACCATGACTTGGCTCTGTCGCCAAGTCCCATAGCAAAACCTTAATCCTCAACTCATCCGTTGTTATGTCAGCTCCGGGTCGTGGGAGTTGGTTGACGAAATCATCGATATCGTGCAAGTACCCCATCACATCTTCCCTTGATAAGCCATAGAACCTCGGAAGTTGTTGGAATGCGTGGTTCTTGATCTCCAGATCTCGGGTTGCAGACGAAAGAACAATCGCCGGTCCCCTCATACGATCCTTGGTGGGTTGAACCCATGCCTTCAGTGGTCTAGCTTCTGCCATTCCGTCGATTTCCTTGAAGAGACTGAGTAGAGATTCAGAGAAATCGGTTTCCTCTATTTCCTCTAGTGCGCGCCTTTCAAGTAGTCGCCTTCTTTGGTGGTAGACTCTATCGATCTCAGCAATTGAATTAGCAAGCGGTGTTCCTGCAGAACGTGTATGCGGCATACACTATCTGTAACAGACTAGTAACTTAAAACTAAAAATTAGCCTCCTTAGAAATTTCGAAAATCGAGAATATTTCTTGATATCGAATACTACTAAGGCTAGGAAAGGAGAATTAGAAACAGACTAGGAAAGCAGTATCAGAGAGAGATTAAAAAGGAAAACTAAAACTAATAGAATTAGGAATCTAAAGCTGTAAATATAAACAAATTAAACAGAAAAAAGGAGTATAGTTCCCGGCAACGGCGCCAATTTGGTGAACGCGCGGATGTCGTGTTCCAACGCGAATATCAAATAAATTTGTAATTAAGCCAAAGGCAATCCACAACTACAACGAAAACCGTAGTGTAGCAGTAGAATGACTCGAGTGTCGTTCTCTCAGGACTATAACTAGCTTTATCTATTTAACAAGAGAATATAAACAGCAGACAGATAGCAAAGGGATTTTTCTAACAGATAATGGAGATTGGTGATAGTATGGTCCTTCTTAGCATAACGTGTTGATAATCATGCATAAATTCCTCGGTCTTGCATAGAGATCTTTGAATCAATCTAGTGTCATGTTGCAAATATTAAGCACTACGAAGATAATTGGTCTGACAAGTCAATTACTATTGTCCTATTGTGTTCCGTAATTATTCAACACTACGAAGATAAACTCTCACACAGGTCGACAAGTGTCCAATTGTGCATAATAATTAATACAACATACGAGAATTTAGGTTGTGCCTGATCAACGAAATAAATCAATGACACGGAGTATAATGCGCGATATAGCCATTATCATGATTATCTTCCCTTCGCTAAGAATTCACATACTACCACCAACGATAAGTTTAGCTACTCATAATAGGCATGCAATCAATAGAAATCATAGAAGAAAACATATTGAAAGATATATAAAATAAGTAGATTAAACTGTAAGATACAAGTTACCGAAGGTTGTCAATCTCCGAAGAATTGCGATCCTACGAGCTCCAATCCGCTATGAAAAAGTGTCCACTAAGCTACAGAACTCCCAGGACAGGCCCCGGGAAGTTCCTACCTAAAACTATAGAGAGAGGTGAGAAAGTAGGTCTGGAAAGATATGATTTTCGGAGAAAACTGAGCAACTATATATAGGCCCCGAAATACTGTGGGGCGGTTCGCCCCACACACCGGGCGGTTCGCCCCGGAGAGTTTTTCGCGGAATTCCACGTTTTCGACGCGTTTTTGGATTTCTTCCCCTTTTCGGACTCGGTTTCTGTCTTCTAGTAGCCTTCTAACCTCCCGATTCGGCTCCTAGACTCCAAATCCTATCCGGAAACCTTCAGATACTCCAAATAGGCTTCGGGAACACTAATTCCTTATCAACTTCAATATAATTGCCCGAAAATCCTCGATTTTCACCCAAAACCTGTAAAATAAAATCTAAAGGGAAACGTGACACTATTCTAATAAAATGCATTAAAATATAGCTAAATTAACATAGAGGATAGCTAAAATAGGTGAAAAAAACTCGAATGAAAGTGTAAAATATACATTCATCAAGGGTTGTTCCTGCTCCCAGTCCAATAACGATTTATTATGACAATACGAGCGCCGTCGCTCAAGCTAGGGAGCCTAGATCTACAAACAAGAACAAACATGTACTTAGAAAATATCACGTTATACGTGAGATTATAGAAAGAGGAGAAGTTAGTATAGAACGTGTCTCTACCACGGACAACGTGGCAGATCCTTTCACCAAGGTCTTATCAGTGGAAGTCCACTTAAGACATTATGCTAATCTGGGCATTAGGCATAAAGGTGACTGGCTCTAGTCCAAGTGGGAGATTGATAGTGTATATGTCCTAGAGACAGTCCTGACTAAGGGCATGGTGCCCTTGTAGAGGACATATATGTACTATTACACAGGTCAACGTAATATAATATATGTTTGTTGCATTTTACTATTGAGTATCGCTTTCATATTTATATTACACCAGGCTGCAGCATGTCATATCTTTATTACTGTCTGTATTGATATTAAACATGTCCCCTCGGATAGATGACCGATCACACAGTTAGTGGGAGCTATGTGAGTTATCATCTATCCCAAACTCTCCCTAGTCGTGGTACATCTCAGATGTGGGGGTCTGAATGAACCTGACAAGACTAGTATGCGTGGATGTTATACTTGTTGGAGCAAGTGTGAGCCGGTCCTATGGCCACGGAACGGATTGTTGGACAATCAAGGAACGTTCCCATAACTGCGCATTGTTGTTCGAAGAAGCTTTATCGAAAAATGGAAGTACCCACCGGACACTCCCATCGATGTATACTCTACACCGACGTGTCTATGGGAACCGGTGAGTTGTCGAAGTGATGCCATTCGTCCTTTGCACTTACAGGACTTTATCATCACATTTGTTGCCCCATATCCTTGGTGGACCCGTCGATGTCAGCTCTGAATAAGCAACTGACCTGAGACACGATCCAGGATTATGGCTAAATACAAATGGGGGTGATAAGTGATTCTGTGAAGGATTCATCTCTCAAGTGTAGCACAGGAGAGCACTGCTCATAGTCTGCATAGTTGTGTTGGTAAAGTCACTGGCCAGTGAAAATGATATATTATGATGGTCATAAGTATATCTTACCCAAGCAACTCCCTGAGACGCCCGTGGATGTATTATTGGGATAGACACTTCATCGATCCTAGATACATTCGAGCAAGTCAGATGAAGGGACGTTACCATCGCCGCGTTGAGCGCGACAGGCTTCGCAACGAAAGGGTTAGCTTTGAGAAACCTCTCAAACGTCCTCACGTATTAATATTGCAAATGGAACCGTCTAGGAATTCCATGTTGCCTAGTCTAGGACTTTCTTAATATGGTGAGGCCCTATGGGTCACACTATATGGTGATTAAGTCTATCAGAATATCCTTGAAGATGGAATCGCAATTAATTAGGAATTAATAGTGATTGATGGATTATAATTGATTTGGAATTAATTATAATATATGGTGTCTCAATTAATGATTTGGAATTATTAATTGAATTGGCTAATTAATTGTATTTTATGTAAATACAATTAAAGATTATATTTTAGAAATATAATGGAGGTTCGATTAGAAAGGATATGTTAATTTAGAATTAACATATGCACTTGGGCAAAATCTACTTGGAGTTTGGATTGCCTTAGAAATATATGTGGGTCCCAAAAGTGGGACCCACCTCCCGCAGGACAAGGCGCGCTCGCGGGCCAGATTAGGGGAAGGAGTTCGACTCCTTCCTCTATTAGAAGTCCAAGGGATAAGTTAGATTTTCCTGATTGAGTTTTAATTTGATTGGGAATGAATCTAGACTTGATATTGGTTTTCTTGTGCGATAAGAATTAGATTCTTATTCCTTTACGAAGTCTAATTGCTTATGCTTTAGGCTTCTATTGACTACTATATATAGTAGACTATTAAGAGAGTTTTTTTGACATAGACTTTGACAGTCATTCTACCCAGTTTTCTTAGAGAAAATAAAAACTCTCCCCTCCCCTCTTAGCCTCACGCGCGCACACCACCACCAGAGGGAATTGCCGCCCCGTCTTCTTGGTCACACAAAGAATATCCTAGCATTCTTCCGATAGGCTGTTCATCCGTGGATACCAAGGTTGAGGTTCTAGGAGCTAGAAACTAACTCTTATTGTCTTGCAGATATACAGAGTATTGTAGATATCTTCGACTTCGACGAAGGAGAAGATACACCGGAATATTACGAAGACTTGGAAGCTGCTTTGGAAGTAAGGTTAGTCTTCTAATTAACCTGTATGTTAAGAAATTTTTTTAAAATTCCGTTGCGTACCCTAGGGGTAACTCTGACCATATTTTCTTACATAGATCACCCACCAAGGTGATGGACATCGACTTTTCAGTGTTGCTAGGCAGTTTTCCTTGTTCCCTACTTGCTCCTCGGTCGATCAATTCTTGCATCTTTTGATGGGCAAGCCTAGTGCTCTCTTCCAACCTATCGAGCCTTGCCCTAGTCTTCTCGGAATCTTCTTCATAACGTTTGAGAAAACTTTGTGTGTGATCGACCATCTTTTGCAAGTTCTCCATCAGTTGAGCCGACTTCGACTTCGGTGGCTCTTTCGGAGCGGGGTTCTCGCAGTAATCATTACCATAGTTTAGCCTGCTACGGTCTTGGTTAGGGCCATAGGTTTGGTTAGCCGGTGCATATCCTTGATTGTTTCGGAATCCTCTTCTCCAAAATCCACCTCGAGGATTCCTACCGTCTTGTCCGTAGCTAACTTCTTGAGTACCAAACTCTGTAGCAAAGGCTTCCTCTTCGCCTCCTCGAGCCCAGTCGCCATCATCGTATGCAGCTCTGATCTACACATATGAGCTCCATGCCCATAGTTCTTGCAAATTCGGCATACTTCGTTCGAAACAGTTGTTCCGGTGGCGCTCTTGAGGACTTGCTTCAATTCGTTGGTAAAGCACTCGAATTGATCCCCATTCCCCCTATACATAGGGGCTTCTTGAGTCGGTGGAGCTTCAGGTCCACGTCTCCTAACCATTGCTCTTGGGTCCTTGAACTGCGAACCCTTAGCAAGCCTTTCGAAAACTGCCCAGACGGCTTCTGCGGTTTCCTCCCAAATATTGCCTCGGCATTGGAAATCCACCACTTGTTGGTTCTCGAAGGTTAGTCCATTGTAGAAGTGTTGGACTAAGTCAGAAAGCTCAAAACCATGGTGAGGGCACTTGTTCGTGAGATCTTGGAATCTGTCAAACGCGGTGTAGATGGTCTCATCATAATCCTGCTCGAATCCAGTGATCTGCGCCTTTAGCGCGGTAGTCAAGGTGTGAGGGAAGTATTTCTCCATGAAAGCTGAAAAAACCTTCTCCCAAGTGTCCAGCGAGCCTGCTGGTAGAGAACTCAACCATGACTTGGCTCTGTCGTCAAGTCCCATAGCAAAAACCTTCATCCTCAACTCATCCGTTGTTATATCAGCTCCGGGTCGTGGGAGTTGGTTGACGAAATCATCGATATCGTGCAAGTACCCCATCACATCTTCCCTCGATAAGCCATAGAACCTCGGAAGTTGTTGGAATGCAGTGGTTCTTGATTTCCAGATCTCGGGTTGCAGACGAAAGAACAATTGCTGGTCCCCTCATACGATCCTTGGTGGGTTGAACCCATGCCTTCAGTGGTCTAGCTTCTGCCATTCCGTTGATTTCCTTGAAAAGAATGTGTAGGGATTCAGAGAAATCGGTATCCTCTATTTCCTCTAGTGCACGCCTTTCAAGTAGTCGCCTTCTTTGGTGGTAGACTCTGTCGATCTCAGCAATTGAATCAGCAAGCGGTGTTCCTGCAGAACGTGTATGTGGCATACAGTATCTGTAACAAACTAGGAAAGCAGTATCAGAGAGAGATTAAAAAGGAAAACTAAAACTAATAGAATTAGGAATCGAAAGCTGAAAATATAAACAAATTAAATAGAAAAAAAGAGTATAGTCCCCGGCAACGGCGCCAATTTGATGAACGCGGATTTGTCGGTTCCGAATTCAGCAAATAATATTTGTTATTCAGCCAAAGGCAATCCACAACTACAACGAAAACCGTAGTGTAGCAGTAGAATGACTCAAGTGTCGTTCTCTCAGGACTATAACTAGCTTTATCAAATCTAATTTAGAATATAAAAACAGCAAACAGATAGCAAAGGGGTTTCTAGCAAATAATGGAGATTGGTGATAGTATGATCCTTCTTAGCATAACGGGTCGATAATCATGCATAAATTCCTCGGTCTTGCATGGAGATCTTTGAATCAATCTAGTGTCCTGTTGCAATTATTAAGCACTACGAAGATAATGGGTCTGACAAGTCAATCACTATTGTCCTAACGTGTTCCGTAATTATTCAACACTACGAAGATAAACTCGCGTACAGGTCGACGAGGGTCCAATTGTGCATAATAATTAATACAACATACGAGAATTTAGGTTGTGTCAGATCAACGAAATAAAGCAATAACACGGAGTATAATGCGCGATATAGCCATTAGCATGATTATCTTCCCTTTGCTAAGAATTCACATGCTACCACCAACGATAAGTTTAGCTACTCATAATAGGTATGCTATCAACAGAAATCATAGAAGAAAACATGTTGAAAGAATATAATAAAATAAGTAGAATAAACTGTAAGATACAAAGTTATCGAAGGTTGTCAATCTCCGGAGAATCGCGATCCTACGAGCTCCAAACTGCTATGAAAAAAGAGTCCCCGAAGCTACGAACCCCCAGAACAGGCTCTGGGAAGTCCCTACCTAAAACTACAGAGAGAGGTGAGAAAGTAGGTCTGGAAAAGTCTGATTTTCGGAGAAAACTGAGCAACTATATATAGGCTTCGAATTACTGTGGGGCGGTTCGCCCCACCTCTGAGGCGGTTCGCCCGGAGAGTTTTTCGCGGAATTCCGCGTTTTCGACGCGTTTTTGGATTTCTTCCCCTTTTCGGACTCGGTTTCGGACTTCTAGTGGCCTTCTAACCTCCAGATTCAACCCCTAGACTCCAAATCCTATCCGGAAACCTTCAGATACTCCATATAGGCTTCTAGAACACCAATTCCTTGTCAACTTCAATATAATTGCCCGGAAATCCTCGATTTTCAACCAAAACCTGTAAAATAAAATCTAAAGGGAAACGTGACACTATTCTAATAAAATGCACTA
This sequence comes from Plantago ovata, assembly GCA_028274465.1. Classification (NCBI taxonomy): domain Eukaryota; kingdom Viridiplantae; phylum Streptophyta; class Magnoliopsida; order Lamiales; family Plantaginaceae; genus Plantago; species Plantago ovata. The sequence goes on from CM051458.1 coordinate 35,259,104, forward strand.
AAATATAGCTAAATTAACATAGAGGATAGCTAAAATAGGTGAAAAAGACTCGAATTAAAGTGTAAAATACACATTCATCATACGGAAACCAAAAGATAAAAGCAAAATGAAAAGATTGTCCAAAAGTACAAAGCCCACCCGGCATACCGGGCCTTCGAATAACCGTGAAGGCTCAAGGGTGCTGCGGCCCTAAGTTCGGGTCTCCACTTCGAGCCGTATCCTCCTCATCTTGAGAGTTGAAGAAATCCACCAAAGACCCGAAATCTCGGTACGAAAGGTCCTTCAAAGAAACCCCACCGAAAGAAGGTCCAAGTTTTCGAGCGAGCACAGCTCGGGCACAAAAGAGGGGACTGAAAGAGTAACGGCGGAAAGGGGGCCTCATCAGGGTGAGCCACATGAAAGAACACTTCCTTCTGCAAAAGAGCAAAGCTCTTTTCCTCAGCCATGGGGGGCCCCGTCTCCCATCTCGGTGACTTCCTCATCTGCGGGGGGCTCGAAATTCTCGCCCATAAGAAGGTCGATCTCCTTGTCGCCATCAAAATCTTCCGGAAGGTGGTTTTGAAACTTGAGTTGAGCCAACACCTTGTTCTTAGTCTCCACTGCGGTATCCACCATTTTCTTGCTCAACCAATACTCCAAAGATTGCGAGCCCATAAAATCTCGAACCGCGTTCACCCGCATGTACTTACCCTTCCGAGCTAACTCCTCTCGTGTTTTTCGAAGGGCGGTCTCAAAGCCTCCCCTCTCCTTTCGAAGCTGGTCCGCCTCACCTTCCAACAGGTTCTTCACCCCCTCGGAGACAGCAACAGTCTCCTTGTGCCTCGCCGCCTCTTCCCGAGCCTTGGCCAACTCTTTCTCCAAGCGCCCCACCTCACTATTGGCAGCCGCCAACTTGCCTTGAGCTTCAAGCCGAGCCTTTTTCTCCTCCTCGTACCTATTTTCGAGGCTCCCGGACAACGATGCATTCTTATCTAATCGATTACCGATGTTTTTGGCAACGGTCATCAACTGCGAACAAAGGACCACGTCAGTAAAGACATTTCGAGGGCCGTTAAAGAGATTTCGAGGGGGGGCCAAACACATTTCAAAGACATTATTTTCGAAGGGCCGTTAAAGAGATTTCGACGAGGGGCCAAACGCATTTCGAAGGGGGACTATTTAAAAAGGTACAAAACTCGAGACCTATACCTGCATTTGCAACGAAGCCTCCTTCATCCTGATTTCAGCATCCGATAAGCGGTTCAACTCCACTTGATCAACTTTCAAGGCCAAGAGGTCCCTCCACCCTAAAGCGACATGCTCGTTTCCATGCAAAAATGAGTACTCGTGGCACGGTTGGTTAGGCCCCAACGGCGGAAGAGGAGTGACCTAGACCACCCCATCATCATCCGACTCGATCTGAACAAACTTCCAGCGACTCCTTTTCGCAGGGTTCTCGGACGCCGAATGCTGCCCCATCTCAGGTCGACGAGAAGCCCTCCCGCCGACAGGTGTGTGTCTCCCGAACCCTCGACAGTTCGACCCACGGAGAGGGGTCGTGGCTGAGAAACTTGAGGACCCGTCCTAATCACAACGGAGCCCGAGACCCCCTCGACCTGCTGCAATGCGGCCCCCACGTCGGGCTGGATGTGAGGCGTTTGAAGGGGGTCGATTATCTTGGTTATGTCGACCGGCCTATCCTCCGTGTATTTCGAGGACTGAGAGTCCTTCAACGACCGTTCGAGGGCCCTCCTTTTCAAGAACTCTTGGGACAACTTCATCCAATACTCTGCAAAAAAGACAAGCATTTCAAGGCGGTCAGAAAATTATCAAAGCAAACAGTAAAAAACACAAAGAAAAACTCAAAACACAAAGACTCAAACATACCCAAGTCACGGATCACCGTAGCCTCCGGCTCTACACTCGAAATCTTCCCTAGGAAGAGGATCGGCTCGACCAGAAGGCTATACGGATTGATCCGCTAATCGAGGGAAAGATTCCTATACTTGTTCCACGAGGGGCTCCGATCCTTATCCTCCACCTAGGGTACCGACCCCACCCGTCTCCAAACCCGAGGAGTCAGAATGACCCCCAGGCTCCCATCCTCCTTTCGAGGCATACGAACATACACAAAGCGTCTCTTGTACCCCGCCCCATGCAAAGACTAGAACTTAGAAAACAGCTCAAAAGTGGGGACGGGAGAGAAGTAAAAGAAGCACCCACGATCGGCACTAGCATTGATAGACAAAAATTGGAGGAAGTTCGAAGGGGTAACCTTACGACCCACGGACTCACATCATATGCAAAAGCATATCAAGAACCCCATAGCATTCGGAAGAAGTTGGGTAGGGCACAACTTGAGGGTAGTCAAGATCCGAGACACACCCGAACTAATCGGGAAGCGAAAACCATGCTCCAAGGATTGGAGAGTGATGGCCACACAATCAACGGGAGGGTTATACATCTTATCCTCCTCGCCGGGGATAATGACTTCGTAATCCTCGGGGATGCCATATCTACGATGAATATTCTCAATGTCTCTAGGACAAATCGAACTGGTATCGGTCGAAAGCTTCTGGTCAGAATTGTCCTCCATGGGAATTTCGACCCCCTCCGCCTCCATAGTTTCGACCCCCTCCGCCCCTAAATTTGCGGCACCCTCCACCACCAGCCTTCAACCCCCCTGCAAAAACCTCAGCGGCACCTCCAAGTCTAACCATATCTGAGCGACGGGTATGACTCCTCAATACCCCAGCCGAAGAATTAGGACGAGCAATCCTGTTGGGTGGGAGTGTAATAAATGGAGCTGCCCTACCCTTCAAAACCTGACTAGAAGCCAAAAACTTCCTCGAATCAGAAGGGAAAGGAGGTCCTGTATCACTACCTAAGAAAGAAGGCCTATGTACACTAAAAGAATCAGAGCTATGAGTTTTCGAGTCACCACCGGCGCCGGGTTGGCCAACAACGTGTTTCGACATACTGGAGATACCACTACCAAATACGAAAGAAACATTTCAGTGGAGACCCCAACCCGGAACCAATAAACACGACTCTCAACGGATTTCCCGCCGTTCTACCAAGTTAAAGAACCCTAACAAAACTCTAAAGGATTTCAAGGGAATTTCAAACACTATTTCAGGGAAAACAGAACGAACAATACACATAAAGCAAAGACTACTGAAGATCGCTGGATTCCGGCAAGACACATCAATAAGAATCGGAAAAAAGGAAAAAGAGAAGAACAAGAGGTACCTGTTCACGAACAAGGGGCGGCAAGTACCAAGATTCGAGAAAGACAACTCCGGGAGCAAATCAACTAAAGCCAACGAGAAAATACGGCGGAATTAGAAGCCATTACCAAGAGGCGCGAGTGAAACGAAAGGAAAAGAGGGGTCGAAACACTTACCGAAACAAGATGGAGCGGCGATCCAAAATCGGGCAGAAACCGGTGGGCGAACAAGTAGCTTCTCCGGCGAAGAGGCCGATGAGTTGAGAAGAGAAAAGAAAAAATGAAGAATGGAGAAGATAAGAAGAATGAGGTGGAGAAGATAAGAAGAATGAGGTGGGGAAGTAAAGAGAAAGTCAAAAAAGGAGAAGTCAAAAGCCACATTTACTACCCCTCATAATGACACTCACGCCACCCTAGGCACGTGCGTCGTACGTCCACACTATGTATGACACGCAGACAAAAATAAATGGCCGGTACATCGCCTCCCTACCCCCCCTCGAATGCCTTCCTCTCCTCGAAATTCCGATATTCTCCTGAGTATTCGTCTATCGAAATTTGGGGGACTCATGATAGGGGGAAAATGATAGTGTATATGTCCTAGAGACAGTCCTTACTAAGGGCATGGTGCCCTTATAGAGGACATATATGTACTATTACACAGGTCAACGTAATATAATATATGTTTGTTGCATTTTACTATTGTGTATCGCTTTCATATTTATATTACACCAGGCTGCAGCATGTCATATCTTTATTACTGTCTGTATTGATATTAAACATGTCCCATCGGATAGATGACCGATCACACAGTTAGTGGAAGCTATGTGAGTTATCATCTATCCCAAACTCTCCCTAGTCGTGGTACATCTCGGATGTGGGGGTCTGAATGAACCTGACAAGACTAGTATGCATGGTGGTTATACTTGTTGGAGCAAGTGTGAGCCGATCCCACGGCCACGGAACGGATTGTTGGACAATCAAGGAACGTTCCCATAACTGCGCATAGTTGTTCGAAGAAGCTTTATCGAACAATGGAAGTACCCACCGGACACTCCCATCGATGTATACTCTACACCGACGTGTCTATGGGAACCGGTGAGTTGTCGAAGTGATGTCATTCGTCCTTTGTACTTACAGGACTTTATCATCACATTTGTTGCCCCATATCCTTGGTGGACTCGTCGATGTCAGCTCTGAATAAGCAACTGACCTAAGACACGATCCAGGATTATGGCTAAATACAAATGGGGGTGATAAGTGATTCTGTGAAGGATTCATCTCTCAAGTGTAGCACAGGAGAGCACTGCTCAAAGTCTGCACAGTTGTGTTGGTAAAGTCACTGGCCAGTGCAAATGATATATTATGATGGTCATAAGTATATCTTAACCAAGCAACTCCCTGAGACGCCCGTGGATGTATTATTGCGATAGACATATCATCGATCCTAGATACATTCGAGCAAGTCAGATGAAGTGACGTTACCATCGCCGCGTTGAGCGCAACAGGCTTCGCAACGAAAGGGTTAGCTTTGAAAAACCTCTCAAACGTCCTCACGTATTAATATTGCAAATGGAACTGTCTAGGAATTCCATGTTGCCTAGTCTAGGACTTGCTTAATACGATGAGGCCCTATGGGTCACACTATGTGGTGATTCAGCCTATCAGAATATCCTTGAAGATGGAATCGCAATTAATTTGGAATTAATTGTGATTGATGGATTATAATTGATTTGGAATTAATTATAATATTTGGTGGCTCAATTAATGATTTGGAATTATTAATTGAATTGGCTAATTAATTGTATTTTATGTAAATACAATTAAAGATTATATTTTGGAAATATAATGGAGGTTTGATTATAAAGGATATGTTGATTTAGAATTAACATATGCACTTGGGCAAAATCTACTTGGAGTTTGGATTGCCTTAGAAATATAAGTGGGTCCCAAAAGTGGGACCCACGTCCCGTAGGAGCTGGGTAGGGGAAGGAGTTCGACTCCTTCCTCTATTAGAAGTCCAAGGGATAAGTTAGATTTTCCTGATTGAGTTTTAATTTGATTGGGAATGAATCTAGACTTGATATTGGTTTCCTTGTGCGATAAGAATTAGATTTTTATTCCTTTACGAAGTCTAATTGCTTATGCTTTAGGCTTCTATAGACTACTATATATAGTAGACTATTAGAGAGTTTTTTACAGAGACTTTGACAGTCATTCTACCCAGTTTTCTTAGAGAAAATAAAAACTCTCCCCTCCCCTCTTAGCCTCACGCGCGCGCACCACCACCGGAGGAAATTGCCGCCCCGTCTTCTTGGTCACATAAAGAATATCCTAGCATTCTTCCGATAGGCTGTTCATCCGTGGATACCAAGGTTGAGGTTCTAGGAGCTGGAAACTAACTCTTATTGTCTTGCAGATATAAGGAGCATTGTAGATATCTTCGACTTCGACGAAGGAGAAAATACACCGGATTATTACAAAGACTTGGAAGCTGCTTTGGAAGTAAGGTTAGTCTTCTAATTGACGTGTTTATATATATACGACATATGCATAATCAATTAACATGTATGTTAAGAAAATTTTTTAAATTCCGCTGCATACCCTAGGGGTAACTCTGACCATATTTTCTTACAGAAAAGAGGAGTATTACATCCACCCCCCTCCGGATTATATGTCACACCTACCTATCCCCCCCCCCCAAGGAATATGGGGACCATGCGCACGACCTATCGAAAGAGAAGAGTAACATCTACTACTCCGTCGAAACCATCGGACAAGCACCCCCCTCGAAAGACTTAAGGGCCTCGTGTGGACTTGCGCCATAATGTCCGAATAAAGGAGACATTCCCTTGCATGAGGGGCCCACTTCGTATCCTCTCTCTCTATATATGTCTTCATTTACTATGCATGACACATTCAAACACACTACTATTATGTCTCATTTATCCCCATCAACCTTAAACGGAAAGACGGCCTAACTTAGGTAGGCCGTCTTCCACTCCCCTCCCTTAACTCTCCCCCGTTTCACTGTAGGTACCGGAACCCGCCATTCAAATACTCAAGCCGTACGCTCCCACGGATTGAGAGATGGTGGAGTAGGCCTTGAAACGGTCTTTACCCTCATCACTTACATAAATGTATTACAGTGTGGTTGATACAACCTGCAACTATTATTATTCTATGAAAAACTATTTCGTAGCCTGGTGTTCAATCGCTATCTGTACAAATTATAAGTACAACATGTACCTGTGTAAAATTCAATAATGTTAAACATACATATATTAAAATCGACATATTCTATAGTCCTAAAAATTGAAGCAATTTACCTCACAACTTATTGAAGAGTTATTTGAATACTACGATTATCGTAGTATCACATGCATTGTCATATATATATTTGTTACAAATTGGAACCCTGAGCCCGTTTCTAAAAAAATATTTGTTGCAAATTGGAACCATGAGCCCCTTCCTGCTCGTTACCATTGATAGGGAAGCACACAACTCTCCATGGTTGAAAACTGGGATGGGTAGACAACGTCCTACGTGTGATAGTAATTGTCCTTTGTTTCTGTTAATGGTCATTGCGAAGCGAATGAAAATAGGAAAGGCTACGATTTGTGGGTCGTGGTTAGTTAAGTATTGCATATGGATTTTCTAAATAGGAAAATTGTCTCCATATATAGTTATGTGGCTACAGACAATCTCGTGCAATTGCAAAACTTCAAGGATTGTTATATATTCCTCAAAAGCATTATTATACAACATGGTCAACTTTGCTTGTACTATATGCACTAAGATACTCAGTCGAATTCTCAAGCATCTTTAACATTATATACTCATTTTTTCCCGCCAATATATATGACATTAGTTGGAGCCAAGACAACTCGTTCATGAAAAATATATTGGATCAACTAAAGGATTAGCTATATGATGTAATAGGGATGAGTACGTACTATTGGCAATAGTTTAGGTCGGGTAACCCAGCCTTTCGAATAAGTATATCATCTGAGAACTTGATCTCAACACGACCATCATTCTCAGTGCTAGAAATGCCATCTCCCACCCTTAAGTTTCCACTTAGCAAATTCTTTGACCTCTTCGATTTATGTAGAAGTTGATTTGGCCTAGACCAATATAAATAATTAGTTAACACATAAATATAGTAGAATTGTAAACCCAAATTGGAACATATTTGAGAAAATATAATTCTACTTGTACTCTAATGTTCTCCCTTAGTTTGAGTACCTCACATTGATTCCAAAGGCTAGCTGAATGATTGTAGCATTCACTATGTCCAAGTGCCAAACCTACTCCCTTTCGGTACCAACAGTAAAATCTGTTTGAAATCATTTCCTGAGAGGTACTCAATCTCCTCTTGAAAAAAACTATTGGGATGACACATACTGTCCATTAGATGTGATAATGTAATGTATCTCGCAACCAAAAAAAATAACAATATCTCCCCTACCCCTTAAACTGGAGCACTATGTTATCCATTTAAATGTCTTTCAGTTCCTCCATATTCAGAACACTCCACATTTTTTAACAATGATGTCTATATTCTTTCAGTATATAAGATATAGTTCATCAATAAAAAAGTGACTAAAGATCACGGTCTTCATTACAACCCTCTCGTAGAAAATTCTCATCGGACGCAATTTAGTATTCTAAGTGGAACAGACATGTTGATTGCAGTTGTGTTATAAATTATTGCAGAATAAACCCCGTCGTACGCAATTAATATTCTAAATTATTGCGAAATAGACCTGTCGAATATAGTTAGTATTTTAAATAATTACAAAAATAGACCCGTCGATTATAAATTAGTGTTTTAAAATTATTGGGAATAGACCCCTCGGATGCAATTAGTTTTAATTTATTCCTGATCGAATAGGCCCGTCGAACACAACTAACGTACTAAACTATTGAAGAAATAGATATCAATCTCAATTAGTATTGTAAATTAAGCGCAATTATTAATTTTAATTATTACAAAATAGACTCGTTGATTGCGTTTAGTGTTCTAAATTATTGTCAAATAGACCCGTCGATTGTAGTTACTATATATTCTAAATCATTTGCACATACTCCCTCCGTCCCAGAACAGTTGCACCATTTTGCCATTTTGGGCGTCCCGTTAGAGTTGCACCATTTCATTTCTTTGTCATTTTGGGACATGTATATAATAATTTTATATTCCACCAATACATTTGAGTGGCCATAAATCACCAATAAAGTAAAAGTAACCTCCACTATCAATATAACTCAATATTTAACTCTCATCCTTATTTTTTGTGCCCAAAAGCAAATGGTGCAACTGCTCTGGGACGGAGGGAGTATAACTTTTCAAAGGTTTTGTTTATTTTTTTTGAAACGGCCAAATTTTATTGATAGCACGAGAGCTAAGGAATGCTCGAAAGAAAATACAACAAAAATAAAAAACAAAAAAAACAAAGGACCAAAACCGCTACCTAACTACAACTTTTCAAAGGTATTCAATTGGTCCAAACCTAGATCTACTTTGAATCATGATTTATTGGACTCTAACCCTACTCATAACTGGATCCATTTAGATCCAATGAAATTAACATTTGTAATATGCCATGGGTATGGATCACTAAAATATTGTATATGAGATTTCTATCGTAAGATACAGACATGGTGTAAACTCTCCGTTTAGATCAATATTCTCAGTATTTAATATTAATTCATTTTATTATTAACATGCTTCTAATGTAAAATTTCATATTTACTATTCATAGTAATTTGTACATAATATACTGAGGTCGAGTATCATTATCATAAATAAATTGTTCTTTTTATGAACCGGCAAAATAAATTTTATTATGTATCATAAAAAAATTGTGTTGGAAACAAAATATTTACTATACTACAATGAAATAATCCGGCCAAACTCTTTACCACTTTTTCTACTTAGTATTCTAAATTACTGAGTAGACCCGTCAACGCATTTAGCGTTCTAAATTATTGCGGGATAGACGCGTCAAACGCAGTTAGTATGCAAAACTATTGCGGAATATACAAGTAGATTGCAGTTTGTGATCTAAATTATTGTAGAATAGACCCGTCGAGCACCATCAATATTCTAAGCTATTACGGAATAGACCTGTCGAACACGTTAGTACTCTAAATTATTACAAAATAAATCCGTCGATTGAATTAGTGTTCTAAAATTATTTCGAAATAGACTCGTCATATGTAATTAGTATTCTAAATTAGTGCGGAATAGACCCGTTTATTGCAATTAGTGTTCTAAATTATAGTCAAATATATTTAATGTCGTAAATTATTGTGAAATAGGTCCGTCATATACAATTAGTGTTCTAAATTATTGTAAAATAGGCCCGACGAACACAGCTAGCTAGGGTTCTAAATTAATGTTGAATAGGCCCATCGAACACATGTAGTGTTCTAAACTATTGAAGAAATGGGTTATCTAAACACAAATTAGTATGTTAAATTATTGCGTAATAAACCCATTGAACGCAATTAGTATTATGAATTATTACGGAATAGACCCCTCGATTACAATTAGTGTTCTAAATTAGTACTAAATAGACCCATCGACTGCATTTACTATTCTAAGTCATTTGCACACATGACTTTTCATGAGTATTCAAGTGGTCCAAATTATTATGGAATAGACTTGTCGAGTTAGTGTTCTAAATCTTTGTCGAACACAATCAATATTCTAAATTGTTGCAAAATAGACCCCTCGAACTCAGTTAGTATTCTAAATTAGTACATATTAGACCCTTCCATTGCAATTAGTTTTCTAAAATTATTTTAGAATAGAGATAATTAGGATGCAATTAATATTTTAAATTATAGCGCAATAGATGAATCAAATAAAAAATAGGATAATTTGCATCTACCCCCTTGCTAGTTAGGTTAATAACAAATCTTGCCCTCTTAGTTGAACAATTACATGTAGCCCAATGTTAGACAAAAACAATTACAGATAGCCCCACGAACTTCACTTTTTTCGAATTAAGGGCCGGAAGTTACAAATTTGCCCCTGTCGGAATTTCAAATTTTGGCCTGAGCCAAAGACCTTAACTTTTCATAATTTACACATTTGACTCTAAACTATTTTATTTTACAAAATTAAATTTAACCTATTTCAAATTAACCACAAAAAATTATATAAACTTTAAAAAGAACTAATAATTATTGTAAAAGAACCCAAACTAAATTTTTATTTCAAATCAGCCTCAAAAATAAAAAAATATAAAAAATGAAAAAAAAAAAGCTTAGGCAGGAGCTGTTTGAAGCTCCGACAACACCTTAGGCAGGAGCTGTTTGAAGCTCCTGGCCGGAGCTGTAAAAAAGCTCCCGACAGGAGCTTTCTACAGCTCCGATTGGAGCTGTTTGAAGCTCCTGGCCGGAGCTGTAAAAAAGCTCGCGCAAAAGCTTTTTACAGCTCTGATCGAAGCTGTTTTACAACAGCACCCATCGGAGCACAACTCCGATCGAAGGGAGTTGTTTGAAGCTCTTGGCTGGAGGTGTAAAAAAGCTCATGCCAGGAGCTTCAAACAACTCGCACGGAGCTGTACAGCTCCGATCGGAGCTGTAAACAGCTTCGGTCAGGAGCACAGCTCCTGCCGGAGCTGTAGCATTTCCGGTACTGGAATTATTCCGGTACCGGAAGTGTAAGAAGAAGAAGAAGATATAGGGAAAAAAAAAAGAAAAGGGAAAAGATAAAAGAAAATGAAGAAAAGATAAAAGATAAAAAGAAGGGAAAAAGAAGAAAAGGAAAAATGAGTATAAAAAAACTAAGGCCTTGTTTGGCCTGAGTTTTTTGAAAATTGAATAAGGGTGAGGTCAAACATTTTCCGGTCTCTGGGGCTACATGTAATTGTTCAACTAGCGAGGAAGAATCCGTAATTAGGGTCTCCAACAGGGTAGTTCAATGTAATTTACCCTAAAAAAATATTCCTTCTTATGCTTTTGAATCAAAGCAAGGGTATCTGGTATGTTGAGCTTGTGGGTTGTAGTTACTATTCTAAATCTTTTGCATATATGACCTTTCATGGCTATTAAAATGGTCCAACTAGAACACACATCAACCCATGATTTATTAGACCATGTACTCATGATCAGATCATTCTTGTACCAATGAAATTATCATTTAGAATATGACATGGGTCAGGGTCACTGAAGTATCGTTTATGGATTTTTTATTGTTGTGATACGAAGACTCTATCTATCATATTCAGATCAATATTGTTCGTTAATAATCTCATTGAATTATTTATATGCTTCTAATGTAAAATTTCATCTTTTCTGTTTGTAGAAATTTGTATAGAATACTGAAATCGAGTAAAATCATTTGTCTTCATCATCATCAAATAATTAATTGGATAGGAAACAAAAATCTTTACTGCTCTATCATGGAACAATTTGTTCGAACTTTTATTGTTAGTATTCTAAATGGTTGTGGAATAAACACCTCAATTGAAGTGAGTGTTTAAAATTAATACGAAGTAGACCCGCCAAACGCATTTAGTATTCTAAATTATTGCGGAATAGACTCGTCGAACGCTGCAGTTAGTATTCTAAATTATTATGAATATACTTGTCTATTACAATTAGTGTACTAAATTATTGCATAATGGACTCGTCAGACGCAATCAATATTCTAAATTATTGCAAAATAGACCCCCATCAAGCGCAATTATAAGTATTTTAAATTATTATAGATTAGACCCGTCGACATGTTCTAAAATTATTTTGGAATAGATTAGTCGGATGCAATTAGTATTCTAAATTATTACAGAATAGACATGTCAAGTGCAATTGGTGTTCTAAATTATTATGAAATAAGCCCGTCGAATACATTTACTATTCTAAATGATTGTGTAATAGGCCCGTCGAATGCATTTAATTAGTACTCTAAATTATTTGAAAATAGACTTGTCAATTGCAGTTAGTGTTCTAAACTATTGCAAAATAGACCCGTAAAATACAATCAATATTCAAAATTATTGTGGAATAGACCCGTCGAACACAGTTCGTATTCTAAAGTTTTTACAAAATACACATGTCGATTGTAGTTGGTATTTTAAAATATTGCAAAATAGACCAAGCGGATGCAATTAGTAATGCAAACTATTGTGGAATAGACCCGTCGAGTGCAGTTATTTTTGTAAATTATTGTGAAATATGTCTGTCGAACGCATTTAATGTTGTAATTCTCAATATTATGGGTAGAGTTTACACCATATCCGTATTCTACAATAGAAAACCCATATACAATACTTCAGTGACCCCAATCCATGCCATATTCGAAACGTTAATTTCATTGGTTCAAGATAGATTCGGTTATGAGTATAGTCAGGGTCCAATAAATCATGGGTTGAGGTGGGTTTAGGTTTGAACAATTTGAATATTCATGAAAAGTTCGTAGTTGCTAATAATTTAGAATAGTAATTTCAATTGACGGGTCTATTTGGCAATAATTAGAAAATACTAACTTCAATCGACGGGTCTATTTGTCAATATTAGAAAATACAAACCCATAATTAGACTCGTAACTTAGGATAGTTATATGACAATCAAACCTAGGCTCAGATAGACCCTTATTGAATCCAGACTCATACTTATACTTGGATCCATGCTGAACCTATGAAATAGAGTTTAGGGTAGCATATGGTCCCAGTCCGGAAGGCTTCGATATGGGTCCAAAGTTAAAATTTAGAACGGTGAAAAGATGGTTTGAATATGTAATTTAATTGATCTAGAATGTCTTGATGCTAGCCTTGATATGTGGTGAAAAAATTGCTATCAAATACTTGTAAACCAGAGAATGAAACTTGTCCAACTCGTACTTGTTTATTATGAAGGTATGATCCGGTCGCAATGGACAGTCAATTAACACATAATAAAAATGGGGATTAAATTTATATATATAGTGTAGCAAATTGTAAAAAATATCGCCTAATATATAACTCCTATTTGTAACAGACTCTTTCATTAAATAAACCATCATTTCATTAAATAAGTTATTACATACGAAAGAATCGACATTTCTATCAACATATCAACCTACCTTTCGCACAAAATCAGAATTTAATTCATTTAATGTTATTTAATGAATTTTAACCAATCAAATTGCTAGAATGAGCATGGATTAAGGGGAACCAATGAAATGTTCTTCTTTTCATATATTATATAGATTACTCAATTATTTATTTGTCAATAATTAAATATGTGAACATTACATAACCTTTCTTTGTAATCATGAATTACAAAGAAACTATAGCACACGCGTAGCGTGTGACGATAAATTCTAGTCATACATAAATGAGTTTATGATGAATTAAAAAAAATTATGCATGTCGGTTCCTTTTAGTTATTTAGTGAGTAAATAGCATAAAACTCCATTCAACTACTCCCTCCGTTCCGGTGAGAAGCCTACGTTTGCTTTTTGCACGGTTTTTAATGAGAGATTTTGTTTGATAGTGATTTATTAATATAGAATGGAATGTGGGTCAATATTTAAATGGTAGTGGTGGAAAAAAGGATTAAAGTAAAGTGTGAATGTGGGGACAATGATTAAATTAATATAAATGGTATGTGGGGTACCTTCCAAAAATAGAAACGTAAAGAATTGATTGGGACGGTCCAAAAAGGAATACGTAAAGAAATGAGCGGGACAGATGAGTATTATTAAGAGACACAAATCCCCTCAATTATCTAAATTGCACCAAACCCCCTCAATTTATATTAAACATTGCATTATTCCCCCTTCCGTCGAAATTCACGGAGATTGTGATGCACGCGAATTTATTGAGAGTGTTACCGGCAATCAGTACTAATCCACCAAGTACTATATTTGTGCTTTTCTTGTTTTCTTCTTCCGTTAATCTTTCTTGTTACTCCCTCCATCTATATTTAATAGTCCCACTTTGACTTGAGCCAAAAGAAGTCTCACTATTTTAATAATTTATATACACCTTAAATTGTCCCACTTGTACTAATTTTGAATTGTATAATTCATATATTTAATTGTTCCACTTGTAATGATTTGTATTTATAATTAAAATATGTCTAATTTATATCCCAAAACGGAAATGAGACTATTACTCATAGACACCAAAAAAGGAAATATGGGACAATTAAAGATAGATGGAGGGAGTACATTGTTAGTATTCCTTTTATTTGCTCTTTTCATTATTAACTCCCTCAAATATTTTCCTTTATAAGATGTGACCGAAAACTAAAATTATATTATTTGAAAATTAAAATTATATCATATAATTTGTTACTACTTCCGTCGTCATGGCTTAACTTCTACTCCAACACTTTGTATTGTTAACTTTTTAAAATTCCGTTTAATTATCCTAAATCATAGATACAAAATAATTAAAAATACTATAATATAAAATCATAATCATTATTGAAAGAATGTAGGATCGGAATAACTTGCTTTAGATACAAATTACCAGCCAATGGTCCACGATTGACTACGGGGTTCAGTGAACACCTACGTCAACCTGCAGATTAATAAACACAGATAATATATATATAATTTAAAGCACAGCGAAATATAAAGAAGATCCTTTGTTTGAAACTTTTCAAGCAACTTTTGTAAGCTTGCTTGATGCCCAGTCAAGGCAGAAAATCAACTAGAAAAGATCTTGTTCGTACAACGCTGTATACTCTCAATATCTATCCTAGTAAAACAACACTAGTCACCTATAAGATGATATAGAAACCAATCCATCTATTCTACCTTCAATACGCTGTTAGAGAAGTCTAGAATATAAACTAGTGTAAAAGACACAACGAACTAAAACAATAAAACTATAAAACTCTGAAACTCAATCGCCTTTGCTCTCTGTGTCGTATCCTTCTGTTTGTCGATGCTATACTTTATATAGAGGTGGAAAGCCTTGATCGACTTCAATCAGGAAACGCGCTTGAATGAATCTGGACATGCCACGGTAATAATGTTCTAGTAGGAATCGACTTCCTCTTCAAAGGCTCATTTTCCTTCTATGACATGAATTCCTTTTTGAGTCCTTTTCGACTAAGCCTTCTTCCATCTTTAGCCTTTTTGTAATTCGACAGTTCTCGTGTATAGATCAACTTCCTGCAAAAGACAACCAACTACAAATATGGAATAGTTATTGTGTTAGAATATGTGAAACTATATAAAAGCGGCTAAGTGCTCTGTTTCCAAAACTTAGGGGTTGAGTAAACCTATAGGTGAATCCCTATGTCAACACCCTAAAAACAGTGACACTTACAATCCCCCTTTTTTCCTATTCTACACATCACTAAACCTGCACAGTTAGATCAATGAAACATAATATATGCAGCACATCTATCTATAGCTTAAGTCTTAAAACACATGCAGAAAACTACTTAGACTTAGGATTAGAACTAATTGTCAGAATATTACAAGCAATTAAAAGACTTCAAGGAACATTCTCCTTGACAAATAGAAAGATTGTTCAGTTTTAAAAGTAATCAAAAAGGCCATAATTCATCATAATCCTTCAAAAGGACTTGGCCGGCTGTGGACTGTCTCCCCCTTGATAAACATCCCTTATGTGTTTCCTTGAACTCCTGTGCTCTTCCCCCCCTTGAGGTGTAGTGTTGGCAAAAAGATACTCTCGACGAAGAGTCTTCAAAGCTTCCAACTCCGCTTGCTTAATAGAAATCAACTGATCATAGTTTTCCAGTTGAGTGATGGCAGAGCCAGAGAGCAAACCACCATACACAGTACCATAATTGTAACGATATCGGTTTTTAAAATAAAAAAAAATTCTTGGAAAATAAAATATTTAAAATAATTCAAAGGTAACGAAACCGACTTTGGTGCCACGGCGCATACAGATTCAAAATTATCCAACGGTAACTAGAAAAGTTTCAAAAGAAAGTAACGGATAATGAAGAATATAAAGAGTTTTTCTTCTTATTTGAAAGCATAAAATCCCAACAAATGCCCTAGTCCCTTCACTCAGTCGCTGGATGCCTACTCTTGCTCGCCTTCATTTGAATCTGGAAGGAAGGAATTTTTTGAAAACAAAGAGAGCGTGAGGTTCTAAGTTAACAAAGAAATGTAAACAGTTTGAAAACAAAATCATTTGCAGCATATAAAATAGCAGATAGAACAGATAACAGAACATTAAGACAGAACAGATAAGTCGAAGTCCGTTGATGCAGCCCGCCTTGTTACTCCTACTCCCAGATTCCCCTTATAGCTCCCTCCAGAGGGTATACAACTCCGGACAGAAACAGAAACCCCCGTGTACTTTGGGAAAACAGAACCTACGACCCTAATAGACCTCAGCGACTTCTGCCTCGCGCCTAAAAGGGATTAGACTAGGCAATAACTAAGCAAACCCGATAGTCCTCACTACCCAAGCCTACCTAATTACGACCTAATCGACCGGTCACACAGAAACAGACAGAACAGATACAGATACAAAACAGACAGATAATAATAATCAGATCTCGAAACATCGAGAAGTGTTCCTGCAGAAGAGTTAATCCAAAACAGAGTAGCAACAAACAAAGATAAGTAAACAGCCATACTTAGCACTTAGTTACTTTTACGCGGAAGCATACGATATAACAGACATATATTAATAGATACAAGTTATCACATAGCCTTCCAGTTTTTCGCAAATAGATAAGTTTTGGGGTGAATACTCACCTCAACTTGAAAGCAAAAGTCTTCAACGAGCAGCGAACTTATGAGCTAACGAACGACGGAGAACCTAAATAGGAAGTAACTAGTTACACTCTAGAAGTCGAATGAACGGAAAATAAAAGGTCGGTAATGAAGTGGTAAAGGCGGGGCTCGAACTCGGGACCTCTAAGTTAGTCACACAACCCCTAGCCAACTAAGCTAGAAGGTAATTCACTACCAAAGTACCAAAGCAGAAACTAGTTAACTTGAAACGTTTTCAGAAAACACTCTTTCAATCTCTGGAAATTACTGAAATACACTCAGTGATAAATTGCAAAAAGGTCCTTTTTGTTTTCAGAAAGTTCAAACAAGTCCAGTAGTTTCCTAAAAGTGCACAACAGTCCCCACAGAAACATAAGAGTTACAAAACAGTCCTCTATCAGTCAACTATGGTCAAAGCCTAATTGTAAAAAGGTCCTTTAGGTTTTCATAAATCCCAGAACAGTCCACAAGGTTTACATAAAACAATTCAATCCCAATTAACCAACCAGTTCAATTCTCAGTCCTAGTTCAGTTCGAAAAAGGTCAACATACGTCAAGGTCAAACAGTCAACAAAGTCCAAACTCAACAACCTAAATCAATCCAGTTAACATCCTAATCCTTGTTCGAGATCATTTCAAGGTTCAAAAGGTTCGATTCAACACAGCCAGAAACGTACAGGGGCATAATCGTCCACGGAAAAACAGAAAACGAAAGGAGAAGCATAATTTACCTTTGAACGGAACGAGAAAGAACTGCAAATCAAATGAAAACAGGGAGATTAAAATCAAAATCCTAATCGAGAATTGAACTTGAAACAAGCAAAACGGAGTGAGTCACTTCTCTTACCGGAAAACGGAGTGAGGAAGACGAACAGAAAGGAAGCCGGCGGGTCGGGTCAATGATGTACGAACAGAACAGAGCAGAAATGGCATTGATACGGATAGAAACCAACGAACACTTAAGAAATCGAAATCAAAACTCAATCGAGATTCGAATTTAACGAACCAAACGGAGACTTACCGAAAGGAATACGGGATCCGAAAGGAGCTTGCGCGGCGGCGCGACTGCAACGGGCGGAGCTGGGTGGCGGAAACCGGGATTGGCTCAGATAGATCGAACGGCGGCGCGGACGGTTCAGATCGGCACGACGGGATCGGGACAGAGAACGGTGCGGCTCGGGCAGAACCGGATCGGAGCAACAGAAGCGGCGGCGCTCTAGCGGAACCGAAATGGAGGCTGCGGATCGGACCAAATGAAACGGAGCAGCACCAGGGGTCGCGACCGACGACAGAAAACGGAGCTAGTGGCTTGCTTCGGTTGATAATGATGGAACGATAGTGATGATGAGATACGCCGGTGATGATGACGACCGAATATAATAATTTACTCCGATAATTAAATAATTAAATAAATTAATTAAATAATAAAGAAATAAATTTAAAAAAACGGGGTGTTACAATAATCAACATAGGTCGGACGAGCAGTGGACGAACGAAGAACATCAAAAGTGGAAGGCTGGGAAGGTGTTAGGTGAACCTCCTACTGAACCTCAGGCTGAACACACGGAAGATCATTTCCAGGCTTTGAAAGATAAGAATCCAGAATCTTGATAGACTCCGGAGACTTCACAAGTTTATCCTTTGCCGCAAATTTGTAGTTATCCGCAGCTAGCATCCCGCAAATAAGCCGTGGGTAAGGAAGAAAGTTCTGAGAACCCTTTGTCTTCACAGCAGCCATATGCCTCAAGATTTGAAGGTCCAGATTAATAGGCAAGCCTTTCTTAAGCTTATACAGAAAGCAAGCCAATGGTTTGGAGAGATTCGCCCGGTTAGTGGAAGGGAGCCAATTCTTAATGGCCACAACATGCATGACAGTCATAAAGGGAGTCAACTTGGACACGACAGGCTTGTTCTTCTTTGGCCATGTAGTGACCTGTCCACCAGTGATAGTGGAGATAACCTCATCCATCTGATGTCCAAATACGACATGATCCTCAACATCAGGAACACAAAGAAACTCATTAATGAGTTGTGGTGTAAAATCATACAAAGCCTCCCTAAAATAGGCAAGTGCATACTTTGGATGGTCGACATTAGAGATGTTCTTGGATAAAGAACAGTAGAACTGTCTCACAGCTTCAATGCTAAAACCATGCACATTAGAAACACTTCCCAACCACTGGAGCTGTTTGATGAACCGAGATTTGTCGGGTCCCGATCAATCAAATAAATTTGTTATTTAGCCAAAAGGCAATTCACGACTACAACGAAAACCGTAGTGTAGCAGTAGAATGACCTCGAGTGTCGTTCTCTAAGGACTATAACTAGCTTTATCAAATCTAATTTAGAATATAAAAACAGCAGACGGATCAGCAAAGGTTTTTCTAACAGATAATGGAGATTGGTGATAGTATGGTCCTTCAAAGCATAACGGGTTAATAATCATGCGTAAATTCCTCGGTCTTTCATGGAGATCTTTGATCAATCAATTGTCCTGTTGTAATTATTAAACACTACGAAGATAAAGATACTGACAGGTCAACACTATTGTCCAATTGTGTTCCGTAATTATTCAACACTACGAAGATATAGGTGTGCATAGGTCGACGAGGGTCCAGTTGTGCATAATAATTAATCAACATACGAAAATATAGGCTGAGCCTGATCAACGAAATAAAGCAATAACACGGAGTATAATGCGCGATATAGCCATTAGCATGATTATCAACCCTTCGCTAAGAATTCACATACTACCACCAACGATAAGTTTAGCTACTCATAGTTGTCATGCAATTAACAGAAATCATAGAAGAAAACATGTTGAAAGATATATAAAAATAAGTAGAATAAACCAGTAAGATACAATGTTACCGAAGGTTATCAGTCTCCGAAGAATCGCGATGTTACAAGCTCCAATCTGCTATGAAAAAGTATCTCCTAAGCTACGAACCCCCAGAACAGGCTCTGGGAAGTTCCTACCTAAAACTACAGAGAGAGGTGAGAGAATAGGTCTGGAAAAGTATGAATTTCAGAGAAAAACTGAGCAACTATATATAGGCCTCGAAATAGTGTGGGGCGAAGGGCCCCACACACCGGGCGATTCGCCTGGTGTGGGGCGATTCGCCTGGTGTGGGGCGATTCGCCCCACGTCCCGGGCGATTCGCCCGGGAGTAAATTTCGCGGAATTCTACGTTTTTGGATTTTTTTCCCCTTTCCGGACTCGGTTTCTGACTTCTAGTGGCCTTCTAACCTCCAAATTCGACCCCTAGACTCCAAATCCTATCCGGAAACCTTCAGATACTCCAAATAGGCTTCTGGAACACCAATTCCTTGTTAACTTCAATATAATTTCCCTGAAATCCTCGTTTTTCAACCAAAACCTGTAAAATAAAATCTAAAGGGAAACGTGACACTATTCTAATAAAATGCACTAAAATATAGCTAAATTAACATAGAGGATAGCTAAAATAGGTGAAAAAGACTCAAATGAAAGTGTAAAATACACATTCATCAAACTCCCCAAACCGAACCTTTGCTTGTCCTCAAGCAACTAAGCTAGACTCTAATGCAAAAAACAATGCAACACATAAAATGGAGTCTCATGCCAAATAAAATGAACTAATCTACTGAATCTATCAAATAACATATGAACAAAAAACCATATAAATCAAAGCATGAATATAGGTTGAAGAATACCTCGATTGACTTATACACATCCACATAAGCACTTATGTCAAGACAAGATAGTCTCTCGTAACATTCTCTACCTGGACCTAGTCAGTGACGACGTAATGAAGCATGCTAAGATACAAATGGTTGTCCCATGCCTATGAAACTGAGGACTTACTGCTGTTCACCAAGTTTAAGATTTTCCCTCAAAGAGGTCGAACCAGTAGTGGCTCTCATCAAACGAAGGAGGGTTCCCTATAAAAGAAATCACTCCCATATTCTACCAATCTCTCAAGTAAAGTCTTAAGCTATTCACCACTTCCTGAATGGCAGGACGAGGGTGGTCTAGAACAGATGACACTAAAAAACAAAAGACAAAAAATAGAAAATTACAACACGATTACGAACATCACGAGAAATTGAAAATGAGACACAACACCTTGCTAAACTGCTATTTGGCTTTCTTTTTTTGGACCCTTCCTTGCTTTTTTGGGGTCTTTTCTATTTTTTTCTTTTTTTCTTTCCAGATTCTTTTTTCCTCTTTTTTTCTTTTTTCCTGGAATTTTTCTTTTCTTTTTTTTCGATAATTTTTTAGCCAGCAGTAGCATAACAAAAAGAGAGAAAATGACTCACACGACTTCCCCAAACCTATTCGAAAGAATAGGTTGGAGTACAAAATTTACGGAAAAGGAAAAATAAACTCACGATACGGAAATGAAAAATGAAAAACAAGTCTAATGATGGTGTAACCCCCTCCCCAAACCTATTCGGAAGAATAGGTTATAAACAAAGGATCACACAACCTCACACTACCTCCTTCCTAGGCATTTAGCAATCTCAAAGCATGGCGAAGACTTGTTGCCTCTTAGGTACATAATTACTCGGGAAAACAACCATAAGACCCTAACATGCATCATCCTATTATAAAGGCCTTCGTGAACCGCAGTAGAGAAAACACCACTAAGTGATGTCGAGACTACCAAGCTTAACTAAGTGCAATACATAAATGTGACAAGCCAAGCGAGAAAAACCTCAAACAAATTCATAGAGATGAAGCATACGATTAATGGCATAGTTGGTTGATCTACCCAATAAAAAAGTTCAAAAAGTTCGGCAATAAACTCCATATAAAACATGCAAGACTATCCTAGGATGAATGTAGTGAAAGCAACCTAAAAAATCTACGAAAGCAGTAAACGTGCAAATGCAAATGCAAATGCAGACGGATAAAACATGCAAGGTACTATACTCATCCTACCAATACCAAGCGCCAACCTAAGAACACTAGGTCACTTAAATCCCATCCCCCCTCATGAAATTTACGCTAGTCCCAAGCAGTAAGAAAATGAGGAAATAAGATGTGATACTAGATGTTACACCATGGTTTGGCCTCGGTCGGCTGAGTATGCTGCTTGTGAGTTATTGGGACTGCTCTGGGAGCTTTATAGGGTGTCATCAGGTCTTCTGGTAGGCGCGGTAGTTCCAATTATAGGCCGGATAGGAACAACTCCTCCATTAGTATCATCATTGCCCGTATGGCCTTCATTGTCACTACTGTCACGCACATCCTCACCAGTAGAGTTGCAGTGTCGAGTAGAATCCTCAAGATTAGCCGTCGCTGTTATGGAATCCTCCATCCTGTAGCCCTCCTATAGGATGTGAACTGTTGAAGGGGAAAGAGCAGTGGTATCAGGACCTCCCCCTCCAGCGTTTTACACCCCGAGGTGGTCACAGTAAGCTGCTCGGATACTCAGAAGTCTTCTACCATCTTTTCCAATGTCGACCACATTCTCTACGGTTGATCCGACCGATGTCTATATGATGCTCCCTTTAGAGGCAGTCAAGGGGCACCCCAACGAGGGGCTGGGCACCCATGTCATTATGTTTTGGAACCAAGCTAGCGCTTCGGAACCTTCTAGAAACTGCGAACTCGAGATTGAATCCGTCGCGGCTAGATCGTCCCGGTGCCATCCAGTTCACTCGAACTTTGCAGTCCTTGTGATGTATTGCTGACGTAATAATGGTTTCTGTCCCTTCGGTGGTGCATGAATAGGCATAGGAGTCCTTACTCCAGGTGTACTCTAGCTCCTCCTCTTGGATCATCCGCGACGTTGTTGCAAGATCCCGTGGCTGGAACGCACATCTAGTGAGGTCACTCTTCTTGACATGGTTGTAATAGATCCCCCTCCAATACTTCATAGTAATCATACGGGAATGCTCCTTTCCCTTGGCATGGTTCCTACAAACAACAGTTAGTATCTCGTATGACACAAAACTGACTCATGCATATGCTAGTGTAAGAACGAAACACACAAGTGATAATCTCAACAATCGATCTCCCCAAACCTTATATGTCTAGCCTAGCTTCTTCGACATGCAACATACCAATGTAACTACTACATGTAATACATTACATTATGCTCTTGCTAGACAACCAATATCCTAGATCACTAGGCTCAATTCATACCATAGTAGCGAAAAATTCTAGCATCATAAATCCTCATACTCAACAATTAAGCATTTTATCATCAAATCCAACATCATTACATCAATAAACACAATCATAAGCAAGAAATCAAAGATAAAGATTCATTGCATAACAAGATATATCATCTAGTAGCAAAATTCCCAAATCAACAACCCAAGCATAATTAGGCATGCAATTGATAGTAAATAATGCTTCTAATCACACAAACAACCTACCCATGCATCATATAAGCATAATTGAAGCTCAAATTAGAAAACCCCCAAATTTGAAAATTAGGGTTCATAAGAAGATACCTCAGATCTGAAAAACTAATGCACTAGGGTGAAATCTGTTCGGATGAAAAGATAGATCACGTAATAGGCTTCAATTGAAGCTAAAGAACACTAAATTTGGTGAAGAAATGAAGAAGTTATGAAGATTTGAAATAATTTTCGCAAGTTTCGTATTTTGGGGAGGAAGAATGGTGAAAATATGAAGAAATGAGGAGAGAAGGGGGACCCGCATTTTTGGTCTTCTGGGACCGTGGGGCGAGTCTCCCACCGTGGGGCGAGTCTCCCACCATGGGGGGCGAGTCGTCCCCCCCCCGCTCCCCGATGTGGGGAGACGGTCCATTCGTCGGAAAACGCGGTTTTTAATTCCCGAAACCAATTTTTTCATAAAACCACTCGAAAAATATTACTCAAACATAAGCATATACGACACAGACATGAACAAATTCACATATGAAAAGTAAATCGTTCAAGAATGAATGCATGCAATAAAGCGGTAAAGAAAGCGATAAAAACTCCGGGTTGCCTCCCGGATAACGCCATTGTTTAAAGTCTTTGACTCGACTCCTGTCTGTGCCTAGCTCTTCTTTCTGCGGGTACTAGACTTCCCCTTCATTGGTCTCCTCTCCATGCCACGAACCTGTGAATAAGAAAGAACATAGGCTGCAAGACCACAGTAGTGAGTAGTGTAAGGAATATCAGGTGGATCAGATATGGCTTGCAACACGTGTTGCTTGCCATTCACTTCAATAGTGCAAGTTCTTTGGCAGATGTCCATCACGGAGCGTAGCTTAGCCAAGAACGTTCGCCCCAAGAGAATGACATCCCCCGTCCCAGGTGCAGACGCCGGCATAACTACAAAATTGGTGTATACAGAAGCTTCACCAATCTTGACCAATACATTTTTTACAACGCCTTCGGGTCTCACAAAGGATCCATCCGCCAGTTGCACAATAGCCCTATGCTCAGATAGTTTTCCAAGGCTACTTTTCTCAAACACATTCAAAGGGAGCACGTTAGAGTAGGATCTCGTGTCCAGTGTGGCACGGACATCTTCTAGTTCCCCAATCCCGACCTTAACATCGAAACTTTTAGGGAGTGGCTCGGGATCCTCTTGCTCCTCATCACTCTCGTCAGAACCAAGGTCCCTCTCTTCTTCCTTAGCTTGTGGGAGTACTTCCCTCTTACAACACTCGCACATAGTAACTTTTTTGATGGTGTTTCATCAGGTAGATCACCAGCCAATGTAATGGAGTTCGACTTCTCAGTGTTGCTAGGCAGCTTGCCTTGCTCCCTACTTGCTCCTCGGTCGATCAACTCTTGCTTCTTTTGGTGGGCAAGCCTAGTGCTCTCTTCCAAACTATCAAGTCTCGATCTAGTCTTCTCAGAATCTTCTTCATAACGTTTGAGAAAACTTTGGGTGTGATCAACCATCTTTTGCAAGTTCTCCATCAGTTGAGCCGACTTCGACTTCGGTGGCTCTTTCGGAGCGGGGTTTTCGCAGTGATCATTACCATAGTTTAGCCTACTACGGTCTTGGTTAGGGCCATAAGTTTGGTTAGCCGGTGCATATCCTTGATTATTTCGGAACCCTCTTCTCCAAAATCCACCTCAAGGATTCCTACTGTCTTGTCCGTAGCTAGCTTCTTGAGTACCAAACTCCGTAGCAAAGGCTTCCTCTTCGCCTCCTCGAGCCCAGTTGTCATCATCATATGCAAGCTCCGATCTACACATATGAGCCCCATGCCCATAGTTCTTGCATATTCGGCAAACTTCGTTTGAAACAGTTGTTCCAGTGGCGCTCTTGAGGACTTGCTTCAATTCGTTGGTAAAGCACTCGAATTGATCCCCATTCCCCTTGTACATATGGGCTTCTTGAGTCGGTGGAGCTTCAGGTCCACGTCTCCTAACCATAGCCCTTGGGTCCTTGAACTGCGAACCCTTAGCAAGCCTTTCGAAATCTGCCCAGACGATTTCCGCGGTTTCCTCCCAAATATTGCCTCGGCATTGGAAATCCACCACTTGTTGGTTCTCGAAGGTTAGTCCATTGTAGAAGTGTTGGACTAGGTCAGAAAGTTCAAAACCATGGTGAGGGCACTTGTTCGTGAGATCTTGGAACCTCTCAAACGCGGTGTAGATGGTCTCATCATAGTCTTGTTTGAATCCAGTGATTTGCGCCTTTAGCGCGGTAGTCAAGGTGTGAGGGAAGTATTTCTCCATGAAAGCTGAAAAAACCTTCTCCCAAGTGTCCAGCGAGCCTGCTGGTAGAGAAAACTCAACCATGACTTGGCTCTGTCGCCAAGCCCCATAGCAAAAACCTTCATCCGTAACTCATCCGTTGTTATTTCATCTCCGGGTCGTGGGAGTTGGTTGACGAAATCATCGATATCGTGCAAGTACCCCATCACATCTTCCCTTGCTAAGCCATAGAACCTCGGAAGTTGTTGGAATGCGTGGTTCTTGATTTCTAGATCTCGAGTTGCAGACGAAAGAACAATCGTCGGTCCCCTCATACGATCCTTAGTGGGTTGAACCCATGCTTTCAGTGGTCTAGCTTCAGCCATTCCGTCGATTTCCTTGAAAAGACTATGTAGAGATTCAGAGAAATCGGTATACTCTATTTCCTCTAGTGCACGCCTTTGAAGTAGTCGCCTTCTTTGGTGGTAGACTCTGTCGATCTCAGCAATTGAATCAGCAAGCAGTGTTCCTCTAGATCGTGTGTGTGGCATACACTATCTGTAACAGACTAGGAAAGCAGTATCAGAGAGAGATTAAAAAGGAAAACTAAAACTACTAGAATTAGGAATTGAATGCTGAAAATATAAACAAATTAAACAGAAAAAAGAAGTATATTCCCCGGCAGGGCGCCAATTTGATGAACCGAGATTTGTCGGGTCCCGATCAATCAAATAAATTTGTTATTTAGCCAAAGGCAATTCACGACTACAACGAAAATCATAGTGTAGCAGTAGAATGACCTCGAGTGTCGTTCTCTAAGGACTATAACTAGCTTTATCAAATCTAATTTAGAATATAAAAACAGCAGACGGATCAACAAAGGTTTTTCTAACAGATAATGGAGATTGGTGATAGTATGGTCCTTCAAAGCATAATGGGTTAATAATCATGCGTAAATTCCTCGGTCTTGCATGGAGATCTTTGATCAATCAATTGTCCTGTTGTAATTATTAAACACTACAAAGATAAAGATACTGACAGGTCAACACTATTGTCCAATTGTGTTCCGTAATTATTCAACGCTACGAAGATATAGGTGTGCATAGGTCGACGAGGGTCCAGTTGTGCATAATAATTAATCAACATACGAAAATATAGGCTGAGCCTGATCAACGAAATAAAGCAATAACACGGAGTATAATGTGCGATATAGCCATTAGCATGATTATCAACCCTTCGCTAAGAATTCACATACTACCACCAACGATAAGTTTAGATACTCATAGTTGTCATGCAATCAACAGAAATCATAGAAGAAAACATGTTGAAAGATATATAAAAATAAGTAGAATAAACCGGAAGATACAATGTTACCGAAGGTTGTCAGTCTCCGAAGAATCGCGATGTTACAAGCTCCAATATGCTATGAAAAAGTATCTCCTAAGCTACGAACCCCCAGAACAGGCTCTGGGAAGTTCCTACCTAAAACTACAGAGAGAGGTGAGAGAATAGGTCTGGAAAAGTATGAATTTCGGAGAAAAACTGAGCAACTATATATAGGCCTCGAAATAGTGTGGGGCGAAGGGCCCCACACACCGGGCGATTCGCCTGGTGTGGGGCGATTCGCCCCACGTTCCGAGCGATTCGCCCGGGAGTAAATTTCGCGGAATTCCGCGTTTTTGGATTTCTTCCCCTTTTCGGACTCGGTTTCTGACTTCTAGTGACCTTCTAACCTCCAGATTCGACCCCTAGACTCCAAATTCTATCCGGAAACCTTCAGATACTCCAAATAGGCTTCTGGAACACCAATTCCTTGTCAACTTCAATATAATTGCCCTGAAATCCTCGTTTTTCAACCAAAACTTGTAAAATAAAATCTAAAGGGAAACGTGACACTATTCTAATAAAATGCACTAAAATATAGCTAAATTAACATAGAGGATAGCTAAAATAGGTGAAAAAGACTCAAATGAAAGTGTAAAATACACATTCATCACTGTTCAAGAAAACCATAGACATTCTGCTTCTTGAAAGAAGCCTCATCTAGCACGCGTTCTGGAATCACAGACTGACTAAGAAAAAGAGGCCAATCCTCCTCATGTTTCACAACATGGAACTCGACCTTATAAGCAGGTGAACCAAAATCAGACAGATAGCCAGACTCTGCTAATGAAGTATTCACCTCAACCTCCTAATGAACCCCATCAGCAACCTCATCAATCAAATCATCTTGACTATCCTGCCTAGCATCCGCTTCATCATCCCGAGTGATTTCAGCAGGAGAGTCCCTACTGTCATCACTGGCAGTGGATCCATCCTCACTAACGGAGTCCTCATCACCTAAACCAGACGGCTCACCAGTTGGAGCCGAACTACCCAAATGCTTTTTAATGTTTTTAAACATATTAACAAGCAATTCTTCAGAGTCACTATCACTATCAACAGTAGACTCATGCACAACAGTAGCAACAGTAGACTTAGAACCCGAAAATAGTTTAAGCTTAGCATCACAAAGATTACTTCCGGACACACGATCTGAAAAATCAACAGGCTCAGGGAAATCATCAACATCAATAGCAGAGGTAGCAGTTACCTTTGATGGAGAAGAAATCGGAGAAACCCTACCCGCGTATGGGCTGGAACCGGTTGGAGGCACATCATCCAAGGCAATGTCGACCCGTGGAGAAGAATCGGTAGCATGTGAAACCATAGCATCCGCCATTGTTGTTGATTGAGCTACCAAGGGCTCAATTTGAGAAACGGCCGGTTGGGACGGCGAAACAGGCGGAGCAGCGGTGTTGGCAGTGGAGACGGGGACGGCGATGATGATGGAGAAGAATCCATGGGTAAATTGGGACGAAAAACGGGCAATCTGGCTATGGAGATTTCAAGGTTGAGGTAAGGGTTCGGTGCACAGTGAACGAAAGGAGAGAGAGAGAGAGAGAGATGTGGAGTTGTGGAAAAGGTGGAGAGGTTTTGTTTTAAAAAATAAACTAACCGTTAAGGGAATGTTTGGGTCTATGGTAAAAGGTAAGGGCACACGTGCATAACTGTCAAGATCTTCCAGAAAACTCGTTTTGATATGCTCCAAAATTATCTTTGTAAAAAGGTTAGAAACCAAAGCACAAGATATATGGTATACCAAAAATTATGAAAAACAATTTTAGGAAAGATTCTTGATCAAGATAGCAAAATAAACTTTAGGAATTAAACTAATGAAGGATCTTTGTATAGAGAAAATAACTTAATTAGTTACTTTAACTAAAAACAAAACAAGATCCTTTATAATCCCCAATCCATATGTACACTCCCCCTTAATGCAGACCTACATGTACACCACCACCTAGACACAACTCATAGAGTTTACCTAGACTCAAAAAAAGAAAAAACACATTAAAAAAACCGAAAAACACATAATTTTGCAAGACAGTCTAGAGGTGTTGGGTAAGGTGTTGTTGAACCTCCTGGTCAACATTCGATCAAGAAACTCAGTAATCATCAAAAGCCTCACCTGTATTTTTCCCTTTTCTATCTTTGAAGACGTTTGAAACAAGTTGTTCTCTGATCTTTGTTTAAATCTCAGTGCAATGTCCATGGGCGATTTTGCAAAAATATTTTTTAAATGTTGTTCATTATTTAATGCATCTTTTTGCTTTTGTTTCTTTCCAAACCTTCATAGACTTGAGACCTAAAGATTGCCAGAAAACCGGAGACAAGTTTTACCTTCCTTGCCTTTCGGGCCTTTGCGGCACTTGTTTAGCTACAATTAGAGAATTCAAGGCCCCTAATGTGCTCTTTCTCCTGTTAATAAGGCATAGATATGCTCATAGGAAATTCAAGGTTCCTAGATATGAAAGACTATATTTGTCAATCAAAAAAGTTTGAGCTGCTCAAGCTCCAGGAGAGGACTTCCAATAAGTGAGAAAAACAAGGGTCAACAGGGACTAGTAATTTTTAAAGAGTTCCTCTTTCTCATGCATTCCAAGAAATCTTACAAACAAACTTACTTGCAACATAGTACATAGACTGACGCGAAATATACACATAGAAAGTAAATTCTATAACAGACACACAAAATTGAAAATGCAGATACACGCACCACATGCAGACTACAGGTGTTGACTGTGGTGTTAAGTCAACCCTGGTACAATCCTAGTTTTTAGACAGTGTAGAGACCAAGAGACCTTCTAAGACTTAGAATCTCTCAGTAACCAATGGCTTCGTGAACAAAGCAACAAGTTGGTTGGTTGTTTCTATATGTGCAATGTCTAAAACATGAGCCTCAACAAGTTCTCTCAGAAGATGGTGTCGAATATCTATATGCTTAGACCTAGCATGATGTACAGGGTTATGAGACAAATGAATAGCACTCAAATTATCACATAAAAGTAACACTGAATCACACTTAAGACCAGAGTTTGACAACATAGACTTTAACCACAAAAGTTGAGTAGCCCCACTACCAGCTGCAACATATTCTGCTTCAGCTGTTGACAAAGAAACACAGTTTTGTTTTTTGCTAAACCAAGAAACTAAATTATTTTTCAAATAGAAACATCCTCCACTAGTAGACTTCCTATCATCTAAATCACCAGCCCAATCAGAATCAGAAAAACCACAAAGATTTAAAGTAGTAT
The DNA here is from genome assembly GCA_028274465.1 of Plantago ovata. NCBI lineage: Eukaryota > Viridiplantae > Streptophyta > Magnoliopsida > Lamiales > Plantaginaceae > Plantago > Plantago ovata. Next base: position 35,289,261 of record CM051458.1, read on the forward strand.
CTCTAGTATATCATATACCAAGTTCAATGGTTCCAGAAACATACCTTAGGATTCTCTTGACAGCATTCAAGTGGGTGATTTTGGGATCAGATTGATACCGAGCACACACACACACTCCATACATAATATCTGGTCTTGAGGCTGAAAGATATAGGAGGCTACCAATCATGGATCTGTAGAGGGTTGGATCAACACTCTTCTCAACCCCGTCTCTGCTGATTTTCACTGTGGAACCCATTGGAGTTTTCAAGGGTTTGCACTTTTTAGGCCGAATCTCTTCACTAGATTCTTTGCATATTTCAACTGATTCAAGAATAAGCCATGCTTGTGTTGCTTAATCTGTAAGCCCAAGATGTAATTGAGTTCACCAATCATGCTCATCTCGAAATTTGTAGACATAGCGTGACAAATTTGTCCAGAAGTTGTTTGCTACTGGATCCAAAGACAATGTCGTCAACATAAATTTGAGCAATGCACACATGGTCGTCTGTTCTGAGAATAAATAGAGTCATGTCACCTGCACCTCTTTTAAAGCCAAACTCAAGAAGAAATTCAGTTAACTTCTCATACCAAGCTCGTGGAGCTTGTTTTGAGTCCATACAAAGCTTTCTTAAGTTTATAGACATGGTCAGGATGAAAAGGATCAGTAAAGCCTTTAGGTTGTTCAAGATAAGCATCAACATCAATGTCTCCATAGTAGAAAGCACCTTTAACATCCATTTGATATAAGGTAATCTTAAGAAAACATGCAATAGCAAGAAGTAGTCGAATAGATTCAATTCTAGCAACAGACGCAAAGGTTTCATCATAATCTACCCCTTCAACCTGTGTGTAGCCTTGAGCTACTAATCTAGCCCTGTTTCTAACAACCACCCCACTTTCATCAGTTTTATTTTTGAAAATCCACTTAGTACCTATCACATTAGTATTGGTAGGCCTAGGCACTAATTCCCAAACATCAAGTTTTTGAAACTGATTAAGTTCATCTTGCATAGCACATATCCAAAGATTATGAGTAAGAGCTTCCTTAACATTCTTAGGTTCAAGTGCAGAAACATAGCAAGTAATGCGTACCTTGGCATGTGACTCATCATTACAACAAGCACATGTCATTACCATGTTGGATTTAAGTCCAACAAGCTTCCTATAGTCGACAGATGGCTTGTCACAAAGTGCCCTGGCAGAAGAAGTACCTTCAGTAGTACTTTCTTTGGGCTTCTTTATCAAACTTGTGCTAGGAGTACCATCAGTAGTACCCTCTTCTTCTTGATCATCATCAGATTCAGCATTGTTATCACATTCTTCAGGTGTATCATGGTCATCAGGAGTATCAAGAACAGTCTGTGGTGTTGATGGTTCAACTGCTGGAGCAACAGGTTCTGCAGTAGACACAGGGGTTGGGGGTAGGTATTGGGACAACCTCTTTATCAACCCCGCTGGATTCTGCAACTTTAGTCTTCTCAACTGAAACTTGTGGAGATCCATAAGGCAACTGTACTATGTCCAATGTACCTGCTTCATCTTTTCGTCCACTTATACTAAGAGAATCATCAAACGTAACATTAACAGACTCTTGAATAGTTTTAATCCTTAGATTGTACACTCTAAAGGCATGACTATTGTCAGAGTAGCCAAGAAAAACCGCTTTATCACTCTTAGCATCTAACTTAGACAAATGATCTCTATCAGTAAGGATATAGCAGACACAACCAAAGACATGAAAGTACTTCAAGTTAGGTTTCTTGCCTTTTAAAATCTCATAAGGTGTCATGGTGGTTCCAGGTCGCAAGTAGACTCTATTGATAATATGGCATGCAGTATTAAAAGCTTCACCCCAAAAACGTTTTGCAATATTCATGGAACTAAGCATAACCCTACCCATCTCTTGTAAAGTCCTATTTTTTCTTTCCGCAATCCCATTTTGTTGTGGAGTTTTGGGAGCAGAATACTCATGGAAGATTCCTTCTTTATTACAAAAATTGGAAAAAGATGAATTTTCAAATTCTCTTCCATGGTCAGACCTAATTCTTTTGACACATGAGTTATACATGTTCTTGACTCTAGCATGCAAAATAGTGAAAACATCAAAAGTTTGAGACTTATCTTTTAAAAAAGAGACCCAAGTGAATCTAGAAAAGTCATCAACAATCACATACACATATTTCTTACCACCAATAGTACTGACTTCCATTGGACCCATCAAATCCATATGCATGAGTTCAAAGCAAGAAGACGTACCAGAGGGTTGAGCACTAGGTTGAGCAACACTATGGGCAACCCTTGTATGTTTACCTCTCAAACAGTCACCACACACAATCTTACCAGATTGGGACAACTTAGGAACACCATTGACAGCTTCCAGTTTCAAAAGTTTGTCCATGTTTCGATAGTTCACATGACCAAGCTTTTGATGCCAAATAGTGGCTTCCTCTATCTTGACCTGATTGCACAATAAGTGTGTTCCAGTCGAATAGCAATTGTCACCTGATCTATGACCTGTCATAACACATTGCTTTGCAGCATTGTATACAGCACAGGTACTCTTGTCAAACTTAACACTATGGTTAGCATCACACAATTGACTAACACTTATAAGATTAGCTTTTAGTCCATCGACAATATACACATCTCGAAGAGATGGAAAACCAGGAATATTAAGTTCACCGATACCAAGAAATTTTCCTTTGGAACCACCACCATAAGTGACTAAACCAGATTCCCTAGCAATAAAATTGGTTAGAAAATATCATGTTCCAGTCATATGACGAGAACACCCACTATCAAAGTACCATGTACCTGCAAGATCAGTATCAACAGCAGCTAGAACAACATTGCATGTAAGGGAAGGATCTTGAGGATTATCGGTGGATGAACTAGATGATTCTGTAGAAGGGGGGTTGACTGGGGGGTTGGGCAACTCTGCAGGCAACTCCTCTCTATTATCCTGTTTCTTCTTAAAAATTTTATGATAACGACGGCAATAAGGTTTGGTATGACCTTCATCAGAACAAAAACTGCAGACATAAACTCTTTTCTTTTTAGAAGAAGTCTCACTAGTAGCCTTATCCTTGGTTCCTTTACCCTTGGTTTTCGACGCCTTGGGCTTAGGTTCCTTAGACTCAGTCACTTGTGGTTTTACAAACTGAGGACCTTCAGGAAAATATGAATCAGAAGTTCTTTCTTTCAAAGGATAACCTAGACCAGTGGTACCAATGTTACCAAGACCTAAACATGCATCTAGCTTATGAGAAGAATCAGTAAAGCTTGCAAGTATACGCTCAGATTTAGCGAGTTTCTCACTTACAGTGTGAAGGGCAACATCCCTTTTTGTGACAGCAACTTCAAGGCTAGTAATTACCTCTTTCATGCTGGAATTCTCCTTGGGCAGTGCTTCGATTGCTTTCTTTTGCTGGCTGCAAATAGCTAAGAGCTTATCATACATGTTATGAATCTCAACCATAGCTTCTTCTTCTGAGATTTGATCTTCTTCATCATTGACATCCTCTTCCCATGCATCAGAACTAACAGAACTGTGTAGACATAAAATATCATGTGAGTTATCAGATACCTGAGAGGGTGTTGAGGCCGGGATTGTGTCAACCTTTGGTGCAACCTCTTCAAGCGACTCACAGATTACAGCTCTCAGTGCTATAACATCAGTTTCTTGTTCTGCTTCTTCAGGTTCCGCATCTTCTCTTTCATCATCTGAGTCAGTCCTAACCCAGTTCACCTTCAAACCCCTTTGTCTCCTAAAATTAGGGCATTCATTCTTATAGTGACCCCATCCTTTACACTCTCTACATTAGATAGAATCACGGTCTCTAGAGTTTGAGTTGGAAGATGTGGAGAAGTCTTTTTTGTGGGAAGAGCTGGAGTAACTACCTTTGGAAGGGTATTTGGATGTGGAGCTTTCAGACTTGTAGTTGGGTTTGGCATTGTTATACTTTGACAGTTTCTTAAGCAAAGCATGAGAATTTTGGATGATATAGGCTTCGGAATGTTCAGGGTCAAAATCATTGATATCTATCTCCTTATCACTAGCTATGTCAGAAACATTAAAAATATTGGATTTTCTACCATAGTTTTCTTCCTGAGATTGGAGATGAAGTTCATAATTTTTCATGATGTTCATTAGGGTGTCTAAGCTCATCGTTGCCAAATTACGATTTTCTTCAATAGCAGATACCTTGATATTAAACCTAGCAGGTAGGGATCTAAGGACTTTATTACTAGGACCTTGCTAGCCATGGGTTCACCAAGGTTATCAGATTCATTAGCAATATCCAAAATTTTAGTAAAATAAGTACCTATATCCTCATCTTCCTCCATTCACAATAGTTCAAACCTTCTTTGCAAAAGTCTAACCCTGGTTGCCTTCACAGTCGTACCCTCTACGACTTGGTTACGACTTAGAATTTGCTTCGTTAGACTTAAAGCCCACTCTTAGAATTTAAGTTCGTGGACTTAAAAATCTGACTCTACTTGGCCCATTACTCTTGGCCCAGTCTGCTAAAAGCCCAAGTCCATTCATCAACTCCTAAACCCTAAAACTAGATTTATTACTTGTCTCCTTTCATTTCCCTCTTCTTTCTTTCTTTTTCTCTCTATCACTCTCCTCCCTTCCAGCCGCCATTGCCTCACCACCGGAAACCACCACTGCCCCACCACCATATATCATCCATCAACATTATCACCACCGCAAGATCATCAACATCATCCATCATGTTCATCACATCATCCCCATCATCATCGTTTTTCATCAACAACATCATCGACCAGGGAACATCTTCATCACATCATCATCACCGCCGGGTTCATCATCATCTCATCTCGACCACCCATCTCCGACAGCGTACCTGACCGCGTGGCCCTATTCTATTCGGTTCCGATTGCTCTGCTTCGTTCTGTCATTTTTCGGTAAACATCTCGGCTTCTCCTCTTCTCCTTCTCTACGATCCATTCTTCTTCATTTCGGATTTTCTAACTCATTTTTTTTGGTTTTGGGATTCAAATCTCGTATTGTGGTTCATTGGAAGATTTGGTTTCGTATATTGATCCAAGGTAGTAATCCTGATCTCTCTTCTTCTTCTCTTCGATTTTTATTTTCTGTTTTTTGCCGTTATACCCCTGCTCGAATGGTTATGGACGATTGTGCCTTGACAGATCAGAAATTAGACCATATTGCCATTGAGACTTGAAAAGGACGATTTTACCCTTACTTAGTTACTGATTTTCCGTTTTTGCCCCTGGATTGAAATTACAGTTTTTCCCTTGTAGATCCCGTAATAACGTTTAAACCCTAGTTGACCTTAGAAATTACAGAATTGCCCCTGTTGACTTTGTATTGACTGTTTTACCCTTGGACTGAATTGACAATTTCGCCCCTGGTTTTGTTTTGACCTTTTTACCCTTGAACGATTGGACTATTGACTATTATGTGAACTGGATTGAGGACTGTTTCGATATTACTAAAAAGTCTTGTTTTGTTTTGCAATTTACTACTGAGGGTAAATTAGTAATTTCACAATCTCTGGACTAAATTGTTAATCTGAGTTTCTTTTTAGGACCATTCTGAAGTTTATAGAAACTGTAGTACTGTTTTGCAAATAACTGTGAGGGTACTTTGGTAATTTGAAAATCTGAGTTTTAAAAATGTTTTCTTAAAGCTAGTGAAGTTATTAGTTTCTGCACTGATGAAGTTGATTAGTTAACTACCTTCTAGCTTAGTTGGTTAAGAGTTGTGTGACTAACTTAAAGGTCCCGAGTTTGAGCCCCTCCTTTGCCACTCCTTCACCGACCTTTTTATTCTTATTCGTTTAGTTTTTGTTCGACTTATATTTAGTAACTAGACAATTTCTGTTTAGGTGCTCCGTCCGTTAGCTCTTAATTTGCTGTGGTTTGTGGACCGTTGCTCGCAAAGTTTAAGGTGAGTGTTCACCCCAAAGTTTATTTGTTTTTAAAACCTGGAAGGCAATGTGCTATGCATGTATATATACATAGGTGTATTGTATTCTGTATGCTACTGCTTTAAAAGTAAATATGCCCTATGCATGACCATTTTACTTTATTATGTACGGTTGTTCTGTTTATACTGACTCTTCTGCAGGAATGTAACTCGGTTACCCGAGCACTTTATCTATTATTGTTTTCGTCTGTTAATGTGTGGCCGGTCGATTAGGTTGTAACTAGGTAGATTGGGTAGTGTGGACTATCGGGTTTATTTCGTTATTTCCTAGTTTATTCTCTTTTAGACGCGAGGCAGAAGTCGCTGAGGTCTATTGGGGTCGTAGGTTTTGTTTCTGTTTCTGTCTAAAGTTGTACCCTCTAGAGGGAGCTATAAGGGCATTCTAGGAGTAGGAGTAACAAGGCGGGCTGCACCAACGGACTTCACCTTATATGTTTCTGTTTGTCTCTGTTATGTTATCTGTTTCTGTTACTGCTTTGCTTGCTACAAATGTTTGTTGTCGAAACCGTTTACTTTTCTGTCTATTAAACTTAGAACCTCACTGAGATCCTTTATCTCACACTCTTTCTGTTTTCAAAATTCCTTCCTCGTAGATTTCGTTGAAGAAGATCAAGTCTAGGCGTCCAGCGACTGAGAGTTGGGTTTGGGAGCTCGTGGAATTTTATTTGCTAGAAATAAGAAGAAAAACTCTTTCATCTTCATTGTCTGTTCATTTTAAAATTGACACTGAGTTTAGTTACCGTTATCACTGTTTTACTTTAAATTTGTAAGCTCACTTGAGCGCCAGGACTCGCTCCTTGATAGTTATTGAAGATCGTTATTTTCGAATTTCAAAATTTACTTTTACTTGAAGAAATTATTTCATTTTAAAAATGGTACCGTTACAATTTACTCTTAATTTAGTTATACTATTTCATAATTTCATTTCGAGTTGAGGAAATAAAGGAAAATGGAGAACCAAACTTCTTGAGAATAAGCTAGTAGCTTCCTATTTTAAAGTTATTGGTGTGGTGTGTAATAATACTAAGGGCTAACTGTTAAAGAATAATTGTGGAGAAAATGTATTCTTCTGTGTATTCAACTGAAATACATGGGGAGTATATATATACATGTTGGAGAGTATCTTTAGAACTTATCTAGAATGAGTCTAACTATAATTGTATCTAACATATGATACTACTAAAGAGATAAACTCTTGTTACATTCATAATTATCCGTAACACTCCCCTTGAATGAAACATGAGTTGAAGATCTCGAATACAATTGTGAGAGTACTGCCTCGTTAAAAACCTTGCTAAGAAAAACCCAGTGGGATAAAAACTTAGTCAAGGGAAAAAGAGTGCAGTGCGTATCTGTCTCCCCTGATTGTAACATCACTTCAAATCTTTACATCTTCATAGTGCAATCTTCTCGATGAATCGTCGAACTGATGATGTGAACATGTATGCAAAATCTTCAATAGAGTGAATATGGTGTACTTGGATGGAACCTTCATCTTGTAGCCCATAGCTAAAAACTTCAATGGTATGTGCTTTGACTCCATGTGAAAACTTCTTGAACACTAGAAGCATTGATTTCTTCAATGTGTATTTTTATGTTGATCCAACAAAATATGTCACTTGGACAATTCAACATAACAATCTCGTAATATTGAAATGAGTTCAATATTCATATATCTCCGTCATATTTGTAAAATAGCGAACAAGGGTATATAATACTTCCCTTTGCAAATATATTATCACCATGGAGATTTGGAGATAGTTATACACATATATGCGCTAATAATGCTACCTCATTAAAAACCTTGCTAGGAAAAACCCATTGGGATAAAAACCTAGTCGAAGAGAAAAAGAGTGTAGCAACTTGTATGATGCGCAATATTCTCACTGTTGCTTGATCATCATCTCCATTCATATACCTTTTTCAGGAGGTCAAATAAAACATTTATCTCTTTCATAACATAACCAAACTTCATGTATGGTTATTCATACTTTGCCATACTCAAACTTTAGGTTGAGTTTACTTTCCTTAGGCAATAATATTTGTAGGAATCTCGAGAATATTATTCATAATTCTCTTGTTTCTCTTGTTTCACCCTAATACACTCAATATACTTATCAATTTTGTGATGCCATGTATGGATAGATAAGTATAGAGATTCAATAGTACCAAAATTGAGTTCTTCAAGAACTTTTCTCATCGATTGATTCATGTTTGCCAACATGATATCTCTATCCACTTGTCCTTCCGGGACTAATTTCCAGTAGAGAGTAAAATCATTATCTCTCATAATTGTTCTTGGAACATATAAATCTCATTGTCAATTCAATGAATATTCATGTTTTATAACATGATAACTCTAGTCTCTTCTAGGACGAGTTCTCAATTTATATTGATCATCATATATTCATGTTTTATAACATGATAACTCTAGTCTCTTCTAGGACGAGTTCTCCATTGATAATGATCATCATAGATCATATATATAGAAATTTCAATGTGTCAATTAAATGACAATTCATGTGCACCACAAATAATCAAAGGTGGTCACTTTAGAGTAAGATCATATGATAAATAATATGTATGCATGCATTATGAAACTTAAAAACTAGCATAGATGATGTAACAATAATATGAATGATGCATGACTTAGTATCTAGATGCACATGAAATTTGACTCGATAATGCAACGGTACCGTAGGGAATTTCGAATTCATCAATAAAATGGACATCAAGTCCATGAGCTCATTTTATATCATCATTGTGTCGACATCAAATGTATTTACATGTAAGATCCCCTTTACAAGTACAATAGTATACATCCATTGAAAATCTGCATATGCTTATCTCGGTTCCATGTATACCGGTATAGCTTTTCAATAATAATCAAATCATTCTTGTTTGATTCAGTACTGATCATAGATATCTGAATATATTATATGGAGGTACCTTTTCCATTCGTATAAGCCATCTATTTATAAATAAAATATCAATTCTATTGTGGCATCATTAAGATGTGCCTTCTTTACTCTTCTAGAGTACCAACTGCATTATCTTGCCATTCTATTTGTAATACTGGAACCATTCACAACATACATATTGCACTTTAGGTGCATTAATTACAATAGGCAAGATATCGATTCTTAACTCATGTTATATCTATAATCAATCTGTAGCCCGGTATCCACAGTCAAATCATAGAATTTCATGATTGAAATCTTGAAATGATACATGAAGCTGAAGAGTGCATTTTATAATTTAGTTCAAGTATGAACTTTCAAATATGTGGGGATCAATGCATACGATGAATTTGTTTTGATCAGCTTGTCATGTTCTCCCTCCCCTAAGCTGGGAAAAACTAATTCAAGGATTAGTATTGTTGGGGCTCATAAGGATATTGATCATGTCCAGTTTAGATAATAATATACTCATACTCGTATCTAATAGGCTTCATGTATGAGTTCTCTTCAGGAGATGCATATGGGAGTGCATAACTCTAGCAGTTGGGTTTTCGATGTGCTGAAACATAAATTTACCCCAAATAAGAGATCAAATTATTTGAGTAATATACTCAATTCTCAAATTATTTAGTGGACGTCTAGCCACATATATTCATTCTCATAAATGCATGAGTGCAACATTGCTCATTTTGATCTCCATTAGCATGCTTAATCTCGATATTGTGTCTTGCCATTCAGATAATATTATTACAATACGAGAAAGCTTTCAGCACATTTCACACAAGGAAACTTCAAGTTTCTCATAAACGGGTAATTTTGTACCCGGATGGCCATATTTGTCACATCTATGTCATTTTTCATGACTTTATATGCGATATAGTTGCTTGTGCATGTATGCCAAACTTATAGTTTGTTCCAATTTACAAATGGTTAATTTCAATACAATGCTCGTACAGAATATATGTTTGAATTTGGTCATAATGATGTGACATTATACGAGTCATTGTCTATGACATATTGGCAAGACAATATCCAACTTCTTCAGGAAGTGGGTCTAATTTGTGATCTTCTTGGCACAATTTTCCAAGTAATTTATTGTGCTCTTCACAATGATTACTCCCTGGAACCTTTAATGATTCTCACAAGAATATTGGAATGAGTGGATACTTTCAAACTTTAGGAATATTGAAATCAGTATACTCATGGATTTCTCTTTTACTTGAGGTGAAAATAGTATCAACCAATATGATAACTATGTGAATTCCTTTCTCAATATCAAGAGTATATGTGTGTCATCTTTCTTTCATTTTGAGAATATGATACTCAAGGATTTTCATTCATAAGAGATGTTCAATATTCAAGTAGCCTCATCAATTGATTTCTTGTATCACCAAAATAATACTTTCTCCCAACTTCAAGTTGGCGAGATTGTTTGTGATGTGCATACATCATGGCATCACATTTCATGCCTTCGCAATATTGTTTACGCATAGTGATGCAATCCAGGGGCTAATCACAAATATTATCTTCATCACATGAAGTGCATATTAACACTATAATATTTTCAAATCACTTATGGTACATGGACTGTCCATAGTATGTAGCAACCATTTTCTTTCGAGATATAATATAGTGATCATGGATATTGGCATAAACTCTAATAGCAATTCAGATGCCTCAATTTGAAAAAATCGTTGATGTACATGAGGTACATTTAAAATCATCGGTATACATAAAGTACATATTTGCCAAATGATCAATGATGGTTGGTGTCAAATCTTTTAGATGATCACAAGTCACAACCATTCATAATGTATGTCCAATCATTTCAGGAGTCTGATTTGTCAAATCAACTTGACATAAGCTGGGCTAAAGCTCCAGAGATACACATCTTTTGTGATATATACACATGCATAGCAACTTCAGGTGCTAGCTTTATTTGATGTCTCATTTTAAGAAATGGACAAAGTGTATCTTACAAACCTAATTGATGGTTCAGATATATCCAATGAATTCGGGGATATAATTTGTCAAATCAACTTGACATAAGCTGGGCTATTAGCTCTAGAGATACACATCTTTTGTGATATACATAATAGCTACTTCAGGTGCTATATTTATTTGATGTCTCACTTTAATAAATGGACAAAATTTATAGAATATCAATTATATCTTGCAAATCCCTTTATGGTTTAGGTATCCAATCACTTCAGGGATTGGAGAAACATGATTTGTATCCATATGACATCTTTTTCACTTTCATATGCCATAGCAACTTCAGGTGATATATATCTTTGATGTTTCATTTCAAGAAATAGATCACATTTATAAAATGCCAATAGTGCACCACTGTATCATGCACCCCTCATCAAGTATCTTTAATCACTTCAGGGAATAGAGAAAACATATAGTACAATTTATTTCAACAATTCAAAATGATAGAAAATAAATAAAGTGCAACTTATCTTTCATATAACTCATCCATGAATAATTTCTCAGGGCATCAATCGAGCTCCACTAAATCAGTAATGTGATTAGAGTTTCATCAAGCGCCTCATGTATCAATGCTTGAAAAACTCGTCATCAACTTAATTAAATGATAAACAATGCATAAAATTGTAGTAGAAATATAATGAATAAAATTGTAGTAGGAATATGCGTTAGTAAATAGGAGTAATATATAAAAAATTAAACGGTATCATCATGAGTTTATTTGATGTTTTATTTTAAAGTGGACTACATAAAAAAAACACATGCTCTAGTGTAGCATAACATCAAAATAATGATCCACTCAAACATATCATACAATATAGATACACATGCATTACGGCAAGTTGGCAACTAGGACAAACTTCAGTAACTACTTCATGCAACTTATCATCAAGTTAGCTCTAACCCATAAGCTACCTTAATTAGGAAATGAATTGGATAGTACAAACCAAGTTAACAAGATACACTAATTTGCTGGACCAGAGTCAACAACATGACTACGGCTTCTTATATCGTGTACTAACCAGTAGAATTCACTCAAACATCATGAAGTAGAGGACATAGTACAATTAAACCAATATACTTAAGGAAGCATATATTGTTAAGTTTTCCACTACTACCTATCATGCGGCTATAGCTAGCAATCATCAAATCTTCAGTTGGGCTTTCTAATACAAGCATTCAAACGGGTCCTAGCCTCTGAGACCTAATAGCACTCCATGGCCATCACCATAGATCACATAATGGAAAAATAGTAAATAAAACTTCATCTTACGAGTACATAACTAAATTACTTTGTACTCCAGCAAAGAACAATAGTCTAACATGCATGTAATTTACATATAACCAATGCTCATTAGTCATGGCACTTTAATACCAACACATGTTACTAAATCTAATACTTTCATCATGACCTGTCAAAGGTTTATGCAATGATGCATATCAGGGGAAAATGCGAAAAGGCAAATTCATTTGATCAAATTAGTAAACACCTGAGGTCATCAACTTAATTAAATAATAAGCAACATTCGTTCTCCCTCTTTCCTTAAAAAAACATAGACAAACAACATCCCTAACATGCTCCAATCATCAATAATTTGAAATTTCGCACAAACAAGTCAGAAATCAATCACATTTGCTTCTTAAATCACATTTGCTTGATGTATCTTGCAAGAGGGAAAACAAGATAAACGAGAACATAGCTGAACGGGGACGTACCGCGGTGGCTCTTTGCTGTATAGTTACCTATGATTTTGTGCGCTTGATGACCGCTGCCTGAAACAGAAGGCTATGTCGTCGGTGCTCGGTCGTATTTACCATGCAAAAAAACTTAAGTTGCAAAGATTACGGCCAGCTTGGAGTCCGAGGAATTAGAATGGAGAATAATTTCGACCCCATGAAAAATGGATACATATTAGAGAGATGAATCAAAGAAAAAAAATTAGAAGATAGTTAAATATAGAATAAAGAGAATTAATCAAAGGTAATGTAATTAATTAAGAGTAGTAATAGACTAATCATCACCGCTTTAATTAAAGGGATTGAAACTTGACAAATAACAATCATGGATTCATAAATTTTGGTCATCACCGCCTCGACCGATTCAGGCTCACATCGCTTGTGAATTGTTGCTCCTTCATGTCGGTAGATCTTTTTCTTTGATACTACGATCAAAGATGCTTTTCTTGTCCGGGGATGGATTTTTATATTTGGATGATGATCGGTAATGGAGATTGATAGAGTACGGCAGAAATTTAATGGTTTAGAAAAGAAAACTCAGGGAGGTGGTAGAGGCGTGCGTGCTGATAACGTGTTAAAGAATAATTGTGGAGAAAATGTATTCTTCTGTGTATTCAACTGAAATACATGGGGAGTATATATATACATGTTGGAGAGTATGTTTAGAACTTATCTAGAATGAGTCTAACTAGAATTGTATCTAACATATCATACTACTAAAGAGATAAACTCTTGTTACATTCATAATTATCCGTAACACTAACTACTTAAAACTGGAAGCTTCTGGTGTCTTTTATCACCTGCAAACTTGCAATAAGTTTTTCTTTTTCTGGAAAGTGAAGTTCAATTATTATTATTATTATTATTATTATTATTATTATTTCTTTTGGAAAAAAGTTATTTTTTTTATTCAAATCAAGAGTTCAGAGAGCATGCGAAATGATCGACATCAAGAGTACAACACTTCCACCAATTGGCAAAGCTCCTAAAAAAATCTATGAAAGTCGATCATAGATCTATACACAAAATAGGTACTCACGACAAATCCGAAAAAGAATTAGAACAAGAACACAACCACTTTTAAGCTAGCCAAGACAAAGTATTTCTTTTAAATTTCCCCACTATAATCATTGTCAATCACGTACCATTATTGAAGTTAATGTAATTTGTTGTCTTCCAAATGGTCCAAACCTTAAACCATCTCCAATAATAAACAAAAGTATTAAGTCCGTGGTTATGTTATCTTCAAATTCTTCCGGTTCAACAATCAAGTTTATAAAATCCAAATTTACTTTATATTTTTTCATTTATTTTTAAATCACAATATTCTTTCCCCACAAAAAATAACAAAACATAAACAAAAGAAAAGCCAAAAAAAAAAAAAGAGAATAATAATAATAGCTTCAGCTACATCTCGCCATGCGAGACAGCTGCTGAAACGTATGTTGCATCTAAAGGGCGCTCCATGAGTGGCTGATGGAGTTGACCTTACATGATTATGAAGATGTTTCAAAGAATTATTTCCATGAACCAAAATAACTCCAACTCTCCAAGTCAAATGTAAAACTCTTTCCAAGACTCCTTAGATAGATATCTCACAATCAAAGGAAAAATGTCAAGTAGATTCAACGCATTGACCACAAAACTTACAAGGGATCACTAAGGCTTGATCCACACTCCTCCTCTAGTTTGAAGATTCCAATCCGGTCTTATAGTATCTTCTAAGTGAATACTTAAATCTTCTTTGGTGCAAATTTAATGCTCTTTAGTTTGTTTGCATAAAGAAAGTATAAAATTGTCACCACGAACTCATTCTATACTTAATAGGCGGAGGGAAGTAGTAACACCTTGTTTGGCTTAGAGTTATGGAGAGGGCTTTTGAATAGTAACCCGAGAGGTGAATAGTATTTACTGTTGAGAGGGGTTTGTAAAATTAGTTTTGGGTTTGAGTTAGTAAAAGATAGTAGGATATAGGGGGAATATTAATAGGTATGATGATGATTGGGGTTGATTGGTTGATTGAATGATTGGTTAGTTATAGTTAGTTATTATTAGTTGTATTGGGATTGAGAGAGAATGTATTGGAAATTGAGTAGATTTGGTTGGGAATTGAATTTTTTATGTTAGTTAAATAATATGAAATGTAGTAGAATAAAATTGAAAAACTGAATCTAGGCAATATATTTATAATTTTGTTGTTTTTTTTAATTTTTTTTTTAAATGGAAGTTGATGAAAAATGGAAAATGATTAGTGACAAAATTAGTTCATACCAAATATGATTTATTTAATTTCTTACATTTATTAAACGACAATCCGTCTTCTACAGCAGGTGTTTTAACAGAACATATATGCAATAGCTTGGTTTAGCCGAAATCAAAGAAATAGTCACGACCGTAGGACAAATTATTTAAAGAAAACTGCGAATATTATTATTTTCCCGGCTTCTAATGCTTGTCGGAACAAAGCTTAAACCCTCTCAGTTTCGTGTCGTCATCGTACGACAACCATCTCTCCGCGTCACGATTTGAGACTATGAAGGTAGAATGAAATAGTGCATTACAACAGAGCCTCCCTTGACACTCCTCTGCTATAGTGCCGTGTTACGCAGTAGGCCGTGTGAAACCGGCTCAGCAGAGGAGTCTCAAGGACGACTCAGTAATAATATCTTATTTCAACCTACTTACCCCACATTAAGTCCGCCGAATGAAAATGAGGATGCAATTAGGATTCCTCCTCCATACACAGTACGTTGAATTGTTGAAAAGACAAGTCACTGTTCTTCAACATGTAAGTAAATCACGGTCAATTAGGATGAAATTATGTTCGACCAATTTGATGTTATTTAAACGTGCAGAGTCTCACCTTAGGCATTTTCAACTATATATGACATTTCTATTACTTCGGTTGCCCATTCGGCCACATCTCCCTGGCGTGAACGAACCCGGGGAATATTACTTCACGTGAATTCTCTTCATGTTGACAACAGTTTGATCGAGCAGCCACTACAAGGTCCCCCGTGGAAGCGCCGACATGGCAGGTTGGGTCATTTGTAAGTCTCATCCGAGCACTGACAAGTCTTAATCTGAGAAAAAGAGCTTTATTAAGAAAGTCTCTTTCCGTTAGTCGAGCTATGGTTTCGGGAAATAATTGATGCATGCGATTGATAATCCGGTGCCATCCCTCCCTAGTGAAATCAGTTCTTGTCATAAGCTCGCCATTGTTGTGTCTTGCAACGTCACTCATAACGTTTATGAAAGCTTTTGTATTCTCGTACGTCCATTCGAATTCGGTGAGATAACCTGGTTCGTGTGACGGCTAAATACAAGATAAGAAGGGTTACTGTTAGTGCATGTTATTATTTTTAAAAATAGACATTGCAAGGTTACCACGGTTAAGTAAAAGGACAAAAATAAATACATGAACAATAATGGTTCACACCATTGTCCACATTCATCTTATTTAATACTACGAGAAAATGGTAAAACACAAATACAAAGCCGAAACACACAATCCAAATCACACCATTCACTAACAAACATTAGCACACATAAGTACGCAGAAGGGGCTATGATGAGGTCCTCGTCTGGTGGCTCTGTAAGCTCCATAACACGGACATGTGGTCCTATGGCCCTGGCGGATGTATAATCGAACTCGGTTCCATAGAAAGCGGCAACCATCTCGGTATACAAATCTTCGTACTTGTCAAATTACTGTACAGTGGAGGGGAACATCTGTGAAAGGTTGAGTAATGGCATTAGATAATAAGATGTATTCGTAGAATGTTGATTGATTTATTGATTACATGTTTTAGTACACTTACATCTCTCATGCCAGGATGAATAACAGTGGGGACGTAACACTGAGACCTGTCGTCGTACATCTCCACCCCTGGCATCCGAATGAGGTAAGTCCACGCATTGAACCTCTTGACAAGCACGCTAAACTTAGACAGCACATAGTTCTTGCTGAAACACTGCCTGCGAAACTCACCGTGTAGTATGGTCGTGAGGTCAGAAAGACCCTGCGCCTCCATACGTGATCTGCATAATTGAACACGTCTAGCCTGAACACAGTAACGGAGAATGAACCTGTCATGGTGCTCACTCCAAACCACATCCGGCTCATATGGACAGTCGGGACGCCCGCACGAGAAGTGCAAGGGAAGGTCCATGACTCTAACCTACGCTTAAGAAAGCAATACTCAAAACATATGTAACAACATGTACCAAACAGACATGACAACAACCACCGGGAACCACACACGCAAATAACTATTAAAGTCAAACAATTTCAGATGTATTTAAAATGAATTTAACGGTTCCTCTCCCGCCACATTTTCTTCGCCAGCTTATCGCGAAAATCATCCATGTCGTTACGGGTACGAGGTTCCAAGCACTTCCTCTGGGTAGTCCTCACGAAAGGGTTCTCCTCGGTGTCTCTCTGATTCCACGTTCAACATAGCATCTGAACGGTCGAATATGACATCGCGCCACTTGTACGCAAAGCTCCGGAGCTTAATGAAATTATGAATCGTGCAACAAGCCGTTACCAATTTAGCTTGAGCCCTACGAGTGTACCCGTAGTACATTCGGCTTGTGAAGATGGGGAACCGAACTTTAACTTGACCAATAACCCTTTCTATAACATTACGGAGCCTTGCGTGTTGCTTGTTGAAGTACTCCTTCGGGCCGTTAGGAAGGTGCCTCTCATAGTCCGGGATGTAGTACACAGTGTTCCTGTACGGTGCTAAGTATCCAGGCTTGTTTGCGTAACCGAAATCTGCCAAGTAGTACCTACCCGGGACAGGGGCCTTAAGGGGATCTGGGAAGTTAGGATCGTGCGTGATTGCGTAGTCAAGCACAGCCGCGTCATGCGCTGAGCCTTCATACCCAGGAAGCACATAAGTTATTACGCCGTCGAAGTCACATACGAGTAGCACATTTTGGGAAATAGTGCCTTTTCTGTTACGGTACCTCTCTTTCAAACAGGTCCGAACGCAAGCATTAATATGTGTCCCGTCGATAGCCCCAACACATCCCTACGTAATTGGAGGAGGAAATAATAATTATAACAATATATAATTAATATAGAATGGTTACTTCGTGGTAAGAAAGATGAATTGTTTATGTATTGTACCTCGAAGTAAGGGTCAAATGCAACGTCACCCTTCAGTTTTGGATGGTGGTTTACGAAGTCTGGTGGTCTAATTAACAAAGGAGCGATGATAAATAAAGATTCCAACACTTTGTTGAAGTGTCGAGAAATAGTCTCGGTTGAGTGCTGAAAACGGTTTTCCAAATCTCTAGACTTTGCACCGCGTGCCACGACTCTCAAGAATATAGCCAGGGACTCCATAGTCGAAACTGTTGACGTATTCCCTTCTGCCAAACCACCTCGCGTCACCAGCAGAGTATGTAGCTCCACGAAAAGTTTCTTCTTCATTCGAAGTTGCCAGTAGAAAGTAGTTGGATGCCCATTAAGCAATTCGTGGACCCAACGTCCGCCGGTGGTTAACGAATTATGCCTCGACCCAGGGTCACTACGGTATCGTATTGGCGGTGGTCTGCTGCTAATCATGAACCATAGGACACTGTTGAAGAAATTGTTCAACATGTCAGCAGCGTCCTCGTCCATATCGTCTTCAGATTCAAATAGAGGGACTATTATCGGTGGTTCCCCTATGAACTGTATAGGTGGGTTGCGTGCTTCTCTAGCGATACCGGGGTCCCGTGGAGCGTACTCACTGAAATCAATGGGATCAGCTTCTTGTTCAAATTAGTCCACTGAGTGTAGCATGTCCTCGAACAAGTAGAAGGATTCATCCTTTGAATCAAATTCCTCAGCCTCTTGAACGAGCTGATCCCAATCATCGTTCGAATCTTCACCCGCATTTAGCATTGGGTCGTAGCCGAATCCTTGGTTGTCATTGTTTTCTTGTCCGGTCTGGTGGCCATAGTTGGTAGGGCCTTCCGCTGGTAGTCGGTCGTAACTATTGTTTGTCCCACCGAAGTTGTATGGCGGATTTCCCTGCTGGTAAGGGTATTGGCTCCCTGAGTGGCCGTACGATGGTCCCCCGGCACTGGATGTCCCCTCGCCGTAATGCTGCTGCAAACGATACTGGCTATCTTCTACCACGAGATTATGAAAGTCCTGGGAGATATCATAAGGGTCATCTGGATTCTGGGAATGATTGTACGAATGGTTTTGGAATGGATCCATCTCTGTTCACAAGTCGGAGGAAGACATTGAAAACATATTCGTTACATGCTTTAAACATTAACGCGTAACCTTAAAAAAATGTAAAAGTTAGTAAATATACATATATTTGAAAGGGGGAAGGAGTCTTTTTATTGATAAGTTGTTAACAGGTTACAGTTTAAGCGTGACCTACGTAGCCGGGAAATAACTTAGTATGACTAAAACGGCAGCTAACTAAAATCAATTAGCCGGTGGTTGTTGGGATCGGTACCAAAGCAGCTTCAACTCGTCATCGTAGTCCAACCAAATCCTCGCTTCGTGCACGCTCTTCATTAGACGTGAGTTACCGGCAAAGTATTTGTGAAGATCGCTCTGCATTTGGGGCAGTAGTCTCGCAGTCTCTTGCAAAACGCGCTCCTTGATAAGGCGCTTCTCTCCGCGGTCTACCGTGACATCGCTCGCCAGATTACCAAACCCGACAAAGTCAACGGACGAAGCGCTTCTCCCACTATCACTGGCACTGCTACCTTTGCCCTTGTACCTCTTGCTGACTTCTCGCGGTAGTGTTGCTTCGCCTCCTCCTTGTCCAACGAGTCGAGGTACACTTGCTCCTCGTCTACTTGCTCGTCTTCCCACTCACAACAAGGGTTGTCGGTATCCGTCGAAAAATTACCTTCATCATCGCACCCCCCCCCCCCCACATCTGACCGAATTCGTAGGCCATGGGGAAATCCCTTTGGTTGCGCGCTTCTTCAGCTTCATCCGTTCCATCCTGCAGCGGTTGACGTAATTTTTCAACATATAATTCCTTCAGTTATTAGTTTAGGTGTAAATTGTATTGGTTTAATGTTTAGCTGGTAAAACACAAACACGTACCTCAAAGTACAAATTATCGTCTTTCATTAGGGCCCCTGTCCGTGGATCGCGGAACCACCCATCATTTCCTAAGTTTCTCGCAACCCATATTCGATACGAATTCTTCAGTCTAGTCAGTTTTTGTTGAAGCCGTTTCTTATCCCAATCGTAACTTGTAGCCAGAACCATATCACTTAGAATAACATCCCAAGTCTTTGGCTTGAATGTTTTGCCAGCGATCATACCCCGCTGCCACATGTGATGGAGAATTTTTATAAACGTTATTGTGTTTTCCCTTGACCATGCGTCAGGAGGGGCACGAACACGAGCCGCGGATGAGCTTCCTTCCTTGCCCTTATCTTTCGAATTCTTCGAACCAAATCCCCGCCACATCTAAACGCATTTTTTGTGTACAGGATTAACCAATTGTTTGAAGTAAACAGATGATAGGAAACGTGATTATAGGTTACATTCTTCTAACTAGTACATCAAGTGTTTCAATGGATTTATTCATGTACTTTTGTAGGCTTTGCCTTTATGCGATATAGTTGCAACGGTTACATTATGTTCACGTTTGATTGTTTTTGCGATCAATTTTGTTCCTTAGTTCAAGCGGTATTGTTTGTATTTCAATTATATTATCTTTACTTATACGTTCTACTAAGATCATAAAGTATCGAATTAACAAAAGTTAAGCATATGAACACCAAGTATGAACGACATAATGGATGGCAAAAATTCATAAATAAGGTACCCTTAATAAAAAGTAAAGTGCAATGCACAAGTAAAATAATAAATTTACAATACAATATATGTTTCCCGAATACAAGGTACACACGTGCACAAAAGAACAATCAAAAACCACTTAACTAGACAATCTACAAAAAATGTTCGATCGGCTTTGAATACACTCCCCTACATCCAATAATTGTAAATGAGGGATTTGATGTACCAATCGATATGTTTAATGTGTGTTGCTCCATATGTGTGGAGTGGGATTATGTACATGTAAGTAATAATCCCGAACCACCCTTTGTAGGAATTTTTTTTTTCTTATCTTATTTGCACTTCATTTAGAAAACAAACTTCATCGCCTAAAACCAAGGCTCAGTTATAATAATTGTTTTTTTTTTTTTCCCCAAATATGTTTTCCCAGACAAAGATATTAAGAAAGCTTTTTTTCCCCACAGTTATATCTATTCAAAGCACAATCTGCCAAATTTATAAAAACCAAAAAAAAAAAAAAAAAAAGTTTTTTTTTTTTTTCCTCTTCTAAGAAAACAATACTTCCTTTATTTGTGTCAACAATCTCACTGGAGCAACAAATACCCGAAAATGAAACCGTCCCACAAATCCCAAACAATGAACCGGACTGCCAATCTTGAAACCGTACATCAAAATGCCCAAACAAAAAAACCAAACTGCCAAACTTCAAACCAACAATGCCAAACTGCCAAACTGCCTTACAAAAACCAAACTGCCACTTATAAAGGCAATCTGCCTAAATGCGAAACTGCCAAACCAACAAACTGCCATAGCACATAACAACCAAAATGCAAAACCAAAGAACATACTACATACAACACAACCAAACTGCCATAGCACACACATACAACCAACAGGAAAATATGTAATACAACTACTGAAATAACACCACCGTTAATAACATGCAAAATTATGGAAAAAGTATATGCAATAAGGTATTAGAATCACCTCCGAATGGACACTAGGAAGTTGCGAAAGATGAAAAGCAGATGAACCAATGGATGAGTTAGAAGACTCTGCTGGTGCAACTCTCAATTTGCTCTTTTTTTTGAATTCATATGAGGGGGTTTCAAGTAGAGAAGTGTGGTGTGTAATATGAGAATGATTGCCTTATATAGAAGTAAACAATAGATTGGTTGTCTAAGAAGAATGACAATAGATTCACATTGGATACTTACTTTACAAGATAGAGGACCCATTTCAAAGTACAAACATGACAATCCAGCTCAAAAGTGGTTGAAATTGACACCAACATAAAAAAAAAAAAAAAAAATTTGTCCTGCAATCAAGTCAACAGATGACAAAACAGGGAGGTAGAAGACAAGGGTACCAATATCAACTTAATGCACTTTAATTCCATTATAGCTAGAAAACAAACAACTTATTGCATAGCATGCATGCCACTACCAAACAGACCAGATTCCCCATGTCCACTTTACAAAAAATAACACATAAGAAAATTTCACAAGTGTGAAAAAAACAGTTCTCACTGCAATCTCAATGCAAGACACAACCAAATAGGGGACAAACATGTCATGAAAATATCTTTGTGGGCTCAGAAAATTTTAAATTTTAATCAATGTAAAACTACTTCACACTCTTATATTGGCATCCGCCATGGCTGCGAAAAACACGAATGCATATCGCCACGCCGAGATACGGTTATGCTCTAATAAGGAGAAAGCCATTTTTTGATTAGAAATAATTTATACCGGCTGCTTCATCATCATCGCCCCTTTCACAACAAATTTATCAGCACACACAAATATGAAGCAGCAAACATCTATAAAATAGAGTGTTAGACAGTTTGGCAGTTTGGCAGTATATCGATTTCGCAAACGAAGCACCAACAAGGGCCACGCGCCATGACTGCAAATTGGTTCACAAGACCAATTGCCATGCCAAGATACGAATGGCTTAAATCCTGCACCAAGTAAACGTTCCAATCAATATATTGGTTGTTCACCACATACAAAACGGAATTTAAATTTACATAGGAGTAAGCATGTTTTCCGAGTTACCTTATGGCACAAATCGCCCACGGTCATCATCGGACTGGATACCAAAGCAAATACTGTCGGCACCACAGTAATTCCATCTCCCACTTTCTCTCTCGAGGTCCGGAGGAGTTGCAACCGGAAAATGAATAACAAATTTAGGTATCATAAACTGAGATATACATTTCAGTTCTAATGAAACTGAAACTCAAAATACAATTCAGAGAGTTTTTCCTTGCTTTTAATTTTATTTCGACATACTATTACAAGTTAAATTATAAATGAATTAAGATCTGAGTAATTTTATTCTACATATTGTTAGATAATCAGCAAACCTGAACAGAGTCTATCAACATAAATTAAGACTAACAACGCGATGCAAGAAGAAAAATCAGACGCAAGAAGAAAAATCATTGTGGTCAATGAACAACTGCTAGTTCTATTATTTTCCAAAAATTGTTTCAAAATCATCTAATCATACAATCACATTTTACGCATTCAACATGCCGACTACTAGTAATAGCAAAAACCATCAAACTGCTAGTAAATTAACATCAACTCGACATGAACACACAAACCAAAAATCTCATACACCAGACAACAAATCATACAGCAAACGGCTCGTAATTGCCAAAAAAAATGGGGGAAAATAAAGGACGCTTCAAACTGTTCAACTTACATAAGAAGATGTGAATACGAGTAACAATTCGCACCAAACTCGAAACATCAAAGCCAAGCAAAAGGGAACCGAAACATCAAAGCCAAGCAAAAGGAACCGAAACATCAGAAAACAAAACCCTAATTTCAAATCAATTAACATCAACGATTTTCGACACAAATCGGAAGATTAAGTGATAGGAGGAGGAAATGTACCTTAAAAAACCGATTCGAAGCCGCCGGACGGTCGCGGAAATTCCGTCGGAACCAAATCGAAAATCGGCTCCGATAGGGTTGTAGATCGGAGCGAGACGATCACACCCATGTAATTTATTTCATCATATGACGCCGGAGTTGACCGGAAAATAGGCCGTAAGTGTTCCGACCGTTAGAAAGTGGTAGAGAGTGGACAGAGAAATCTGTCCCTAGAGAGGAAAGGGGAGATGAAAATGTCGAAAATGGTTAGGAATAGTATGAATAGTTCGAGAGGCTGCTATAATTGAGAGCCAAACGTATAAAGCCCTCTCAACAGTACGAGAGGCCTCTCTAATAGAGAGTCAAACAAGCCGTCTGTACTTGGGGTGGTAATTAATGTAGGGCGGTATTTTTTTGTTGTTTTCGGTTTGGACTTGGTTGTAGTTGTGGATGGTTTTTGTTTTTCATCCGTTTTATTTTTAAGAGTATTGTTTATACTCTCTTACAAGATTAGAGGTTTTCATAAAAAATTATTGATTTAGACAAAATAAAGAAAAACTATACACAAAGCAAACTTTTACTATTTCTAAATGTAGATAATTTATTTGGACGGAGGGATTACTATATTTTGTTGGAATAGTCACATGCAATGGAATGGATCGATCGCGTTCGGTAAGTGCATGTATGTTGCGACGTCGTTAAGATTCGGACGAACCCGTAATTAAACTTAATAAAATTCATAATTAAAAGTATTACAAACACTGCTCTTCTCTAGGTATTTGAAATGGATATAACAGGACTATCGGTAATAATCTCGTGTTTATATGCATGGGTTAATAATAACTAGTTCCAACCTCTAGCATGGCATTTCTGTCATAGACTATGTAAAGATCATTATAATTTTATATTTCATCAACACATTTGAGTTGTCACAAATTCCCAATAAAGTAAAAACAACTTCCAATATCAATATAGCTCAATATTTAACTGTTCTCCTTATTTTTGTGTCCAAAATAAAATGGCGCAACTGCTCTGAAACAGAGTGAGTATATCATTTCAGTTACGACAATAATCTATAATATAATTTGAATCACCCCGCAAGCCAGAAGAGTAAGGACAAGCCATGATCCACCCAGCAAGCTGGGATTTGAGTCAAGAGAAATGGTTATGGGCATGCCCTAATACGTCCGCCAAGCCAAGAAGTAAATTTTTTAAAGAACTAAGAAAGTTAAGAGAAGTCGGGGCATTCCTAAAGTGTGAAGATAAGTTCAAAAATCTAAGAGAAAATTGAAATTCAAGAACTGGAGAAAAAAGTTAAGCTCAGGTTAAGTTATAGTTTCCATTGCAATTACAATAAGATATACCCCTCCATTCTCTCTAAAGCTTCCTGTTTCACTTTATCAAAAATTTGCATCACTCAGCCAGCATGGCCCAACTACATCTTTTGACATTCATCAAATATAAACTGAAGCAGTTCCCAGACGATGTGGTTATGAAAAAAGATGGGAAAGAAATGACCTTGAAAGAAGTGTTTGAAAGCCTGTATTTAACTGGGCATGATCTGAATATTGACCTTCTAGATGTTCATGCTGATCAAAGCACCTCCCATCGATTTAATTTGACAAGTTCAATTTGAAGTATAATCCCGCTGGCCAGAGTGACCTGAGAAAAATATTCATGAAACAGGACAACTACATTGATGGTCGTTATTTGGCTGAATTTACTCATCAAGTTTTTCGTGTTCTGGAGAGCATTAAATTTGATGTGGCTGAATATTGAATCTCAGTTTATGGAAGAAAAAGGACCGATTGGGATACACTTGCAGAATGGGTTGTGGACAATAACTTGTACACTGAGAAACTGAGAATTAATGTTCTGTGGTTGGTTCAGGTACCAATACTCTACGATGTGTACAAGAGTTCAGGACTTGTGACATCATTCCAGGATATCCTTGACAATGTCTTCTTCCCCCTGTTTGAGGTCACAGTGGACCCAGAGTCCCATTCGAAGTTGCATGTTTACCTAAAGGAGGTTGTGGGTTTAGATCTTGTGGATTACGAAAGCAAGCCTGAACGGCGCCCTATAGAAAACATGCCTACTCCGCTGGAATGGAATGGTGATACCAATCCTGCATGATCGACAAGCATCGAGTCAGCGAACTCCCAGCCGCAACAATTGTAACAACTAAGATACGGCTATACGAGGAGTGATGCTTGATAAAATTTAATCTTAATTTGACTAAATATAATTGATTAGATGTAATTGGCTATATGTATATTTCTCCGGAGGTTTGTTCCGGTTCTGAACCGTATTGTAGGTAGTCCGAGCATTTCTTATGCTCTTCATTAATAAAAGGGTATGTATCTTTATAATACTACGCGAGCGTCCTTAATAACAAAAACATACCTACTAGATCAACAATTACATTTTAGTACAAGAATTTGACTTTCCCACGCTCTAAGCATTGTTCCTTTATTGAAAATTTTTGCTCATCAAAACAACCCCTATGTTTAAAAAAAAATTTAAAAAAAAGAACAAAAATACTTCTTCTCCGGAGCTCCGGTAACTGTACCGGAGCAAGCTCCAGATTGGAGCTTGCTCTGTCCATGGTCGATCGGAGCAAGCTTCGATATGGGTCTTGCTCTGTCCATGGTCGATCGGAGCTTGCTCCAGTTGTCCAACTCCGACGACTGGACAGTCGTCGGAGCAATCTCCGGTACCGGAGAAGAAGAAGAACTGAAAAGGAAAAGAAAAAGAAAGAAAGGAAAAAAATAAGAAAAAAAGAAAAGGAATTTTTTTTTTTTTATAAATTAGTTAAGGGATAAGGTTTGTGTGGTTAGAGTGTTTTGAGAGGGTGGCATTTTCGTAATTATTGGATAGTCAACTCAAATTGGGTGATTTTTGTACCAAAATCTAATTGATTATCTAGTGAATGTTTATGAGAAGGGGTCTTTTGCATGGGATTAAAGTGATAATAAGTGTTAATAAAAAATTTGAGTGTTTAAAAGAAAAGACTAAATACAAGATATGTGATATAAAGGTTAATTAGTTAAGAAGATTTATGAATATAATTACCCTTGATTACTACTAACATAGAAATTTCACTAATTTGTAAACTAATTTGTAAATAAGTATTCACTTATTTAATAGAAACTTTTTAGGTTACACCACTTTGAAAATATCATCAATTTGTAATATTCCTATATATATTTATGTTAAATTCATAGGTTTCAGGTTCAAGGAGAATCAGATTCATAATAATACAGTACTTCCTCTATCCCATTTGAAATTGTCCAATTTGACTTTTTCGGTCAACAACTTTCAACTTTGACTCTCGATTACTTTTAAACTATAATGATAAAATATTTAGTAAAATTATATATAAAAAGTTAGGTTCTATATTTCATAATATAATTATGTCAAATATTTTATCATTATTAGTTTAATGGTAACCGCCTAACCGGAATTCAAAATTGAAAACTATTAACCAAAACAATTAAAGGGAAAGAAGGGGTATATGTTAAATTCATTCGTTCCTATATTTTTCGGGTTTTAAATTAATGTATTCCAGGGGAAACCCAGCCTATTACTAACGGTCCAACACACTAACATGACTTCTAGTTATTGTTATTATAATAGGAGGGGCCAACTTTTATTGGGCTTAAACCCAACGTTACAATACCAACTTCGTCCAGTCCTCACTGAAATACGACTACAAAATTTTAATTAAGATATAAATATAACTTTTATATTTAAGTTCACTTAAGTAAAATATCGAGCTTGATCCTTGTTAATGTAAAAAAATATTGTTGGGAGAGTCACCCTAAAAAAGGGCTCGACAGTGCGCTCGATTGTATTTGTCGTCAAAGTGAATATCAGAATAAATCGAAAAAAAGGGAGTCATAAGGTGGTTCAATGGTAAAGAGTTGGGACAGTGAGTGAGAGTTGCACGGTTCGATCCCCGACGGTGTCGTAGTTATAAGGTTTGTTTTGGTATGGAGAAAGAAGGTGGTTTTGGGAAATTTGTATAGCATTCCCAAAAAAAAAGGGCCCGAGAGTGCGCTCGATTGGATTAGTCGTCAAAGTGAATATCAGAATAATTCGAAAAAAAAAAGTCATAAAGTGGTGCAGCGGTAAGGAGTTGAGATAGTGAAGGAGAGTGCACGGTTCGATCCCCAAGGCCCAAACTAAGGTGGTTTGAGAAATAAGGTGATTTGAAAAATTTGTCTAGTTTTAGGGTAGAAGTAGCTGTAATATTTGCTCTTTAAGAACGTGCAAACCACCAACAACTGATGGGGTTTGGTATGAGAAATCATTTTACCCCAAATCAAGTTTCTTATTAACTGATGGAGGCAAATTAATCCACGATTCGATGAGCTCGATCATGAAGAATTAATGTCACGAAGCTTAAAATAATCAACTAGAAGTGGACGTACGCTCCAAATTTCAACTTTTAAAACATCAAGTATCGAATCTATATATAACAACTTAAGAAGAAAATACTTACAAAAAAGATTACAAGAATCTTACACTGCAAAACTTTAATTCTTTCACGATTAATTAATCCAGGGTCTTATTCTTATCCTTAATACATGGTCAATAATTTTTATACTATTATACAAGCGATAATATAAAGTTCTAGATCCAATCTTCATTTAATATGGACATGCAAGAAAGTGATAATTCAAGCTACATTTAAAGACACGTGCATAATTAATTGCATAAAAATAATGGCATCTTGCTCAATATATACCCCATAATAGCTCACTACTTTCCACTCACACTGCCTTACACCATGGCTCTCAAACCTACTCTCACTATCCTCCTCATCTTGTTCATCTCACACTTGTCACTACAAACCATCCAAGCTCAAAAAACATGGCAAGATGCCTTCAAAGCTCTGGGCATCTCATGGAACAACGATGGAACCTTAAAGAGAGAAATTTGGATTCCAATGGTTGATCCAACACCATATGAGGATTCCACTCCCAAGCCAACAAAAGCCCTCTCACAAGACATTCAGCTAACCTCCAAGTCCAAGGCCTACGTTCGCCTCTACATCCCCTTAAATCCCCCGAAAAACAAGAAACTTCCCCTCATCATCTACCTCCATGGAGGTGATTTCGTCCTCTTCTCTGCAAAAACAGTCATGTTCCACACCTTCTGCGAGGATATCGCATCCCAGTTCCCTGCGGTTGTTGTCTCTGTCGAGTACCGCCTTGCCCCTGAAAACCGTCTCCCTGCAGCCTATGATGATGCCTTGAACGCCATCTTCTGGGCTAGAGATCAGGTAATAATGACAAAGTTGACTTAATTATGCTCTAGAATTATATATTATGGTTCCCGATAATGCAAAGTAATTTGCATTAACAAAATATATAAATTATTATTGCATTAATGATATATACTCTCACATTATCACTAGCCATATATATTACTTCCTCCGGAAACTTAATAGCTTTACACTTTGTTTTTGTTGACTTTTTTATGTCCGGTTTGACCTCAAATTAATCATAACTGATTACGAAAAAATTAATTTTAAAAGTTATATTATACAAATATAAGAAGTATACTTTCATAATATAATTTTTTAAATTATTTTTTCACAACGAGTTATTATTAATTTGATATCAAACCGGACATCGAAAAGTCAACAAAAATAAAGTGTAAAGCTATTAAGTTTCCGAAGAAGTATTATTAAAAACGATATCATGACACAAGTAGTTTTCTAATATGGGAGAAAATAATACAAAGGTTATACTATTGAAAGCTAGTCAAAAAGCTATTTTCAAATGAACCATCATTGTAGTTGTTAAAGTTAAAACAAAGTCATGCCTTTGGACATATTCTGTCCCAGCATATGTTAATTTGCTACGAACATACTCACCACTAGCAATTTAAAACGGCTACTTATTTATAATCTAATAATACAGGCACTAGGAAAAGGCGGTCGCGATCCATGGATGGAGTACGCGGACTTCTCCAAGGTCTACCTTTTGGGAAGCAGCGCTGGGGCAAACATAGTCTACCACACGGCGCTACGTGCCCTAGATTTCGACATCAGGCCATTGCAGATCAAGGGAATTATGATGAACCAAGGTTACTTCGGAGGGGTTCAAAGGACTGCGTCCGAGATCAGGCTAAAGGACGATCCATACGTTGCCCTATATGTGAACGACGTCCTCTGGACTCTGGCCCTGCCAAAGAATTTGAACCGGGACCACGAGTTTTGCAACCCGATTTCAGGTGGGAACTACTTGGGAAGGCTCTACCGTTTGCCCAAGATCTACATAAAGGGTGACTACGGTGATCCCTTAGTTGACAGGTCGGTTCAGTTGGCAAATTTCTGCTCAACAACGGTAGGACCGTGTTCTGGCGGTTCAACCAGGGTGGATTCCATGGGATCGAGTTGCAAAACACGACCGCGGCTCAGGAACTGTATGATGATATGAAGTACTTCATTAACAATCCGTTCATGGTGAACGAGAACGAGAATGGCATTTCAAAAGAGCCTTTGTCCTATGATATGAAGGAAATCATGTCCGGATCCGGTGTTTCTCGTGCTTCGGCTTAATTTAATTAAGTTTGTCGACCGATGGTTCTGTGTAATCATGAGTTGCAGATAATAAGGCTACGGTAGCTAGTTCTGGTTGTATGTTAATATGGTGTAAGAGTCTAGTCTTGGTACTTTGGTGGCAATAAATATCACTTGTTCTAAATATAGAAATTGAATCCTCGAGTAATAAGGACTTAGGATAAGTTTTAATTACTTTTAGGTAAATAGATGGGTCGTGTTTCGCCTCATTTCGAATAAATCTAAACTGAGGTGGGATAAGTTTTTAGCTAAACTTCTCTATATTCTTCTCGTCTCAATAAATAACTGAAATAAGTGATATGAACTTAATTGAATATAATAAATTTAAAGAGATGTAAATTTATCTTTGTAATAAATTTAAACTCATTAAGTTCAAAAGAATGAGACTGATAAACTAGATTGAAAAAGTACAAACATATGTATTTTACTAATATAAAAGAGTTAATCCGTTGCCAAAGAGACATATCTTTTTGTGAAAAGAAAAAAAGAATCAAATATGTAATCAGGGATCATAAACTAATAATAATCCTTTCAATTATATTTTGTTTTTGTCATGAACACATCGTGTTCGTTTGGTATAGATGTTTTGTTGTTTGTTTTGGTTCTAATCGTTCTCGAGCATTCCTTATATTTTTTTTCTCGTTAATAAAATATAAAATTTTAGCTGCTTCATACAATTTGTACTGGGTTTCTTTCTTTGTTTTTTGCTAATAATTGTTTTTGTTGTTTAAAAAATATAATAATATAAATGAAAAACGAAAAGACCTTAATTTCATCTCATGAGTTCAAATGATCCAACTATATTGAAATTTATATTTTATTCTTAAAATAAACATCATTTGAAATTTAAATTTACATTATTAACTATAAAAGCATAAGTTGATATTAGTATGAATTTAGATTTAACCTAGTTGTTATATATATGTTCACATTAATTAATTTGTCGTCTCATTAGTTATCAGTCGGTAAGTCAATCGCCATCGCGTTCATGGTTGTGTCTTGTGTGCATCACAAATGTGAAAAGTATATGGTAGGGTATGCATGTCTTGTGTGAACGAACAACCGGTTAATATTGGTTTAGAGGGACCATTTACAAGCATGTTCTATCTGTATTGTATTACTGTATATATAGGACTATAGCATACTTTTTCTTTTAAAAATGTATCACTTCAGTGCTAGCATAATACTGTTACATAGTACTACTTACATACAACTACGTATGTTAGAGAACGAGTGAAGAATTGAGCAAAGTGAACTGTGTGCAACTGAAACAAGTTGAACAAGAAGAACTAGACTGGGCGAATTTCCAAAAGAGCGCGTCCAAGATTCAGGCCGAACTAAAGAGACGAACTGTGTGCAGTCGATTGTGTAACGAGTTTGTAATGGACGAATGCATGCGTTTGGACTCATGTAAATACGCTCAAGAGTAGTTTAGTAATTATGTAAGTCTGTAAATATGACATTTTACAGATACAGTATAAGTAGTTATTTTCTCTTCTTTTTCATTTCACTCTGTAAGCTTTCTCTGAATATTTCTCACAGTAAATATACAACCGTTTATTTACATCTCTTCTTCACCAAGCTTATCAATGGCGGTTTATCAATCTCAACTCTTCTATGGCGAGTTTTGACATGGTATCAGAGCCTAGGTCATTCCTAGTGCTTTTGATTGCCCTCTGTCAAGTTTCGTTTATCATTTTCAATTTCACTTTTTCAGTTTTATCACTTACAGTTAGATTGAAGTCGAATTGAGCTACTGAGAGCTTGATTATAGCTTGATCTACTGTATTTCATCACTTTCGAAGGATTCGTGCTACTGAAGTTTGCGACTCAGTTTTGGGCGTTTTTCTATTGATTTTGATAGAGTGTTGGTGATTTGACCTAGATTGCTTCATTTCTAATCAATCACGATGATCATTGAAGACGAAGAAGCTATTCGCAAAGCTCAGGAGACTATCAATCTACGTTCAGATAAAGGTCCATAGAATGAATCTGGAAAAGGCGGAAGAAGGCAGAGGACGATCAGAAGCAGGAGGATCCATCTGATCCAAACATTGCTTATTTCCTTGCTCCGATCGATATTCTCACATCTGGAGTAGTCAAACAGGTACTAAGAGGTTCTAACTTCTCACCTGGAAACGAGAGATTATGAGAACTCTGGTTTTTAAAAATAAGTTAGGATTATTGATGGTACCATACGTATGCATGCTTTGGATCACGCTTTATAGTTGCCATGGTTGCGTTGCAACAATATTGTGTTGTCGTGGATCTTACATTCATTATCAGATGAGATTAGGCAGACTGTCATGTTCATTGAAAAATGCTAAAGAGCTGTGGAATAAGATCAGTATTCGGTATGCTAGGCCAAATAACTTCGTGTGTTTTAGTTGCAACTTGAGATGTACACTAAGGCACAAGGAGATCAATCTGTGGAATCCTATTTTGGTCAATTAACCGGTGTTTGGGAGGAACTCAGGATGTATCGACCTTTGCCTAGTTGTATTTGTGTTAGTAAGGATATGAAGAGCATGGAATGTGTGGCCTGCAACACTAATACTTACATGATATTCCTATTTCTCATGGGATTGAATCCTGAATATCTACCCATCAGAAGTCATATAGTCATGCAAACTCCTATTACTACTTTGGATGCTGCTTTTATGTTAGTGACACAAGAGGAAAGTCAGAAGAAAATCAAACCACAAGGTTCAACTCCAGAGGATGTTTCAACTTTTGCAGTCACTAACAACACTAAAAGGAAGGGTAGGTCAGGGATGCATTGTGATAATTGTAGAAAAGAATAATCATACAACAGAGAAATGCTATAGGTTGATAGGGTTCCACAGAGTTCAAGTTTACTAAGAAACCTCCCTATCATCGGCAAGGTCCTTCTACTTTAAGTCACAGAATCAAGGGTACTCTCAAGGAAATCATGGTCAAGGTTATATCAAGGAATCATGGTAGTCAATCTGGTAGTTCTCACTATGCTAATGCCATGACTGCACAGCCTACTTCATCAACTCAAGGACAGTTCCAGTTTGATCAAATGAATCAGATGAAGCAGCAGATGTAGAATCTCATGAACATGTTCAACAACTCAGTTCAAGCTACTAGGTCTGACTCTCCTGCAAGTCATGACAGTGATACTCCTAGGTCATATCAAGCTGATGAGAACATTTCTTATTCTCAAGATAGGTTGGCTGGTATGATTTCTTACTCTATGTCTCTAGTTTCACACACACAGAGTTTATTAACTTGTTTACATGGTCATTTCATTGTAGACACTGGAGCTACATATCATGTTATTTGTGATCCATCATTTTTCACTTCACAAGTACATCACATCATGCTACAGTTCAATTACCTGATAAATCCAAGATTAAAGTCACACAATTGGCAATATCAGGATTTCAGATAATCTCACTCTCATAGATGTACTTTATGTACCATCATTTCAAGTCAATTTGCTTTCAGTGAGTAAGATCACTGATGAAGGTAAATTTCAAGTGATTTTTACTAAAACTCAGTGTTATCTGCAGGACATTTCTTCAAGGATCAGGATTGGGCTAGTTGAAAGTTTCAAGTCCTTGTTTGTTTTCAAGATTCCTTCATGTTTTTCTGTTTCTTCATTGTCTTGTCATTTTAATAAGGTCAGTTGCCTGCTACTGTAACTTCTGGTGTTACTTCTTTAAGTAGTAATGTTTGGCATACTAGACTAGGTCATCCTCATATCAAAGAATGAAACTCATTCAGTCTCCTCCTGTTACTTGTGTTGAAAACAATGATTGTAATGTTTGTTTAGAAGCTAACTTAGAAGGAAACCTTTTCCTTAAGCACTTATGTATCTACTCATCTGTTTGAATTGTTACATTTGATGTTTGGGGCCATATAAGCAAGTTACATTGTCTTGTTGTAGTTATTTCTTAACCATTGTTGATGATTATAGCAAGTACACTTGGGTTTCATTTGTTTAAATCCAAATCAGGTGTTACTTCTATTATTTTACAGTTCTTAGCTCTCATTAAGAATCAATATGATGCTACTGTGAAAATAATTAGAACTGATAATGGCACTGAATTCAACTATGGCACTTCTTTACTTAATCAAGGGATTGTTCACTAGAAAAGTTGTGTTTACACTCCACAACAAAATGGTGTTGTGGAGCGCAAATATCAACACATATTGAATGTTGCTAGATCTTTGTTGTTTCAATCTGGGTTCACATCAAGTTTTGGAGGGATGCAGTCCTTACTGCTGTCTATTTAATAAATAGACTCCCTTCTTTGATATTGAACAAACTCAGTCCATATGAGTTATTCTACAAGAAGCCTCCAGATTAGGGTATTCTCTTCTTAGATCATTTGGTTGTTTGTGCTATATTACCACAGTTGCAGCACATAGAACAAAATTTGATCCTAGAGGTAGTGCTTGTTTGTTCATTGGTTACCCCTCTCATATCAAGGGTTACAGGGTGTATGATCTTACTTCTCACAAGTGATTGTGTCTAGGGATGTTTATTTTCTTGAAAATAATTTCCCTTGTTTACAGTCTAAACTATCTTTGCCTAGTTCTGCTAGAGTTGATCAAGACTTGTCACTGATACTTTTACTTCTAATGGTGAAGTACCTCTTTCCATTGTTTCTCCATTGCCACATGTTAATGAGCCTGCAGTTCCAGCTGGTACTGCTGAAATTGCACAATTATCACCTGCTCGTTCAGGTTCTTCATTCATTCAGGAATTATTCCTATTTCACATGTTAATTCAGGTTTTTCACCATCAATACATGATGATTCTGATAATTCACATACTCCATCACTCATTTTTCCACATCTTAATAATGATGATCACTCTGGTTCATCTTCACATTCACTTAATTCACCTATGTCTGTTACACATTCGTCTGCAGTAGTTTCACCTGAGGATGGTGTTTCTTCACCAACTTTGCCAGGTCAAGAACTGCAAGTTAGGAAGTCTAATACAGACACACAATCTACTACCAATACTAGATTAAGGATTTTTAGTGTAATCTCTTACACAAGCTTCCTGTCTCTACTATTGGTACTAGATATCCTATTACTAACTGTGTTCAGTATGATCATATCACCTTCAGATAGACATTATGCTCTTTCTTTGATGGTACATGTAGATCCTAAATTCTATCATGAAGTTGTTTCTCATCCTCACTGGCAAGTTGCTAAGTCACAAGAGTTGGATGCTCTTCAAGCTAATAATACTTGGGTTGAAAACCTTTTTACCCCCTGGTCACCATCCTATTGGATGTAAGTATGTCTATAAAACCAAGTTGAAAGTAGATGGTTCTATAGACAATACAAGGCTAGGTGGTAGCCAAGGGTATTCTCAGCAATATGGCTTGGATTATGTAGAGACTTTTAGTCCGTTGCCAAGTTAACCACTGTAAGGACACTTCTTGCTTTAGTTGCCCATAATAAATGGAATTGCATACAAATGGATGTAGCAAATGCATTTATTAATGGGACTTAGAGGAAGAAATTTACATGAATGAACCACCTGGATACTTGTTTCAGGGGAGCATTATGACAGAAGCATCTCTCACTAAGCTGAAACCTGTTCTGAAGCTTACCAAGTCATTATATGGCTTGAAACAAGCCTCCAGGCAGTGGAATCAGAAATTCTCTGAAACTTTGTTGAAGCTTGGTTTCATTCAATCTATGTATGATTATTCCTTGTTTACTAAGACAACTGAAAGTCATTTCATTGATTTGCTTGTGTATGTAGATGATATCATTATTACTGGAACCAGTAATGATGAAATCTCTAAAGTACAGCAATTGCTTCACAATCAGTTTAAAATAAGGAATTAGGAATTGTCAAGTATTTCTTGGGTTTGGAAATAAGTAGGGATGCAACTGGTATGTACATTTGTCAGAGGAAATATATTTTGGAACTATTGGTTAGCACCGGCTTGACAAATTGTAAGCCAGTAGTGTCTCCTATGGAAAAAGCTAGTAGTGTCTCCTATGGAAACCAATGTCAAATTGACAATTCTGAAGATTCAGATTCAAGTGATCATGAGTTGATTGATCCAACTGAGTATAGAAAACTGGTAGGGAAGTTGATTTACTTGAACATAACAGGCCAGATATATCATTCTCAGTTGGATTGAGTCAGTTAATGGAAAAGTCCACTAAATCTCATTTACAAGCAGCATCAAGAGTGGTAAATATCTTAAGAATGCACCAGGCCAAGGTTTGTTTATGCACATTCTGAGATGTCTAAGATGGTTGCTTATTGTGATTCTGATTGGGCATCATGTCCTTTTACAAGGAAATCAACTACTGGATACTGTGTGTTTCTTGGAAACTCTTTAATAAGTTGGAGAGTAAGAAGCAAACTACAGTCAGTAGATCTTCATCTGAAGCAGAATATAGGTCACTATCTCATACAAGTTTTGAGATTGTATGGCTCATTACTTGCTTAGAGATTTCAATATCAAAAATTCTTCACCTGTGTCGTTGTTATGCGACAATCAATCTGCCATTCACCTTACCAAAACCCGGTATTTCATGAACGAACTAAGCATCTAAAAATAGATTGTCATTTTGTTCGGGAGAAGGTGTTGGAAGGTATAATCAAAGTCAGTCACATTTCTACTAATTTGCAGTTAGCAGACATTTTCACTAAGGCTCTCCCTAGTGACCGTTTGAAGTTTCTTCTCTCCAAGATGAACGTCATTAATCAGTACGCTTCTCTTGAGGGGGGTGTCAGAGAACGAGTGAAGAATTGAGAAAAGTGAACTGTGTGCAACTGAAACAAGTTGAACAAGAAGAACTAGATTGGGCGAATTTCCAAGAGAGCGCGTCCAAGATTCAGGCCGAACTAAAGAGACGAACTGTGTGCAGTCGATTGTGTAACGAGTTTGTAATGACGAATTGCATGCGTTTGGACTTATGTAAATACGTTCAAGGGTAGTTTAGTACTTATGTAAGTCTGTAAATATGACATTTTACAGATACAGTATAAGTAGTTCTTTTCTCTTTCTTTTTCATTTCACTCTGTAAGCTTTCTCTGAATATTTCTCACAGTAAATACACAACCGTTTATTTACATCTCTTCTTCACCAAAGCTTATCAATGACGGTTTATCAATCTCAACTCTTCTATGGCGACTTTCGACAACGTACTACTACTTCGAATCACACCATCCGTAGCTAGACGGATCGAAGACTCTACAAGGTCATTATCTGCAATATTTTTCAGCCATATATATCGGGCATATGTCCCAAACTAAAAGTCGACTCTGTACAGGAAAACTATGAACATTTAGACTATTTGATCGAAAAATGGACTGCCAATTTGCTGCATTTTCAAGATGTCCACTTCCCACCTTAGCTAGAGTATCAGCTGCATAATTACTTGTCGATATTGGAAAACTATTTGATATTTGGTAAACTTCTCAATATCGAAAACAATTTGATATTTTCAGCCATAGTGGGTATATATATGTCCCAAACTAAAAATATGTTTGACGTCCCAGACTATAACATACATCATTTATTTTTGTACAAAAGAAGGATAAAAGTTAAATATTAAATTAATTTGAATTTGAACTTAAAATATATGGTCTAATCATTAATTACTTAAGAAAGTTAATATTAAATTAATTTGAATTTGAACCTAAATATAATGGTCTAATCATTAATTACTTAAGAGGTAAGACTCAATCCGAATTTAAATTGATCCGAGATATGTCTAATCGGATAGAAGGATCCATTACATAAAATATGATTATATGTGACCACAGGACAAGGACATGTATGAATATGATTGTATGATTGTGACATGCATCTGTACGTACCTAATTCGCAAAGGTTGGTAGAAAATGAATAGTACTACTACATGCTGAAACCAGGAAAACAGGCACAGCTGACCCTTGGCCGGTATTTTAATTGTTGACATTAATACCATTATGTTAATTACTAACATTTATAAGGAGCTGAGCACCTAATTATTGTAAGTAAATTTTAAGAAAGTGCATTTCCATGAACTACTTGAGCCTACTCGGCTCGGCCATGTAACCACTAGTACGGTGAGTGTGAATGTATCTTGATTGATTGTTCTGGAAGAAGCAAGAAGAAGGCCGGATAATTGGAATCAATTCAAACAGCTGAAGAAACAAATCTTTGGCGAGAAAGTTTATTGCAGCTGAACGGTTTGGATTGAATCTGGAAGATGAAAGAATGGGATGATTTTACACCTTTAGATGTAACAAAATATGAGAGAGAAATTGTATTGACTGGGGCGGAAATTGATACAAGAACAGAGCCTACTACTGTTTCTTATATAGAAGCTCTATGTTGCCCTAGAAATCTATTTAATGCCTTATTACAGATGGAATATGCCTTAGCTAGTACAGAGCTACGAAACCCCCAAGAAATTTCATATGGAACTACACTACAAAAGTTGAATTTGGCGGAGGTGTTCATGCTACTCGCATGAACCCTAATTTAGTACAGTTAGTACAGATAATGATCCAGTGCGGCTTTCTTCCGTGTTCCGCTTATTTCAAACCTTCCCTCCATGGTGATGTGATCCTCTGTAGCTAGTTCGTGTGTTCCAACGCATTAGGACGTTTTGCAGACGACTTGGCTTTCTTGGGGACGGATTCGTACTTCATATGACTTCTTATTTTCTTCTCTGCTTTCTGGGCAACTTCAATGGCTTCTGTTCCTCTTGATTCATCAATTTTAATACTCCCTCTCAAGATTGGAGTGTAGATATTCGAAACTCCCATCTTGTCTATACAAGTTTACTCCTGAAATACCTTTGGTAAACGCATCTGCCAATTGTTCTTTAGCGGATACATGAATTACTTTACTAATCCTTCTTCTATCTTTCTCGTGCATAATGACAATCTATTTCTATGTACTTTGTTCTTTCATGAAAGACTGGATTCCTTGTTAGATGAACTGCTGATTGATTGTCACAACATAGTATTACTGGCTTTTAATTTTGATTTTAAAGTCATTAAACAGACTTACTAGCCATACAATTTCTCCTGCTGTTTGTGATACAGCTCTGTACTCAGCTTCAGCTGTTGATTTACTTACTACTTGCTGTTTCTTGGATTTCCAGCTAATTAATGAATCACCAAATAGCAAACAGAAACCTGTGGTTGATCTTCTTGTGTCCAAACAACCTCCATGATCTGAATCACTATAAGCAATTAGTCCTTCATTTGCTTTTGAATTGAAGAAGATACCATTGCCTATATTATTTTTCAAGAACTTAACAATCCTAGCAATCCCTCCATATGTAACTTAGTGGGATTGTTCATAAATTGACTCATCACTCCTACTGCATAGGAGATATCTGGTCAAGTTATTATTAAGTATATTAACTTTCCCAATAAGGTTCTATAGGGAGCTGGATTTTGGAGTAGAATGGAAGTTGAATCTCTTTGGATCCAAGGCTCTTATCTTGCGATTTTGCTCAATTGGATTGACTGTTGGTTTGCAACCACTCAGACCTACAGACTCTATTATTTCAGATGTATATTTCCTTTGTGAGAGGTGTATACCTTTCTGGTTTCTAGCCACTTCTAAACCAAGAAAGTACTTTATTTTTCCTAAGAGTCTGATTTTGAAAGTTTCTTGTAGCTGCTTTTTTAATTGTTCCAGTTCTATGTAATCATCTCCTGAGATTATAATATCATCAACATAAATTAACATGACAATGATCCCAGAGCTAGTGATCTTGGTGAATAAGGTATGCTCAGTCTTTGACTGTTGAAAGCCAATCTTAATGAGAAAGGTTGTGAGCTTTAAATTACATTGCCTTGAAGCCTGCTTCAGACCATATAGTGCTTTGTTTAGTTTGCACACTAGCTTTTCGTTGCCATTTTCATTCTTGTTCTCCCTCTGAATTGAGAGTCCTAGTGGAAGCAACATATATATTGTTTCTTGGAGATCACCATTTAAGAAGGCATTATGCACATCAATTTGCTCTAAGAACCAGTTTCTTTTAGCTGCAATTGCTAGCAACACCTTTACTGTTGTTAGCTTTGCTATAGGACTGAAGGTTTCTGTATAATCTAGGCCATATTGTTGTGTATATCCCTTGGCTACTAACCTAGCCTTGTATTTGTCAATTTTTCCTTCTGAATTTAATTTTATCTTGAAGACAAAT
The DNA here is from genome assembly GCA_028274465.1 of Plantago ovata. Taxonomy (NCBI): domain Eukaryota; kingdom Viridiplantae; phylum Streptophyta; class Magnoliopsida; order Lamiales; family Plantaginaceae; genus Plantago; species Plantago ovata. The sequence goes on from CM051458.1 coordinate 35,329,345, forward strand.
CTGCAACCTATTGGTTTTATTCCCTCTGGTAACTTGACAATGGTCCAGGTTTTGTTACTTTCAAGGGCTTTCAATTCTTCTTTGACCGCTTCTCTCCATTCCTTGTGTTGTATAGCTTCTACATATGATGCAGGTTCTTCTAGTAAGGAGAGTTGCATGCATATGCTTTGTGGCTTTAAGACAATCTTTCATAACCTAGATAATTGTGTAGAGGATAGTCTGTGCTTATCTTTATCAAATTATTGGCTCTAGGTGCATCTTTTGATCTTGGAACTGAATAGTGATGGAAGATTTTCAGATGTTTTGGTGACTTTATATCTCTGTTTGATCTTCTCAAATCTATTCGATTTTCTATTTCTTCACCATCCTCATCTTGTGTGGCAGTCCTGTTATTTTCTTCTAAATTGACTTTTGTGTTGTAATGTTGTTCATTACTTTCTTCAACATTATCATATTATTGTTGCCACCATGCTGAAGGTTCTCAGTGTCATTTTCTTGACTTTGAAAGAAGTCATGTATGACTCTTTGTTCATTATTTTCACTGTGAACTTCTTCATTTGTTTGAAACAATTGTTCTTCCGTCAAATTTCTCTGCATGCTCTTTCTCTTATTAGAGATTTCTTCCATTGATGCACATGGAGTATTAAAATGAATTTCATTATCATTTTCTTTTGCCTTATCTGATGAGTAAGGAAATACTATTTTTGCAAAGTATACATTTCTTGATATGAAAAGCATTCTTGTACTTAAATCATAACATTTGTATCCCTTGCAGTCTGTTGGATATCCAACAAATATAGCTTTCCTTGCTCTTGGATCTAACTTGGTTCTATTCACAGGCAGTGTAGATGCATAACATAAACATCCAAAGACTCTAAAATGGGAATATTTTGGCTTGCTTTTATAAAGCAGCTCATATGGAGTCTTATTATCTATACTAGGTGAGGGAATTCTATTGATTAGATAGACTGCTGTCTGCACTGCCTCTCCCCAAAACCTTTTTGGCAAATGTGATTGAAAGAGAAGAGCTCTTGCTACATTTAAAATATGTTGGTGCTTTCTTTCTACTACTGAATTTTGTTCTGGCGTGTAGGACAAATTCTCTGATGCCTTATGCCTTTATCAGTAAAGAAAGAAGACAAATTAAACTCAGAAACCATTGTCCGTTCTTATGGTTCTCACAGTTTCATTAAACTGATTTCAGATCATGTTAATGAATGTCTGCAAAATCTGTTGTGTTTATGATTTCTGCTTTATAAACTGGACCCATGTTACTCTAGTAAAATCATCTACTATGGTAACAAAATAGACATGTCCTGCAAGTGTTTTAATAGATAGAGGACCCCAGACATCACAATGAATAAGTTCAAAAGGAAACATTGTCATTATTACTAGAAATAAATTTCTTCTTCTTTTGCTTTGCCAAGTGACAAAATGCTACAATGTTCCAACTTGCTACTATAAATGTCTGAAATCTCCTAGCTAAAGAATCCACTCTCACAGGAGATGGATGTCTAGTCTATAATGCCATATATGGCTCAAAACATGAGATGATCCTTCTACAAGATCACTGGCTAGTGCCTTCTTCTCTTCTAAACTAACAACAGTGGCTAGTGCCTTCTAGTTATAAGAAACTACTTCTTCTTCTTGAAACTTCAACTTGTACAATCCTCTGAGCTGATCAACTTGCCCAATCCTCTTCAAGGAGGCTATCCACTGTGTATCCTCCTGTGTGAAGATACAATCATTTTTAGTGAATATTGTTGTTAGACTATTATCAGACAACATTTTGCTCAGGGATACCAAGTTTAGTTTAAAACCGGGTACACATAGTGCTCTCTTTAAAATGATTCTGTCATTTATAATGGCATCTCCTATATGTGTTATTTCTTGTGTGAAGCTATTAGGTAGATGAACCTTTGAGCTTAAAGCTCTGACATTACTTAAGTATTTCTGTGAACAAACAAAATGATGCGAAGCACCTGAATCAAGCAACCAAGGTTCAGTAGATAAGTTAAGTAAAGTACCTGAAGCAAAGTTTGTGTTTGGGAGATTGTTTGCAGAACCAGATTGTGCTCCCTTCTCTTGTTGCTTCTCATTCATGGCAAGGAACTTCTGGAGTTGTTGACCTTGCTCAGCAGTGAGGGAACCACCAGTTTCAGCTTCTGCCTCATTTGCAACATAGCCAGTTGAAGAGGAACCATGGGAAAAACCTCTTCCTCTAGTGTTCCTTCCTCTTCCACCTGACCTTCCTCCCCGGTGATACACATAGTTCTGCCTCTGATAGCTAGCTGGATAGCCAATAACCTTGTAGCAGCTTTTCAGGTTGTGGTTATTCATCTTGCACTTAGTACAATACATTTCTTTCCTGGCTCCTTCCTTTTCATTCCAACACTCATTGCCATATTCTCTTGCTCAGCTCCAAGTTGGCTCTCATTTCGGGTTTGCTTCTGGCCTTCTTCTTGTATGACAACTGAAAAAGTCTCATCAAGAGTGAGGGGTGGCTTGCTCATGATGATGTGACCAATGATGTTCTCATAACCATCATTAAGCCCCATGAGAAACTTGTACACTTTCTTGGTTTCTTGCAGTTTCTCAATCTTAGCAGTCAGCCCGCACTTGCACTCTTTACAGCTGCAAGTTGGTATAGGCTTCTGATCTTTCAGCTCATCCCAGTGACCAGTAAGCTTTGTGAAATAGTCTGCTACACTCAGACCGCCTTGCTTGAGAGCACTTATCTTTTGTTCAAGCTTAAAGATTCTCAGTTGATTTGGTTGAGAATATCTTGTTTTGAGCTTTTCCCAAGCATCTGCAGCTGTCTCACAGTAGAGATTAGTTGTTTTGATGTCATCGGTAACCGAATGAATCATCCAAGATAGTATGAGTGTGTTACATTTGATCCAAGATTTCTTATCTGGATCCTCATCTTTGGGACAAGCAAAGTGTTCCCTCAACGAAACCTTTCTTGTTTCTTATAGTGAGGTTCATCACAAAAGCTCGGTACCAGGTATGGTAGTTGGTGCCATTGAGTGTAGGGGAGATGGCACCAGACGTAGCACTGTCTGAGTGATGGGGGGTAGTATGGGCTGAGAGGATCTTCATGGTTGTGAGTGACATTTTCTGTGCCGGTAGAATTAGTGAGATCAACCATGGTTCAAAGCGAAAAAAGTGATTTGGAAAGAGTGTTTGTAATTTTGAGTGGAGCTTGGAGTAAGAATCAGAACCTGGCTCTAGATTCCATACAAAATATGAGAGTAAAATTGTATTGATTGCGGCGGAAATTGATACAAGAACAGAGCCTACTACTGCTTCTTATATAGAAGCTCTATGTTTCCCTAGAAATCTATTTGATGCCTTATTACAGATGGAATATGCCTTAGCTAGTACAGAGCTACGAAACCCCCAAAAAATTTCCTATGGAACTAAACTACAAAAGTTGAATTTGGCGGAGGTGTTCATGCTACTCGCATGAACCCTAATTTATTACAGTTAGTACAAATGATGATCCAGTGCGGCTTTCTTCCGTGTTCCGCTTATTTCAAACCTTCCCTCCATGGTGTTGTGATCCTCTGTAGCTAGTTCGTGTGTTCCAACGCATTAGGACGTTCTGCAGACGGCTTGGCTTTCTTGGGGACGGATTCGTGCTTCATATGACTTCTTATTTTCTTCTCTGCTTTCTGGGCAACTTCAATGGCTTCTGTTCCTCTTGATTCATCAATTTTAATAAGATGTCAACATCTTAGTTGCACCAGAGCAAATCCACTATTAATCGATCTTGGGTTTAATCTGGAGCGTTGATTAGATGTTTAAGTAGCTTCTAATTGTTCTAATCATTATCGTTCTTCATTGTATTCTTGATAATAGTCTTGTTTCATAGAGAAAAAGTGAGGTTGAGTGAAGAGAGTGTTACTTGAAGCTCTGCGAAATCTCTGTAACTTTTCTAGTTTCTCCGTGATAATGAAGTTGTGATCATCTCATTCGTGCACGTTGGTCTATTCACGTAGGTCTATTATGGACCGAATCACATAATTTTGTGTGTTCAATTGCATTTAGATTCATTGTTCGAGTCTAATCGATTCATGGGAGTTCATTATTGTTGATTTGGTTTTTTTTCTTTTTGCTGGTTCGTGTTCATAGCTCAACCGAGAGACTGAAGAAAATCAGAGATCTAGGGTGACCTAACTTGACATACACAATAAAGCTTGCAGAGCTCCGAGCTCATTATCATAGGGGTCATGGTCTTATTGTACATGTCACAATCAAGGGAAGGATCTAGCGTTTACATGGCTAAAAATTTGAATATAAAGTGATTGGTGTAATTTAATTTTAAAATTTTAGGAGATGAGGTGCCACACAATTATGACCTCTGGTCTGCCTCTTGACCTGACAATTGGAATTGATCCTGTCCAACTCCACCCAGATCGATTCCGATCCAATTTTTATTTCAATTGATCGATTGGGTCCAATGAGTCTGGATGAAGTTGGATCGGTCCAGATAAAAAGTGGATCAGGAACCAAAAATCATACTGTACTTGTTTTTATGAATTTTTTTTTTTTTTTTCAAATATGTCCGAATCCAATCTGGACCGGATCAGATCTAGGCTGAAAAAATGAAACGGCTCCACCATTAATCCGATTCATTGTAGACCGGTCGATCCAATTTCAGGCCTAGAGTTATCATCAAGATGTTTATGTTTATCAAGGCGGTGGGGCTCCAAGTTTAACGACTGAACAACCTAGGTGATGGGGATATTACAATCGAACATGTCGGCATTATTATACAGATTTACCTTAAATTTTGCAGCGTGAACATATTTGTTTAGAGTTTGGGTACGTTCAATAGTCGGATAAATAAGTACCACAGGACCCACCAACCGCACATGCCTTATTAGAATGCCACAATAATATCAAGACAATCCTAACAGGACTCCTCAATAATCGGTTGATAACACTAACTAATCAATTGCCGAAAGAATAAATGACACTTAAAATTTTGTATAACCCATTTGTTGACAATGGAAAGGCGATAAGAAATTATGAATAATTACAAATAATGAATAAACCTAAAATATAATTTTGATCACAAAGGTTGACTCAGTTGGTTTAAAAGACCAGTCTCTTCCTCTAAGTCACAGATTCGAATTCCACGGGGAGTGGAATGTGTGATTATGTCATTTTGGGTCAGAGTCTGTCACACTTTCTGTCACAACTGTGCTGTTTAATTTGGTTCACGTGGTTTGCGGTCTATTTTACTTGATGAATAAGATAACATACTTGAATACAGGAAATGGGGTACGAGACTAATACGTGAAAATGCTAAAAAACTAAAAAGTAGAATTCGTTTAATTTTAAAAGTATATTTTTATTTATTGAATATATAAACTAAAAATTATTTATTTATTGAAAAAAAAAAGCCCAAATGAGAAAACTATTCATATGAATCTCCAATACACACAAAACAGATATATAAATATTTTATCTCAATCGACTATTATCATAAACATCCCCATTACAAATCTCAATTAATAAAAATAAATAAGAAAACATAAATAAATGGATACATATCCCTCAATTATTCGTGAAAAAATATTTTCGATATGTCGATCCCTGGCTGCCATTTCCTTCTTCGTGTTCTGCAAGCAGGGGCGAAGCTACTAGTCATCCATATGTTGCACGGGTTAGAACGGGAACGGCATGACTCGCGAAACTTATAGGACCGAAATTCCAGATTTGAAACGCTTAGGACCAATTTTGGTAGATGAGGCAAAGTTAACAGGACCATTTTGACAATCTTTCCCAAATTAAGGACCATAAAATTAAGATGCCCCAGTTCCCCTTAATATTCCCTCATAGGAAGAAAACGCAATACGCTCTGCCAAACTTGGAATCCGACAAAATCACAAAATCATTAATCATATTCCTTGAATATCCGGGTTTGATTTTAATGGATCCTATGTAGTAGTATTACATCTACTTTGTTTTTCTTGTATTGCATTTTCGTATTTAATTTTTTAATTTTTAATTTTTCTGTCTTCTAAGTTGAAATCGAGCATTATCTATGCTCCCCTCTTTTTATTGTTAATGAAATTTTGATCGATTAAACAAAAAAAAAAAAAATCGTGTAAGTCGAGCTTGGCCCGATGACTCAAGGTCGATTATTTACTTAAGAAATCTGAATTGTAGTGAACTTATGTATTGTATAATATAAAAAATTGAACGAGAAGGGTGTTTTTCCAAATAAATCAAACCTCGGTTACCTTTTTTTTCCAATAAAATATACAAAAAATAAATATCAAAGTAGTATAGTCTCTATATTGGAATCGAGCTGCTACCAATGTGATATCCCATATTCGACTGGTTTGTAATTAACATGGTTAATAACTAATATCACCCTAGTTAACTAGTCAAGCCATGCCCATCCTGCTACCAAGTCTATTGTATATCTGTATTTTTGTATTGTTTTCTTCGAGCATTAGTTGTGTTTTTTTTATAAATAGAATTTTGACCGTTTAGAAAAAAATAAAAAACAACCCTTACACAATTTCTTTATTTTCAAAACGGCTAAAAATACAGTATTATTAATAGGAACAAGAGTATGACTGTATGAGCAATGCTAGTAAACGTTTCAAAGGTTTACAAACAACCACAACCATAAAAAGTGAAGCACAACAGAAACCGGTAAAGACATGAATATTAATGTGACAAATTGGTGTTAAAAACGTCCATGTTCGGGGCTTAATTTGATACTTTAATCCAGTGAACGATTATGTATTAATAATAATGATGTGATTGTGGATATTTAATGCATGATTAAGGATTCGATTACACAAAAATTACTTTAAATTGTCACTTTAGACCCCGCCATCCATTTTCAAATCATTGAGACTTAATAATAAATGGGCGGACTTGGAGGGTTGGTTGGCGGGGTCCAAATAAAAAAGCACATGGAATATTATTGTGAACTGGAAAGTTAGCAGTAATAATATTAATATATAATATTTGTTCACATGCAATGATCGCGTACGTACGTGTCATTCTGTAGTGCATGTATGTTGCCACGTTCAGATTTGGACCACATTAATTACACTTAAAAATACCTTAGTTAAACAAACAGCTCTTCTCCAAGTACTTGAAATGGACAGGATATCATCCTGTCTGAGGGGTATCATGTGTCTCTCGCCCTTGTGATTGGTTCGCACCCTATTAGAGCATATCAATATTCTTGTTAAAAGTTTCCTAAACTTGCAACGAAATATATATCACTCTATTAGTTTTAGTTAGAATTGTTGGTTCAATTCATCACACTCCAACTTTTGGCTTCTCGCTAGTGAGTTTGACATACTAGACGAGGAGGATGCCTAAGATTGAGGTGCGGCCATAACGGAAGTGGGGTTTGAACATACTTTTATGCTTCGTTTAGTGGAGATCGAAAGTTTGTTTGGGCCTTTTTTGTTGTTGTGCATCTCTTATACACTTGTTTCTTTGTACTCCTTATCTTTTTATTATTATATATACATATTTACTTCTTAAAAAAAAAAAAAAAACTTGAAATCGACGGGATAAGATAAAATTCATTGGGAACCTTCGATTTGTATTATCAAACTCGTTCGTTTTTAAATTTTAATACTTCTACAAGTTTAAATTTAAATTTATTGTGGTGTGAACTTGACCCACCGATTAATATTCATTAATTAAGTAATAATGCATGGCGTTGGAGAAGTGTGACATTGTGTGGGTGTTCATTTCACTATAATTTAGAAAGAAATTTCTATATGTATTATTAGACCATCTCAACCATGAGTCTTATGCATAAGACCCTCATAAGATTTATGGTTGGAGATGGGAAAAAGTGGGTCTACATCTTATTTAAAAGATGAGTCTTCCCACATAAGATGAGTCTTATGCATATTTTATTATTATCTTATTCTTTTTGCTTGCCTTTCTTTTTCTTTCCACTTTATTTGTTTCTTTATTTGTTTTTTGTCTCTATGACTTTTTTTTTCTTTATTGTAATTTCAGTTTTGTTTCTATAATTTAAATGTTGTTCTTTTTCACATTTTTATTTCATCTTTTATTTAAATAATTTATTAGTTTTATTTAACTATATTGTATAAAATATAAAATACCACTATGAAAATATAATAAAAATGGTTCAATTCAATAATAAAAAATACACTTACAATAAAAAGACGCAACAAATTCAATAAATGGCAACACACTATCGCAACTTTAAATATGAAAAACTTCATCTTCCACTCCCATGACGATGCCATATATGCTCGATCAATCTTTTGTAAAGCTAAAGCTCGGGTTCGATCGGTAGAGCACGCTCTTTGCTCAACATAATTTCTCCATGTTAATGGAATATTATGATCTGGTTCCTCGATTTTATGAAGACGGGGACGACCATCTAAGTATCATAATCGCTTGCCTTGTATTGATTTGCGTACTTGTTCCCTTCATCTTCCACAATCATATTGGTGCATGACAATACAACATGGATTAGTATTATTAATGGCTAGGTAGCAAGTAGTTTTAATTTAATTTTCTATTTCAAATATTGTAATTTTTCAATTTCAAGTATTGCAAATTTTATTATCAAGTATTGTATTTTTTCTACATTATTTTAATTTTTTAGATTTTTTAAACATTAGTTTAATTAACTAACAATTTAAAAGAATATAAGATAATAAGTTATTTTATAAAGAATAATGTTAATGAAAAAATAAAGAATAAAAATGTATAGTTGAGTCTTATGGTTGGAGATGGAAGGAGTTTGAGTCTTATGGTATTATGAAGGAAAGAATAAAAAATTGAGTCTTGAGTCTTATGGTTGGAGATGGTCTTATCTTATTTTAAGAATCTCTCTCCCTCTTAATCTCCGAAATATACACTATATAGTATACATTTCCTCCCCTTAACGGCTAAGACTCTGTTTTTCTCGTCTGAAATTAATTATTTTAAGTTCAGTTTAGATATATTAAGTTCAGTTCAGTTCAGTTCATATTTGATAACAATATTTTGTACTATTAGGCAGTTCATTTCAAATCCATTCAGTTCAGTCCAATTTCAAATCAGTTCAGTTCAGACGAAGATAATCGAGTCTAAACTCCATATCTTAAATTATGCCTACATATAAACGCACATTGAGCATAACATAAACTTACGTCTAAAGTAAGAAGAAGAATAATGAATCTCGATGAACTTTACACATCTTGATTTGTACTCGTATGATGCAGCCACCTGGGTGGGAGGCAGGCACAAAGAAAACACTAGAAAAAGTACTCACATTCCATTCATTGCAATTTGCAAGTCAAAAGACACATCCAATACTTACTCCTCTCCCATTTCTAATTTGAATTTTTTCAACAATAATATTTATTTTACCTCCCAATTACTATAAATTACTATTAAAGTATAATTATATAGTAGTATTTAACAAAATTATATTACAAATTTAAATTCTATGTTTTCATATTATAATTCGTTAATATTTTATCATTATAGTTTAACAGTAATCGATAGTCAAAGTTGAAAACTCTTGGAAAAAAAAAATCAAACTAAGACACTTTTAATACAATAGAGGTAGGACACTTCTAATAGAATGGAAGGGTACTAAAAAGGAATATTTCGTTCCCCATCTCATTAATATTTATTCATTTCAACTTTTATTATTACAGAATTCGATTTTCATTATAAATTATTTTTAAACTATATTAATTTATAATAATAAATACTTCGTATATAATAAAATGAAATATAGAGTAGAGAGCCGCGAGTGGGTGATGAACGAAAATCTGATTTGTAATATATAAATCTAGAATTGAGTCTATCACACTGTCACTAAATAAATCTTCAAGTGGCTGGAGTCTATAGAACGTGAGTTAGAATTTGCTCAGTCTGTGATGAAAAGATCGCAACCAGAAGTTACAATAACCCTTTACCATCCAGGGACAGAACCAGGACTTAAAGGTCGGGGAGGGGATGGGGCAAAATATATATAAATCATTTCTTGGAAGTTCGGGAAGGGGAGGGGAGACGCGAAAGCTGAAAAGTAAACATTATTTAAATTTTGAAAAATCGTAAATTCTAGCTAAAAAAAATAAATTCCGTCCGTGTTACCATCTTATAACTCTAAATAAATACGTCTATAATAAGTTTATAATTCTTTATTCTTTTTCGATTCCTATCCGCTTTGGCATCTAACCGCCGACCACTATTGGTATATGTTTTTTATTTTATGAAGCACTATTGGTATATATGTTAAAAACCCTTTTCCGTTTCAAATATCATAGAGTAGATACCGAAAAACGTTTTTAACATATACAATATTTTACCTACCAAGACAGGTTCAGAATCATAGAAAACAAATGAATTTCACGTAGAATTTATTTGAATTTATGATCAAGATAATTAATTAATTTTGTTGAGACTGTTGGAGTTAATTATTTCGTTCGAGCTTAACAATTTCATTTCACTTCAAGACTTGTGAATTGGCCCATCCGTATGCTTCGCTATGTGTGTCCTAGTTAATTATTGGGTCAACTTATATTGGGCTTAAACCCACTGTTTTACAAATTCCAGGCGACTGCTATTGAATATGACTGTAGTTGAGAGGCCCAACTACTATTGGGCGTAAACCGAACGCTACAATTCCAACTTCGAAGAAATTAAAGAAGGCATAGATTACTTTTACTAAACGTTCTCGTCCGAGTTACTTTATACGGAAATTACATTCTAGTTACACTATCCAATTATATTACACAATAATGATGTTAAAATTATTCTTTCATTAATAATGACATAAAATCAAATATATTACAATCTAGTTACAAAAGCTGTAAGTTATTACTAACAATTTACTTTGGTTGGACAAAAGTACCATTTTCCAATTAATATACTATTTTATTTAATAATTAGTTTATTAGATCGATTGTCTTTACTAATTGCCGTGAAATTTGCTTTCCTGCACAGCTCCCCTCGAATTTTCGTCAAAATAGATATGTTCATATATACAAAACTTCGTACACTTTGGTACATACTTAGCGGCTTCTGGATTTTTATTCTTCTTTCTGCGTTTTTCCGGTAAGCACACTAACCTTGTGTAATAATTATTTCCTCTCTCGATATGTAAAGATTCCAGCTATGGTGATCGACCTCCTGTTTGTGCTTAATTATGTGTTTTTGTTGATATTGCATCTTCCTCAATCAACATTATGTCCTGATTTTATTATGCCCAGCTATGTTATTCGTCTTCTTCAATACTTCGAACTTTGATATTTTATGAAGAAAAATACTTAAGACCGGGACTGTGTGTCCATGAGAATCATGTACCTATATGCGTGTTTTGATGAATTATATGCGTATAGTTGTTGAAGTCCCACAATAAGCCTACCTGTAGAGAAATCATGTGCAAATTTACTGAATCAGGTTTATACAGTATGTTTTAAGCTAATCAAGCTACTAGATCTTTTTTTTAATAGGATTTCGAAAGAATGGATGACGTTATGTTGGTATCGTTCAATTTCAATGGACAGAGAATGGCATTACCGATGAATAATCCGTCTTCGCTAGTGGACCTCAGGCTCAAGTTAACCGAAAAGGGTGTCGGTCCTCACATTCTTGGTATGAAGATGTCATCCTATTTTCATGAAAAAGATGGTGGGATGTGCCAGTTGCTTGATCAACAAGATTGGGACAACATGTTAATGCTCATGAAACACCTAGGCTACAAGGTTGTTCACATCACAGGGGCGGTTTCAACCAATTCAACAACCAACAATCCACACTTTCGTAGTGATGTTGTTCGTTCACGACGGGCACCGTCCCATCATCAGGTAGCACAGGATCCGCTGAGAGCGATGAGGAACAACTCATGTCCTCGGTACGTTTTCTTGATGATGAGGATGGTGAATATTCTAGTGATGAAGAACAAGATGAGCCTTTAATTGATCCTGGGGAAAGTGGTTGATGCCCACCCCCGTATATCCGCTGGATGGGCTTACTTAATAAAAAACAAGGGGCAAACCTTTAAGGTCGGGCTCCTCATTTCAGAGTTGATTTAGCGAAGTTTTCACTAGAATGTGGTTTCAAATTTAGATTCATTCAAAACACGAGGGAAAGGATAAGGGCAGTGTGTGCGAAAAAGGATTCTGATGGGTGTCAGTGGTCTATCATGGCTTCAAGGAGAAAAGCAACCGGATGGTTTGAGATTAAGAAGCTAAACAACTCTCACTCTTGCCCGTTGTCAGTCAAGTCCACAAACGGGTGAGTTCCACATTAATATCACTTCTGATTGTGATAAATTGAGGCAACGCCCCACAACCTCACCAGACAATGTTGTGAATATTTGTCTGATGGTTATGGTTTGATTGTCGAGTACATGAAAGCATGGAGGGCAGTAGAGAAAGCAAGATCATTGATATTTGTAATTATAACGACTCGTACCAGGAGCTCAGATGGTACGCCAAGGCTTTGGAGCACAAAAATCCAGGAAGACGTGCATTCGAGGTTCATCCAGATACCAACAGATTTCACCGGTTTTTCCTATCATTTCATGCCTCTATTGATGGGTTTCAACACTGTCGTCCCATGCTTTTTCTCGACGGTACATTCTTAAAATCTAGGTACCAAGGTTGTCTACTTTCACAACCGGGAAAGATGGTGGCCAAGGTACGTCGTTGTTTCATGCACCAATCCATATGTACCATGATACACATAATATTCACCCATGCACCTATGTACTGCTGAATAATACCTATTTTTTATCCCCACTTGTGTTTGAATTATGTTATATTTTTTCCACTCATACTTGAAATCTTCATCATTTTACGTGTAGGCCTGTACCCACTGGCACTTCTGTGTGTTGATTCAGAGGACAAGGAAAACTGGTCTTGGTTCATGAAACACCTGATGAATGTTCTCGGTCCTAACAGAGATGTGTTATTCGTTACTGATCGCAATGTAACGCTAATGGAAGTGTTCAACCAAGAGTATCCTGACATTAACAACTTTTACTGCCTACTTCACTTGATTGAACCTAAGGGACAGATATGGTGGCAAAGGGCACACAAACGGATTCCGTGACCAAGTAGTTGACCTGCTGCGTCAGTGTGCTCGTGCTCGCACACAACACATGTTCCACAGAAACTACAAGAAATGAGGGAATTTGGTGGTCCAGCTGTCGATGAATTCCTGGTTGATATGCCTTATCACAAATGCGCTTTTGCTCATGCACCAGGGAATAGGTATGGAGAGATGACATCAAACAAACGCAGTCGTACAATAGTTGGATTGATAAAGGTAGAGGCCTCCCAGTCACTCATATGGCCGAATATATACGTGGGAAGATTGTCAACATGTTTTACAAGCGTCGGGCTGCATCTGCCAAATGGACTAGTATATTGTGTAAGAAAAGGCAAAAGTCATGGACAACAGGGTCTAACAGTCTCGTACATGGCATATCAGTAGGACGAACGATTCTGTCTTTTATTTTCACCATGAACCAACTGTAGAAGTGGACCTGGATAGTCGATTCTGTTCGTGCTACAAATGGCAATTTGATGGCTACCCATGTAAACATGCAATAGCAGCTGTATCCAGGTCTGAAAAGGAAATATCTGATATTGTTGATCCTTTTACTTTGCGAGCGAGTACATGAAATGTTTTGAAGGGGTCATAATGGGTGTGCCAACGACTCTCAAAGCAACAAAGAATTTCCCCTGTGCGAGAATGTGCGACCTCCGGCAACCAAGAAGCAGCCAGGCCGTCCAAGGAAGTTGCGCATCCGGTCTAGAGGTGAGAAACTCGTCTCATTCGTTGTGGGAGGTGCAAAAAACTGGGGGACATAATAGCCGGAGATGCAAAGCACCAATATCTGAATGAACATTGCATTTCTGGCACTACAACGTGTGAGTTTTCCACATTTCACACCCTCAATAACTGGTGTTGAATCTAATGTTCAAACCAACAAACTCTTTTTTCCTCCTTTTCTTACAATTACTTTTCTAGACATTTTGTAGCAATTAAATCCCAACAAATTGTGACAGATATTAATTGCTTATGATTACATTGTTCATAAGAGTACCTTGAATTATTATGGTCAATTTACCATTTTTTTGTACCAGCAAAAGTGTTTTATCACTTGTTTTTATGCATCAGAATCTGATTTTTTCATGGTAGTTCTCTGAACATAAATAGTGAACCAGCCATGTAATATCATGCACCAGACACCAAGAACACCAACAATAAAACAATGACATGTCATATATCCCTTGCACTATTAACCAAAAAACATTACCTAAAGTAATTGACCCTATTATATTGCAATAGCATAAGCAACTTCATTTGCTTCTTGAATATTTTTGAAATATTGAACTAGAGATCATCTTTTTTGTACTGTGTTGTTTCTCAACAGATTTTAATTAAGCGCAATGCTTGGTCCTTTAGATTGTTCTCTGCACATTTTTTTTTTAAAAATAATTTCATTAACTCGTAGCATAAGAATGCTCGGGTAGAGTTTCGAAATACAAATAGGATCAACCCTCAACCGGAAAAACAACATTTCAAACCGATAACTAACTAAACAAAGAGGTTTAAGAGCTTCAAAGAAAATCCGAGGACGAAGGCCACCAAAACTTTTGTCACAAGCCCAAAGCACCATGGGAATACAAAGTGATCGAGAAACTAGACCAAGTAGAAGCGCCAAAACAAGATGAGAACCATCAAAACCGTACCAAAGATTCCAAACTTGAGAAACCAAACTACCACAACCGAACAAGGAGATTGAGATTAACCGAGCCAACAGTCCAACACAAAGAAACACACCCACACAACAAAACAAATGGTAGATCTTAACGAAATGTTGGAAAAGGCCACAGGAGAACTTTAGTGCTGTACAAACTTAAATCAGCCTCAACTGGAACACCATCAGAAAACTCACATTGAGCCAAAAAACAAGCTTTAGAAACTTAATTCTTAGAGGAAAGAAAAAAGAAACATCATCACGTACACACATATAATAGCTGCAACAATATATATTCTCCAATTGATTCATAAAACTTGCAAGAAAGTCGAACTATTTGA
>CM051458.1:35344528-35366568 GCA_028274465.1 Plantago ovata
GCATTACGTGTACAGTGTTCCTGAGCGCAATGTGGAAGGATAGACAGCAAGCAAGGAGGGAAGATTGGTAGGATTTATCATGTTCCCCCCGGTAACTGGTGCTTTATACCAGCTCTCAGGATAATGCTGAATCATAATAAGGGTGTGCTACCTGCTTTTGAACAAGATTGAGAACGGTGAATGAATGGTGTTGTCTATGAAACGTACCGTGACGGGCCTTGCTAGCACTAGGGCTGCTTGATGATGATGCTGCGTATATTGATGGCATTAAGGAGGCATTCTTTTTGGTGTTGTGTTTGGGGTTACATACCTCGGCAGTTGTTTCCATGCTTCTTATGTCTACTAGTATGTCTAGACCAAAGCATGTTTGGGAGAACACTTGGATGTATTTATCGGGATGATATAAGCATACGTATGCGGGAATCAGTTTAAACAATCCAGGTACGTATGTGTTGTGAGCTATTATCGGTTTTACTGATTTTTTTTTTATTATTAACACGTCGTACAATGTAAGATTTGCCACTGAGTGAAGGAACAACGGAACACTCTTGCTCTTTCTGCAAATTCAGGGTGACACCTGAAGACGGAATGGTTGCAGTTTGATCAATACGAAGGTATGAAACTTCCGGATAATGTTGTCGGTTTGGTGATGGATTGAACAAGTTAATTGCCGAAGAGATGACATATGATTTTGCATGAATTGCAAGCTGATGCGCATTGCCAATGTTGTTATCCGTGGTTGACGGACAACGAACAGAAGAAATAATTATCACTATGATCATGGATTGCTATTGAATCAGAAACAGGTGTGTGTGTTTTTCGTCTATGGTTATTGGGTTGTACGGGCAAGACGTTCCTCTGGAGAGAACATTATGCTCAGCTATTCGTGGTCGAGGTGATATATTGTCCTCCAGTGCTTCGAGTGGCATTCTCTTCTCTTCCTCGGGGTCGTACTGCGCATTCTAGAATTTAGATTTATTATACCTATAGAGGTTGATGAGCCGACCATGTGCAACCGAATAACTCCGACCGCGATCGTTGCCCGCGTTGATAAAACGCTGCAAGTTGATCATTTGGGATGAAGCTCCCATGACAAATAAGTTTTGTTTTGAGGCTCTTGATAGGAGTTTGAGGGATGTTATTAGAGGTCCGGATGATTTGACGAACGCTAAACCGTTTGGTGGAAAGGTTATTGTGTTTGGTGGTGATTTCCGTCAGATTTTGCCCGTTGTACCCAAGGGTAGCAGGCATGATATTGTCCATGCAACACTATGTTCTTCTAACCGTATATGGAGATATTGCAAGGTGTTGAATCTCACGAAGAACATGCGATTGCAGGTTAGTATATAATTTGTACTTCATTATCATGTGTGTTCTGTTGTATTTAGTTTCTTAGTGTTTATGTTTATTGTTGTAGTCTGGAAGTTCAGCTGAGGAAGTTGCTAATATAAAGGAGTTTGCTGATTGGTTGTTGCGTGTCGGAGATGGTGTGGAAGGGGGCGATAACGATGGTGAGGTTGATTTCAAATTGTCAAAGGATATACTCATTCTTGAAGCTCCGGATGATCCTATAGCCGCAATGGTGAAATCTACATATCCATCTCTTTTGGATCATGTTGGAGATGGAGCTTATTTTCAGGATAGGGCTATACTGGCGCCGACAAATGAGGTAGTAGAACAGATTAATAACTACGCCATGGAGTTGTTGCCGGGTGATGCAGTTGAGTATATGAGTTCTGATAGTATATGCCTGGATGAGGATGATGTTGTCAATCGAGAGGATGTTTATTCGGTTGAATTTCTAAATACAATCAGAACTTCTGGCCTGCCAAACCACTTGATCCGATTGAAGGTTGGTTGCCCCGTTATGCTCTTGCGTAACATCGACCCGGCGGCTGAACTTTGTAATGGAACTCGGTTGGTGGTGACGGATCTTGGTGAAAAGATTATACAGGCGAAAGTAATTCATGGGAAGTATGCCGGCAATAGAGTTTACATACCGCGGATGGTTCTTTCACCTTCTGACCACACCAAGTTTCCAATACGATTCCGGCGCCGACAGTTTCCTATTGCTATCTACTACGCAATGTCTATCAACAAGAGTCAAGGACAATATTTGGGTAATGTTGGCCTCTATCTTCCTAATTCAGTTTTCAGCCATGGTCAGCTCTATGTTGCGTTTTCTAGAGTTACTAGCAAGAAAGGGTTGAAGGTTCTAATACTTGATCAAGATGGTAAACCCACCGACACTACCACTAATGTAGTGTACAAAGAAGTCCTTTGGAAGTTGCGATGAATGCTCCTTTGTATTTCCTTTGCTATACATTGATTATGAATTTTCTACTTTGACTCGAATTACTTCATTATAATACTTTACTTTACTTTAGACATTTTTTTACGATTATCTTTGAATAATCTTTTCTTTAATGAATATAAGATAAGAATTATATCATACCGTGGCATCGCCACGGGTATGTACTAGTGATTTGGTAAAGTTGTGATGCTTGTCTCAAAATTTGACAAGATTTGATTTGATATATTTAATTTAATATGGTAGTAATAAAGAGATAATTCAGGGATTTCTCTTTTGAAAATATTACCAAACTTAACACAAATCACTAATTTGTAGAAATGTTCTCACTAAATTGTAATTCCTCTGGAAACCTTATAGTTTTCCACTTTATTTTTGTTGACTGTTTTATGTCCCGTTTGACCTCAAATTAATCATAATTGATTACGAAAAAATTAATTTTAAAAGTTATATTATACAAATATAAGAAGTATACTTTCATGATATAATTTTTAAAATTATTTTTTCGTAATAAATTATTATTAATTTGAGATAAAACCAAATATCAAAAAGTCAACAAAAATAAAGTGCAAAACTATAAAGTTTTCGGAGAAATCAATTTAGGTCACAATTGAACTAAATTGTTTTTTTTAGCTCGCCCGATGGTGTGCATTTGGATAGGACTTTAACTGGGTCCAATTGTCAAACGGTCCATGTAATGGAAAAGTAGGCTAGCTTACTTCCATAACCGAGGCTGAAGCCCAATTCGAAAACAAAGCCTAAACATAAACATAACCGCCGCAAAACTAACTTGGCCTCCGTCCGTCCGTAATCTTCTACCTTTGCCCTACCGTACAACCGAGCTGTAAACAATGGGAAAAACTGAGTACATGAAGCTGAAAGGAAGCCAGAACTTTAGGCTTCGGCTAGTTTTATCGACCTTATCCTCCACGCCAATCCTCATCGACGACATACGCTCCGACTCCACCTGGCCGGGTCTCCGCCCATACGAGGTCTCCTTTCTCCGCCTCATCGAGAAAATCTCCGATGATTGCTCTGTTGAAATCAATGAAACTGGTACATCTGTTTTTTTTTTTTTTTTTTTTCAATTCCTTTCCAGCTATTGCCAAATTGAATTTACTGTATGTATCATCATTTCCACTAATTGAGCTGATATTAGATGTAATTTATGACCTAATTCCATAATTACAATTGATTAATTTAATTTGAGGTCGAAAAAGTCAATGAAAGTGTTAAAACTAATTTTGGGACGAAGTCAGTAGCATTTCCTAAAACCAGGTCTATTTACTGTTTTAAGAATGTGAAGTGCTCCATGACTATTAGATTATTAATTACATGTATGCATAATGTTTGAGAGAAATTATAGTATTGGAAAACTTTGCTGCTGTTGTGTTGTTAAGGTACAAAGCTCAAGTACAAGCCGGGGATATTGATGGGTGGGAAGTACTTGCAACACGACTGCGGGACGAGCCGGGCCATGGGGTATTTCTTGGAGGCGTTGATATTGCTGGGTTTGTTTGGGAAGAGGTCACTAAATATCAAACTCAAAGGTACTTATGCTTACTGCCTTGTGTTTGTTTAATGCCAGTTGAAGATAGGAATGTGGAGCAAATGCAATTGGTTTGTTAGTTATTGTTATGTTTTGTAGCTTTTGGGCATGGAAATGTCTGATGATGATGAGACGATTGTTTGTTGTGTTTTGTATGTACGGGTTGTGTGCATAAAGATTAAAGAGTGAAGTGTGCTTTATGAGGTTATTGGTATGTTTTGTAGCGTTTAGGCATGGAAATGTCGATTGACTAGGTCATTGTTAGGGCTGTAATACGAACCGAACGAACCGAACAGGAGACTTATCGAACGTTCGTTCGTTAAGCATATGTATGTTCGGTTCGTGTTCATGTTCGACGAACAACTCAGAATCCGTTCATGTTCGGTTCGTTAAAGTAATACGAAGTTCGTGTTCGTTCGTTTATGTTCGTTCGGTAATGTTCGTTTGTGTTCGTTCGCGTTCGTTTTCGTTCGTTAAAACAGAAAAAGCCTAAAAACCAACAATATTAATACTACAAAATTCATTTAAAAATCCTGCAAAAAGTGTCCAAAATATTATATAATTAGTAACTCAGAGTCTTGAAGGTTCAGTTCATAAACACAAAATATAAAATCTCCAAGGTTCAGCCGTTCAGTTAATAAACACAAAATATAACTACTACAAAACATGGTTCAGTTCATAATTCATAATGTATCCAAGGGCCAAGCTCCACACAAAATATAAAGTCTCCAAGCACAATCTTCTCCAGCTCCATCAATAATCTACAAACATAAAAATAACAACACTAGAATCAGAAATAAATCAGAAATAAATCAGAAATAAATCATTAGGCCAGAATTGGTCGTTTTTTTTTAAATTGTTTAGTTCTACTTTAGATGTATTTCTCGTAATGGTACAGGGATTTTCTTAATCTTCATTTAGTTCCTGCATTATAGAAATTCAGCCATTTTGGAGCCAGCAACCACAATTCTTCATATCTATTTTCTTCTGCCTATCAGATGTATAATTCAGGTAGTAAGCTAGAGAGTGAAGACACAACCAAACAACTTCAAGACAATATTTTAAATGAAGCAATTTCAGACATCAATAACACTTCTATCACCTCTCGTTTCTCTTTTCCAACTCTCACAGAAATCTTCATAGTAGGTCTTTTATAACTGTAATTCTCCTGATTTAAGCATGCTACTTCACCAAAAGCAAATAATCAAACACATACGAAACACATACCACCTACCAAAATGCCTAAATCAATGCAAACCGTATGATGCAAAGCAAGATATATGTGACTTGTGTACATGTGCCATGAAACTCCTCAAGTGCAAAACACAATCAACAGAATAACCCTTATTTATCGCAGCATGGTAAGCGCAAGTGCTTATCTACCAGAGTAAGATATTAAAACAGCATTTTACCATCATCTTCCAAGCAAGGTATCCAACAGGGCCACCCTTATTCCCATCCTTATCGCCATTCAAGGATTGGGTATCACAACCATATAGCTCAGATTAAAAAACAGCATGCCGGTGATGTATAAATCAAGAAAAGAAGAAAAGATTGAAACTTTAAAACGAAATCCCTAAACCCGGATTAAAATTTCCAGAGAAACAAAACTGAAGTGAAAGAGCAGAAGGAAAAAACTGAAGAGAACCATAGATTTCGAAGGTTTCTTCACCTTTTCTGGTTTGCTCGGTGGTCGACAGATTGAGCGGCGCCGGTGGACGTCGGATCGAGCGGCGGGATCGACGGCGACGGGTGTGGTGGGTCCGTGGGTGTTAATGGATATCGATGGGTGTGGCGCGGTGGTTGTGATATCGATGGGTGTGGCGCGGCCGCACGGTGGATATCTTTTGTGATATCGATGGCGACGATGGGTGTGACGGACGACGGGTGTGGACTGTGGTGGGTGTTAATCGATATCTTTTGTGTATCTGGAATAGCCCTAGTGTGTGTGGGTGGAAAAATGGAAATAGAAATGAATAGAGATAAGATATGAAAGGTAATAAAGCATCTAGGTTAATGATAAGAAAGTATATATTAAATTAATATATATGTATATATATTTATATAATATATTATATTATATTATACAATGTTCGCGAACGGTTCGTGAACACCCGAACATAAATTAACATGTTCGTGTTCGGTTCGTTAGCTTAACGAACATGTTCGCGAACCGTTCGAACTTGACCGAACCGAACGTTTGACCGAACATTGACCGAACGAACTAGCGAATGTTCGCGAACGTTCGGTTCGTAATACAGCCCTAGTCATTGTTGTGTTTTGTGTATACGGGTGTGTGCATTAAGAGTAAAAGTGAAGTATGCTTGAGGTTGGTTGTGGAAGTGAGCTGTGCGTGTTGTGAGTGTGGATTTCGGAGATGAAATGTTTCATTTGTTGTTGTTCAGTGATGGTCTGTTTGCTGAAAATGTCATATTAGTAGCTAGTTAACTGCTCAATAAAAACTGATGGAAGCTGGATAGTTCGAGTATAACACGTCATCATTAGCGAATTACACTTATCCTGTACGTATAATTGGGAGAAATAACCAGATTAAGAGAGCTATTGAATTTTAGAAAAAAATCAAGTACTGATCAGGAATGAACACATTAGGCTAATGATTGTTGTAGTAAAGATGAAATTGCCAGTGAAAGTACTGACCAAATTCAAGAGTCCAGGACCTAGAGTTAACTGACCTGATATTATCCACTTGTTACGAGCTTAATGATAGTTGAGTCCAAGTTGAGTGTGTTGTTATATTTTGAAGAGAACGCTTTTTGTGGTGCCAAGTGACTTTTTAGTGAGTGCCCACTGCCCTCTTCTTCATTAAAGAACTATTCACCAAAGATTGAATTCTCTATCCAGGTATTACAAATGACGCCAAGGATCCGTCTGTTGATACCTTCCAATCTACAGCATTCCCCATATTGTCGAGGTTTGGAGTAGATTCGGAAGGACTGAACCTGAAAATTGAGAGGAGGGGTGTGCCTCCTCTAGGTGGTGGAGAAATTACTCTCTCAGTACCAGCCATCCCAGATAGTTTAAAAGTAAGCAATCTCATGCCATCCGCATGTTAATTTTTCCATATATTTGTTCTGGTATCTCCAATGCATGTCCTCAAATTATTATGCTAACTTTTGTTATTTCTGTTCAGGCTGTTACATGGATAGATGAGGGCCTGGTGAGAAGGATTAGAGGGGTTGCGTTCTCAACGAGAGTGGCTGTCTATTTTCAGCACGCCATGATACAAGGAGCCCGTAGTATTTCAATAATATGCTTCCAGATGTTCGCATCCATACAGACCATGCAATTAAAGAAAGATCTGCAAAGTATGCTTATTGCAACACCATTACACTCTTTTGAAATATAGACTTCATACATGTCATAGTTCTGCCCAAATATTCCCTAATTTACTCCTGAGTTTGATAAACTATTAGAACAGCCCCTATTTGAAATATCTTTGTTTTTTTTGTACTATTTTTCTTTAAAAAGACATTTCCGTGTTTTACCTGTTCAAACTCATGGTCTTCTGACATACTTTGTAACCCCCATTGAACTGTTAAGAGAATCAAAATATTGCTCCGTAATGCTAACTCTTTTTCATTTACATGCAGATCACCTGGTTATGGGATTTCACTTCATGCCTTAACTACATCGGACTGTGTTATATCTGTGGACACTGCAGTTTGCCGAGGATCCGAAGAATTGAAAATTGATGATGATGAGGATAATACTGACCGAGATCCTCCAGATGTAGTAGGTGTACAAATTGCATCAGCACTCTTTGCGGAGATTGAACAAGGGGGAGTAGTGGATTCGACTCATCAGGTAAGCACCAGAAGTATTTACATACCGTCTTTCAGTACTTACATTCTTCTTCTTTTTGAATGTTATAGACTCATTTACTTTGTTGCATCTCATCTGATAATGACTGTTGTATTTATTTTCAGGGTTTGTTGTTTCTTCTCTGTGCATTGTGTCCTCAAGATGTGTCAAAAGTTCGCGTGGGAAAGCTTTCTCCCTATGCAATAGACGTACTGAGAAATATTAGAGATTTCCTTCATGTGAAGTTCGTTATTACTCCAGATCCAGCTACTGGGACCGTCATTCTAAAATGTGTTGGAAGTGGCCTGAAGAATCTGTCGAGGAAAGTATCGTAAGATACGAATAAGGTGAAGTTAACTGCTGCAGAGTTCCTGCAAGCATGTATTTCGCCTTCCCTCGAACCTGTTGTTGATCCTTCACGTTCATTCATGGCAGAATACTAGTGAGACACAAACAGTATCATTTTTGGCAATGTGATTTGTATCTTTTTAATTCCCTGAAAACTTGTGGAGCTATACAAATCATTCTTATAATCTTAGTATCATCCTATGTAATGTTATCTCCTTTGTGAGAATTTTAGGTATCAGTTCCAGCAGTGTCTTTTACACAATCGTCCAAATCCATTGTGTTTTGGTCCAGATTTAGTCTTTTACACATCAAAACCAGTCGAAACTTGATTAGGTGGGCATCTGGTACGACTTGATTAGATTAGTCAATCCCATCAATTATCAATAACCAGAGACAGATCACCATGATCAACCAAGAAAGAAGAGGGAAAAGAAATGAAGTTGATAAATTCACAAGGTAACTAAATCTACTGTATCTATGATCTGTCACACGGTGTACGATTGATGAATCGTCTCAATGTCGAGGTTCTTCATTTTCACCACTGATTCGACGTGGCCTTTCAGGGTATGTAGTTCTCTTAGCCTTGCCATCTCAACACGACGTTTAGCTTCTTCAACAATCCGATTGAGTTCATTATGATTACTACGTTCAGCTTTCTGCGTATCTGGAAGTCCATGGAGAGTCCTCTGTGCCTGTGCCCACTTAAGCTCACAGTCTTCCTTTCCGAAATCCTTCTTCCTCATAAATGCAATCTGCCAAAAGAGTATCATACGAAAGCATTCAGTTAGCAAAAGTTTTATAAGTTCACACAGTGAACAAGCCATTTTCATTTCCATACCCTTTGCTCAAAGACAAGGTTCCAAGCAGTTCCACTCAAGATGTATCTGATAGCGAACTTGATGATATCGAGTGGGATATATGTTATGATGTTATACAACCATATAACCCCGGCCCAGCCCCATCCTATCCCTTCAATCGCAGCAAAGTTCCAGTTTGCGTATACTGCAATCACCGTAGCAATCTGCCATCACACAGACAAATGAAGGTAAGAGAAAGGTACTTGATAACAATTTCTTAGCAACGCACAAATGATTGAGCAGATATTTTACACAGACAAATGAAGGTAAGAGAAGCTTCCATACCTGCGTAATATTGTGTTTGTTTATACATGCAACTGCATGACTAGATACACAGAGAACAATAATAATCAAACTAAATAACTAGTGCACAGAAAACAATATAATCATGACTAAACGCCAATATACAATTAGCATATATAATCATAACCAACCCATGGCATGAAATTCGCATCTACAATGCTACGTTCCAACCTAGCATCCGCCAGACAATAAGAAAAGAACAAAGAAGCAAATGTATGATTTTATCGATAATCATACAGCTGAATGTAAAATTCATAACAAGTTTAGCAAGGTAGCAGATCCGCATTGGACTGGTAAGCAATTTAATAAGTTATAACAGAAATTGCAAAATGTGGTGGCGCACATCGAGTGTGTAAAAATGCATTTAAGATGTATCATTCAGCCGAGAAATCAAATGACAAGATCATCAGGTCCAAATATAAAAGTGGAGATATATCAGTCTCATCAAAACTAAAACATCACATAGCAAAATAAAATCAAGCCAAAAGAACGATAAGAGAAAAAGTAGAAACATAATAAATGTTTAGCAGTTTTGCAAGTATGTAAAATAAGTTAAGAACAGAGTTGCATATAAGTATTCTAATTTGGAAGATTAGGACTTACAGTTCATTGTTCCATATAATGGTGTCAATATGAAACAAGCAACAAATATGTGTTTTGTTACTGCTGCACACTATCAAAAAACAATAACACAGGTGATTAATCATGAGGCTATATAGCTAATCTAGTGGCTTTATGTCAAAGTACGGATTAAACGTAATATATACTCAAACATAGAGGTGCAAATTGGTGAGGGCCTTAATTTACTTCCTTGGCAAAGGCAAACTGTTAATTATCTGATGCGTACATCACTTTACATTAAGCATAAACAACACCTAGTCTATGTTCGTTCCATGCACCATAAACCAATTATAAAAACAGTTTTTATTAAATCGAAGAGTAGGACTCTTAATGTCCTTTAGCGTTTCATTGCTCTCCAAGAATCAAACAATATCATCTCAACCCTAATATCTCAAAGAATTACCAAAATTCAAATATAAATTCAGAAATGGAATACAAATCGATAAAGCACACGGAATAAAATACGAATCGATTAAAAACATACGAACCTGAATTGATATCGACAGCAAACAAAGACACTAGCAAGGAATCAAATGTATAACTCGAAGAGGTGGTGACGGCTAGGCGTGAAGGCGTCAAAGAGAAGGGATCGAACGGACGTGAAGGATTTTTTGAATTTGTTAGGCGGACTAAACAACCGTTAGGGTTATGGAGGATCGGATTTTTTTTGAAATTAAACAGAGAACGGTTTGTTAGGGTTATGATGTTTAGGATTTTGTGAAGACGTCAAAGAGAAGGAATCGAACGGTAACATCGGATTTTTTTGAAATTGTCTAAACAGAGAACGGTTTGTTAGGGTTATGAAGTTTAGGAATTTTGAATAATACATATTTTCTTTGATGAGTGTTTGCAATTCGTTGGTATCCTAGTGTTTAGGGTGAGCGATTTTATTCCTCCCAATCCGTGTTCGATCCCATTCGGCGTATTATTTTTAGTAGGTGCGAATGTTTACTTTACAACTCAAAATCTTGGACGAATATGCCCTTGTAAACCCATTCGTACTTTACAACCTTAAAAGAAAAGGTTGTAAAGGGTTATAAAATGATCAAACAGTGATCCAACGGTCCAGATCACGTTTACAACCCTTTACAACCCTTTACAACTCTTTACAACCCATTACAGTTGTAATTGCTTAAGGTTACGCAATTACAGCGCCTGCGTGACGCAAGAATTACCCTTTGTGATGTTATCTCATCTTACAACACATTTGGAACCTGTTCTTAAATCTGAATGTTGCCTAGGCTTTAAGGTGTTAATGGCAGTGATTAAACTTGTTTCCTTCGTGTCAATTAGTTTTTCATATTGCTCTTTTGTAATGTTGTTGATTTACTTTAAGAAGGTGTTGTGTTAAAAATCGAGACCGAACTTAAACGGCGAACCCGTAATTTTATAGAATCGAAAAACTTAAAAAATCACAATTTGAACATAAACGGGGACAACCGGCGTGCCCAAGTACCTATCCCGGGCGTGCCCTAGGCACACGCCCGGTACTGGCTAGCGCACTCCCGGTACCAGTGTTCGGGCGCCAGTACCGGTAGTGTGCCTGGGGGACGCCCGGGACAGATACCTGGGCATGCGGGGTGCCGCCGTTTATGTCAAAATTGTGACTTTTTGAGTTTTTCGGTTTTATAAAATTACGGGTTCGAACCTAAAATTCAAAATTTGACAAATTTTGAATAAAATATTGTATTTGAAATATAATTAGGATTATTTGGTAACGTATTTCGGACTCCCTGCGAGATAAATCAGAAGAGGATGTGCTAGGTAGTTATAACTACCCATGTAGAAGTACCAAAATACCCTTCTGGCTCAAATTATTTGTTCTTCAAAGAGAGGGCATTCTGGTCAATTAATATTTTTGAATTTTCCCTCCAATTTGTGTATGTTGAATTAGTTTTGATGGTTATGTTAAACTTTACCTGTGCATGTGCACGCCAGGTGCCCCAGTTTATGTCCATTTACACAAGACATCACAAAAGAATGGTAAACCGAGGCTCTAAACGTGGAAAACGGCGTAGACGCGCGCTCTGTGAGTGTCAGGTCAAGAAGAAACACTTACGTTCTTATTTCATATGTATCATCAATACTTCCGTTCCACATTATGAGTCTCATTAGTCAATTGCTCTGTACCATCAAGTCATACATTCTTGTATTGCTATGTATTATAAAGACTACTTACGTTATTAATCGTTATGCCTCGCCAAGACTTACGCTCTTAATTTTCCAGTAGCACGAACACTTACATTATAAATTCCTCTGTACCATCATTATGACTGACGCTCAACCATATGCGTCTCCACCGATGTTGCTCAATCAAGTTCAAGACGTGTTATGGCCCACAATTTTTACCCTAAACACTATACCATATACCCTATACCCTAACCTTATACCCTATACTCTAAACCCTAAACCCTATACCCTATATCCTAAACCTCGAACCCTAAACCCTATACACTATACCCTCAAATAATAACAACTGCTAAATACTACTACTAATAATAATAATATTTTAAAGTAAAAAATAAATAAAAAAGAATATGTTGGCAGTTGTGCCAATAAAAATTTCGTCCAACTCTTCAACTTCCTTATTTCATCTTTGGTCTATTCTCTCTTCTCCGGTCGTCTTACTTCCCCTCCTCCTGAACGAACCCTTCTCCGTCTGTGAACCAACAATGACAAACTTACAGTCGCATCCTTCCAAAGGCACTGTCAGTTTTACAAGGACGATCACACCCGCCGACGAGATAGCCTTGGTAAGCTCTCTGTTCCGAATTGAACTTCACCCTTTACTATGTCGTTTTGAACTGTACATCATATCTGCTTGGGGTTCATAGTTTAAGTTACTTTAGAACCACATAAACTCAATTGCATGATTGATCGGACTATTATATGATTAATTACTGCCATGAATTCAAGATTAGAGAATTTGTGAGTATTTTAGAACTAGCATACTTCTTGATGTTGAAGATTAGAGAGTTTTGTTAATCATCCAACTAGATCCTGTCAGTTGCTTGATTATTCATTAGAAGATTAGTGTGGTATACTAGGGTTTACTAGTAAGATCAATGCATGTACTTTTATCTATTTAAATTTTTGGTTATTAGCATTGTGTACTCTTTGCAAAGGCTATGAAGTCTTGTGGGGATAATTTGACCAGTGGGTGTTAAATTAGTATGTTACGAGTAGATACCTCTTTTTAGGTTGCAATGAGGTTGAATGCTCATTATCTGCTTAAAGTTTACCATTTATAAGGCTGTACTCTGTTGCTTTGTGTTCCCCATTTCTCTGCTAATATTCACGTGTCACATTTTATAGGCAATACCCCATGATTTCCAGAGAATGTGTTTCGACCGTGTCCCACGAAAGCTCTGGGTATGGGCAGGGGATATGATTCAGACTAAAGTTCAAGTTGAGTTGAGGGATGGCTCATACTCCTTGGTTAAAGGTTGGTCAGAATTCATGGTACATATGGCATCCAGTTGCAGGAAAAGCTGACGTTCCACTGGCTTGGACGTGAGAACCTCTTTGTGACAGTGTATGGTCACAATGAAGTTAGGCGTGTGCCTGAGCGATTGACTGGTGGCTCCCAAGATGATAACCCGACTTCAACATTGTTCAGCAGTCGTGATTACAGAGAACGACTATTGAGTAAGCATAATTATTACATTATTAGATATTCGTATAAATGTTTAATTAACACAAGTCAATTCTGATTCAGGGTTTCAGGCTCCCTCACCTTTGATTAGCGGCGAGACTGATTACAAGTACCTGGATTCAGGAAAGGGAAAGAAGAAGATGAGATCAACATCTTTGGTTGATGATGAATCTGTCAGATGAGGTAGAGTAGTTTTTTGTTATCACTTGTATATGTTTAGTGTATATGTTATACTAATGGACTGCTGTAATGTTTTCAGATGCATCATTTCCATCCAAGGCTGGACCCAAGGTCCCAATCCACTGTCCAGTAGATGTGGATTCTTTCTATCAGCAGGTATTCAGTAATGACTAATATTACATTGGTGCATGATTTTTCTGTCTTCTCATCTTAAAAGTGATCTTCTGATGGTAGTGATAGCTGTGTGGTCATGTCATGGTGCTTATGTGTTATGCCAGTTTTCTTGTATGATGATGTTTTGTGATATTCACTTCATTATTGGAACTATTGGTGATGAATTGTAATATGTTGCACTGTAATCTGTATCACTTGGTGAAGAATTGTAGTCTGTAATCTGAGATTCATTATTGGTGCATTGTAATATGTAATCTGTAGCACTCATTGCTTGTGATAGTGGATGTAGGTTTCAATCGAAACCGAACCACGTTAAATTATGTGTGTTGATTTCATTACTTGTAATTTAATTGAGTATCGAGTAGTTAGGGTTCATAGTTCACACGATTTGGGGATAAATCATTGTTGGTTGCTATTTTTTACAACATTATTCACTCAGTTTGTGTTGTTGATATATGATACTTTCTTTTTAAACAGAACTTGCCAATGTCCTTTATTGATGCACATGTGAAACCAGGAAGATACGCAATCCAGCTCAGTTTTGAGGGCAAGAAGGATTATGTTGTGACCCTGGACTATGAAGAAGATGAACCTCCATGTTTCACTGATGGTTGGAGCGGATTTATGGTTGCGATGGAAATGACCCATGGTGATCGTTTTCTCCTTGTGGTGCAAGACATGAGTGAGTACAGATGGGTCGTGTACCGTCTCCCGTCCAAATAGAATATTGTCAGGATGTTTAACTTTTGGCATTCAACTCCGTACATTTCAGAACAGTTTTAGGATTAATATTTGAACTATTTCTACCTTTTGAAGTGCAAGCTTAGCATTTTGTATATATTTTGGTACAGTGTAGCACTATTAACTAGCCAGATTTGTGCTTATAATACTAATCTTAATTGTGGAAGTTTTTATGTTTAGGCTTTTTGTGGAAGGTTTCTTCAAGTTTGTAACACCCGTTTTTTTATTATTTATTTAATTATTTAATTATTATTTTACTATTAATTATTTATTTTAGTTAATTAATTACCAGAGTAAATTATTTATTCGGTAATTAATTAATTATTTCCGCGTAAGTTAGTTCGTTTCGTTTCGTTTGGATTAAGCTGGACTATGTGATCTGCTAGCTTTTGGCCCAATTCTTTGGCCCAGTCAAAGCCTGCTTGACCGGTCCACTAACTTAACCCTAACCCTAGTCTTCTCCATCTTTGCCTCTCTCTCTC
Source organism: Plantago ovata (assembly GCA_028274465.1). Lineage (NCBI taxonomy): Eukaryota > Viridiplantae > Streptophyta > Magnoliopsida > Lamiales > Plantaginaceae > Plantago > Plantago ovata. Next base: position 35,359,572 of record CM051458.1, read on the forward strand.
TCTTCTCCTTTACGCCCCATTCTGAAGAAAGAACAAAGAAGAAAATCAAACTTCTTTCCTCCTCTTGTCTCTCGCCATCATCAATTCACCATCTCCACTAATCAATAATCATCAAACCGCAACCATCCTCATCTCCGTTCACCGCCGCCGCCGCGGTTACTTTCCGCCGTCACAGTCCGATACGCGCGCCGCTGCCGCCGCACTTCGCCTTGCCGCCGCTCGTCTCTGTCTCTGTCACCGCGCCGCGCCGATCCCAAGATCGACCGATCTGTTCGCCGTTCGTTTGCGCATCCGCCACCACCGAACGATCGCTTGTGCCGCGCCGTTTCGCTCTGCTCGCGCCGCTCCATTCGCTGCCTGTTCCGTTCGACCCGTCTGCGTCGTTTGCCGCCGCCACTCTCGGTCGTTGAATCGATCGATCGATCCGCCGCCGCACGATCGATTCGCCTGGCCGGTTTCGTCCGATCTGGTCGGTTCTGTCTGTTCCGGTCCAACTCAGTAAGCCATTCCTTCCTTGACCGGTTTGGATTTCAATTTCGATTTCGATTCGAATCTTGGTTTAATTCCCTTTTTCTTTTCGATTTATTCAAATTGCAGATTGTTCAACCTGTTAGTTCGATTCGAAGGTAAATTTCGTTTTTCTTTACTGCTGCTCTCGATTCGAATCTCGTATTCTCGTTTTCTATTCTGGACATTTTTACCCTTGGACAATTTTACCCCTGATCGATCTGACATTGTAATTTATTTCGAACCGAGAACCGAGACTTAGGTTGTTAGTTTAGTTACTGTTTGCTGGACTTGTGAATTTATTGACCTCGTATATTGACTTGATTTCCTGTTTGACCTCGAAAGGACTTTTGGACCGTGTTGTTCTGTTTTCGAACTTTGTGGACTGATTTGGGAAACCTTAAAACCTAAAAGACCTTTTTGCAGTTTTACCGTTGACCGTAGTTGACTGACAGTAGGCTTTTATCGTAAATCTTTTTGCTTTGAGAAGACTGTTTGATGTATGGAGAATACTGGTTCGTTTGTACTGTCTGTTTTCAAAAAGGGTTTTCTTGCAATTTACCACTGAGGGTATTTTGGTAATTTTCAGAATCTGAAAATCGAAAGAGTTTCTGAAAATGTTTTAAACTTAGTTTCTGTTTTGTAAGTTAGTATTGACTTGACTTGCTAGCTTAGTTGGTTAGGTTCTTGCTTGACTAACTTAGAGGTCCCGAGTTCGAACCCCGACTTTACCATTCTTTTTTTCAACCTTTTTCCTTCCGTCCGTTCGACTTCTAAATTGTGTTTAGTACTTTCTTGTTAGGTTCTCCGTTGTTCGTAAACCCGTAAGCTTATTTCTTGTTGAAGGTCGTTTGCTCGCAAGCTAAGGTGAGTGTTCACCCCTAAACCTATTATTTGCGAAAAACTGGAAGGCTATGTGACTGTTTGTACCTATTACTATCTACTGTTTACTGTATGCTTCCGCGTAAAAGTATAAGTCCTAAGTATGACTTTTGGATTTCTGTTATTGCTACTCTGTTCTGTACTGACCTTTCTGCAGGAACACCTCTCGGTGTTAATTGTTTGTATCTGTTGTTCGGTGTCTGTTCTGTTTCTGTGTGACCGGTCGATTAGGTTATGGTTAGGTAGGCTTGGGTAGTAGAGGACTATCGGGTTTGCTTGATCGTGGCCTAGTCTATTCCCTTTTAGGCGCGAGGCAGAAGTCGCTGAGGTCTATTAGGGTCGTAGGATCTGTTTCCCCAAAGTACACGGGGGTTTCTGTTTCTGTCCGGAGTTATGCATCCTCTGGAGGGAGTTATAAGGGCATTCTGGGAGTAGGAGCAATAAGGCGGGCTGCACCAACGGTCTACAACGTTTCTGTTCTGTTAATCTGTTATACGTGCTCTGTTTTGTTGCTCGTTTTCTGAAAAGGATTTTGGTTTTAAAAACTGTTTACTTTCTGTTTTAACTTAGAACCTCACTGAGATCCTTTATCTCACACTCTTTTGTTTTTTCCAAAATTCCTTCCTTCCAGATGCTGCTGAGGATGTGCGTGACTAGGAAGCCAGCGACTGAGAGAAGGGTCTGGGGTGTCACGGGTTTCTTTTCCAAATAAGAAGATACACTTTTATTGTTTTCATTCGTTGTCTTTTCGAACTTGAGTTGTCATTGAATATTATTTATTGTCGTTAGCGTCAAAGATTGTTTTGGGCATTTATTGCCGACCGTTGTTATTAAAGTATTTTCGAATTTCTTTTCCAAGAAAATATTTTGTTTTCAAAACCGGTACCGTTACAGTTGGTATCAGAGCTTGAGTTAAAACTCGAGCTTGCTAGGATAGGATCTTTTGACCTTTGGGGTGTGTGTGAGGGTCCGAGTCGCTGGTTAGGTCTTGTTTTTTTTTTTTTTCTGTTTCTTTTCTGATTCGAGTCTTACGTACTAACCTTGAACCGTCTCTTCATCTTCTCTGTTCTGTTTCTGACTACCTCTGACCCGTTCTGAAACTGTTGATCTTCCGTGGTTGCTTGATTCTGACGAGGTTATTAACTAGTTAACTACGCGTGTGCTTACAGATAGGTATGAGTTCTGAGAAGAGAGTTATTCGTTATCGTCTAGTCGAAGGAGAATTCAACCCGTATACCTCCGTTCCTGTTGTTGGCGTTTACCCTGGATTCGTGATGGATAGAGTCGTGCATGAACGTGATCACTACTGGCTGGAGAACTTTAAGCTTCGAGATGTGATAGCAACGAAGGAAGCAGAGATCGGATTTCTGAAGACGGCCTTACGCGCCGCAAAGGAGCACTCTGGCTTTGTTACGTTAACCGCGTCTAATGTTGGCAACCGGATTCCCAGGAGGAAGGCTCGGAGGACGTTTCCCGAGGGTTGCGGACCATCCCGTAGAGGAAAGAGTGAAGACGAAGAAGAATCCGAAGAAGATCCAGAGGAGGACTCCTTTGAGGGAGAAGGAGGAGATGCTCACGTGCCCGAGGGACGTTCCGAGGATGATAGCGAGGACGCTTATTAGGATAGTGCCTTTCCGAGCTCGTACCGAACTTCTTTGTTTCTGCCAAGGGAGTTTCCTTTAGTTCAGCCGACTGAGACTGCTTATGCTTTTCCGTTTATTTGACTCTGTGGTTTTCTGTTTTCCTCGCTAAGACGAGTTGAGACCGTTTTCTTTTGTTTTATTGCATGCTTGACTGTTTTGAGACTTCGTTGTTTTCTTGTTTTTGCTTTTTGTTTTAAAGTTCAAGGCATGTTTTCTTCTTCACTGCTCAGTTTATACCTGTTGTAGAAGATTAAGTACTGGCCTTAGTTCTTTGTTTTTCTGCTCTTCCCTAAGTTAGAGATTCGAGGTTGTTAAATCAACTGCTAAGTAGTGCCCTTTGTTAGAATGAGTCGCAGAAACGCTCGTGGTGCCAGCAGCAATGGAAGTGGAGACGATCAGCACGCTGAAAATGGAGACCAAGTGGACCGTATCATCGCTGCTCTGGGGAATTTCAGCGAAACCATTCGCCGCGCTGGAGCACCAACACCACCTGTTCAGCCTCCGCCACCACCGCCGATCCAGACCATCGATCAAGCTGCGGAGCGATTCACTCGATTTCATCCTGAGAGGTTCGAGGGAACACCAGATCCCGTAAGGCTGAGCTCTGGATTGAAGGGATGGAGAACTTATTCTCGATCCTGCATTATCCGGACGAGAGGAAGATCGAGCTTGCTGCTTTCCAGTTCGTGGGAGCCGCCAGGAACTGGTGGAGAACTGTGAATGCGAGATGGAGGCAAGAGGGAGTTGCTCGTACCTGGGAGAATTTCACCAAGGACTTTATGGACAAGTACGTGCCTCGCCTGGTTCGCGAGAACCGGAGAGATGAATTTCAAGCTTTGGTGCAAGGGAACATGGATGTTGCCGACTATGACTCGGAGTTTACCCGGTTACTGAAGTACGTGCCGCATTTCCAGGATGATGAACGAGAGAAGGTTCGTCACTTTGTGAAGGGACTCAACTCCGAGATCCGGTACAGTCTATTTGGGACCAATATGCCTACCTATCTCAAGGCTGTCGAACTCGCCTCCGAGGTAGAGAGTGGTCTCAAGGAGATTAAGATGGCTGATAAGCCATACTCGAGCAAGAGGAGCTACTCTAGTTCTTCTGGGAGCCATGGAGGAGGAAGCCAATCTGGTTATAAGAGGGAGAATCGAGGAGGATATCAATCTGGATATCAGGCACCACCGGCGAAGTATTCCCGTACTCAGCATGACAACCGTTCTCGCAACACTACTGGAGGGTCTGGGCAGTCATCCCAGGCAAGGAAGAACTGCAACTACTGTGGAGGAGTCAACCACGATGAGCACAACTGCTGGAAAAGACAGGGATTATGCTTGGCTTGTGGGAGTAAGGATCACAAGATTAGCCACTGTCCGAACCGACATGCCATTGTCAAGGGAGGAAGGCCAGGAGACTATGCTCCGAGAAATGATGGAAATGGTACTATGGCGAAGCCCCGAGTTTTCAGCATAGGCGGTCATGAAGTTCCTGACACCGCAAATGTGGTTGAAGGTACGCTACTGATCGCTCAAACTTCTTCTAAAGCTTTATTTGATCCTGGTGCTACGCATTCATTTATTGCTGAAGTATTTGCTGAATCACTCGCTTTACCGTACAAAGTATTACCCTACGCTTTAGAAGTATGTACGCCTTTGGGAGCTAGTCTAATCACTAAGAAATTCGTCGAGCGATGTGAGATTTCCATCCTAGGAAGAACTTTCCCTGCTGACCTAATATTTCTACCTCTATCAACCTACGATGTTATTCTGGGTATGGATTGTCTGTCCGAGCACTACGCGCAACTGGATTGTCGAACCAAGGCTATATCCCTGGGAAAGCCTGGAGAGGAGAAAGTCGTATGGAAAGGAGATAGGAGAAAGGATGAGAAGTTTCTACTGTCTGCCATGGAAGCTAGGAAGCTGTACGTGAAGGGTGCTACCTGCTTTTTGGCGTATCTGATCAATAAACCCAAGGATCAACCAAAAATCGAGGAAGTCAGGGTGGTTAAGGAGTTCAAGGGTGTTTTCCCTGAGAAGCTGGATTCCGTACCCCCTGAACGAGAAGTGGAGTTTAGCATTGATCTGGTACCTGGCACTGCACCTATATCGAAGTCACCGTATAGGATGGCACCTGCTGAGCTTAAGGAGCTGAAGACTCAACTGCAAGATCTGGTGGATACCGGTTTTGTGAGGCCTAGTTCGTCACCTTGGGGATCACCGGTTCTGTTCGTGAAGAAGAAGGATGGTACTATGAGGATGTGCATCGACTATCGAGGCTTGAATCAAGTCACTGTCAAGAACAAGTACCCCTGCCCCGTATTGAGGAACTTTTCGATCAGTTGGAAGGTTCGAAAGTTTACTCAAAGCTTGATCTACGACAAGGCTATTATCAAGTTAGGGTAAGGGAAGAAGACATACCTAAGACTGCTCTGAATTCGAGGTATGGTCATTACGAGTTCGTAGTGATGCCTTTGGCCTTACGAATGCCCCGGCTGTGTTCATGGATTTGATGCACCGAGTTTTTCAACCGTATCTAGATCAGTTTGTTGTTGTTTTCATCGATGACATTCTCGTTTACTCAAAATCTGAAGAGGATCATGAGAAACATCTTCGAATTGTCTTGGAAACTCTTCAGAACAACAAATTGTATGCCAAATTCAGCAAGTGTGAATTTTGGCTAGATAAGGTAGCCTTCTTAGGGCACATTATCTTTGGAGAAGGTTTGGAGGTTGATCCGTCGAAGATTGAGTCGATAGTCAATTGGAAGAGACCCGAATCCGTCACTGAAGTGAGAAGTTTTCTTGGTTTGGCTGGTTACTATCGCCGTTTTGTGAAGGATTATTCGAAGATAGCTGGACCCTTGTCCTCTTTAACAGGGAAAATCCTAAGTTCGTATGGAGTGACAAGTGTCAGGAAAGCTTCGAGGAGCTGAACGAAGAGGCTGACCACCGCCCGATACTAGCTCTTCCGAGGGAACCAACGACTTATAGTCTACACCGATGCTTCAAAGGAAGGTTTGGGTTGTGTACTGATGCAACGAGAAAAGGTGATCGCATATGCTTCGAGAAAAACTGAAGCCATATGAAAGAAATTACCCAACCCATGACCTTGAGCTAGCTGCTATAGTCTTTGCGTTGGGAAAGTGGAGACACTATCTTTATGGTCTGAGTTCACTATCCTCACGGATCATAAGAGCTTGAAGTACGTGTTTACCCAAAAGGAGTTGAACATGAGACAACGACGATGGATGGAGTTTCTGGGCGATTACACCTGTACCATTCGATACCATCCTGGTAAGGCCAATGTGGTCGCCGATGCCTTAAGTCGTAGGGTACACGTGTCTAATCTTGAAGTATCCAGATTGTCGTGTATGTTCGCCAATATCACTTGAGATATGAGTTGACAGGAAGGATTCTTGAGGCTCAAGAACATGACGAGGAGCTTCAGGATATCAAGGCACATATTACTCAGCCTCGAAACGCGAAATTCTCTATTGATGAGAATGGAGCTCTAAGGTTCAAGGAAGATTGTGTGTGCCTTCTGATGAAGAGCTTAGACGATTATTTTGGAGGAAGCTCATAAGTCTAAGTATTCGATGCATCCTGGAGGAAACAAGATGTACGAGGATTTGAAGAAGGTTTACTGGTGGACCTATATGAAACGAGATGTTGCACAGGTTTGTGCCAAAGTTGCTTGGTCTGCCAACAAGTGAGGCTGACACCAGAAACGGGGGGTTTACTACAGCACTCGAGATTCCACAGTGGAAGTGGGAGATGATCACTATGGATTTTGTGACCGGTTTGCCCGTGTAGCTAGGGGTGGTTTTGATAGTGTATGGGTTTATTGTCGATAGATTGACAAAATCGGAACATTTTCTACCCGTTTAGTTAAAACACCTACACTCCGAGAAATAGAAATAGCTGAAAGTCTACCGCGATGAGATAATTAGGCTTCATGGCACTCGGT
>CM051458.1:35366668-35421242 GCA_028274465.1 Plantago ovata
CCACTCCTCCTCTAGTTTGAAGATTCCAATCCGGTCTTATAGTATCTTCTAAGTGAATACTTAAATCTTCTTTGGTGCAAATTTAATGCTCTTTAGTTTGTTTGCATAAAGAAAGTATAAAATTGTCACCACGAACTCATTCTATACTTAATAGGCGGAGGGAAGTAGTAACACCTTGTTTGGCTTAGAGTTATGGAGAAGGCTTTTGAATAGTAACCCGAGAGGTGAATAGTATTTACTGTTGAGAGGGGTTTGTAAAATTAGTTTTGGGTTTGAGTTAGTAAAAGATAGTAGGATATAGGGGGAATATTAATAGGTATGATGATGATTGGGGTTGATTGGTTGATTGAATGATTGGTTAGTTATAGTTAGTTATTATTAGTTGTATTGGGATTGAGATAGAATGTATTGGAAATTGAGTAGATTTGGTTGGGAATTGAATTTTTTATGTTAGTTTAAATAATATGAAATGTAGTAGAATAAAATTGAAAAACTGAATCTAGGCAATATATTTATAAATTTTTGTTTTTTTTTTTAATTTTTTTTTTTTTAAATGGAAGTTGATGAAAAATGGAAAATGATTAGTGACAAAATTAGTTCATACCAATATGATTTATTTAATTTCTTACATTTATTAAACGACAATCCGTCTTCTACAGCAGGTGTTTTAACAGAACATATATGCAATAGCTTGGTTTAGCCGAAATCAAAGAAATAGTCACGACCGTAGGACAAATTATTTAAAGACAACTGCGAATATTATTATTTTCCCGGCTTCTAATGCTTGTCGGAACAAAGCTTAAACCCTCTCAGTTTCGTGTCGTCATCGTACGACAACCATCTCTCCGCGTCACGATTTGAGACTATGAAGGTAGAATGAAATAGTGCATTACAACAGAGCCTCCCTTGACACTCCTCTGCTATAGTGCCGTGTTACGCAGTAGGCCGTGTGAAACCGGCTCAGCAGAGGAGTCTCAAGGACGACTCAGTAATAATATCTTATTTCAACCTACTTACCCCACATTAAGTCCGCCGAATGAAAATGAGGATGCAATTAGGATTCCTCCTCCATACACAGTACGTTGAATTGTTGAAAAGACAAGTCACTGTTCTTCAACATGTAAGTAAATCACGGTCAATTAGGATGAAATTATGTTCGACCAATTTGATGTTATTTAAACGTGCAAAGTCTCACTTTAGGCATTTTCAACTATATATGACATTTCTATTACTTCGGTTGCCCATTCGGCCACATCTCCCTGGCGTGAACGAACCCGGGGAATATTACTTCACGTGAATTCTCTTCATGTTGACAACAGTTTGATCGAGCAGCCACTACAAGGTCCCCCGTGGAAGCGCCGACATGGCAGGTTGGGTCATTTGTAAGTCTCATCCGAGCACTGACAAGTCTTAATCTGAGAAAAAGAGCTTTATTAAGAAAGTCTCTTTCCGTTAGTCGAGCTATGGTTTCGGGAAATAATTGATGCATGCGATTGATAATCCGGTGCCATCCCTCCCTAGTGAAATCAGTTCTTGTCATAAGCTCGCCATTGTTGTGTCTTGCAACGTCACTCATAACGTTTATGAAAGCTTTTGTATTCTCGTACGTCCATTCGAATTCGGTGAGATAACCTGGTTCGTGTGACGGCTAAATACAAGATAAGAAGGGTTACTGTTAGTGCATGTTATCATTTTTAAAAATAGACATTGCAAGGTTACCACGGTTAAGTAAAAGGACAAAAATAAATACATGAAACAATAATGGTTCACACCATTGTCCACATTCATCTTATTTAATACTACGAGAAAATGGTAAAACACAAATACAAAGCCGAAACACACAATCCAAATCACACCATTCACTAACAAACATTAGCACACATAAGTACGCAGAAGGGGCTATGATGAGGTCCTCGTCTGGTGGCTCTGTAAGCTCCATAACACGGACATGTGGTCCTATGGCCCTGGCGGATGTATAATCGAACTCGGTTCCATAGAAAGCGGCAACCATCTCGGTATACAAATTTTCGTACTTGTCAAATTACTGTACAGTGGAGGGGAACATCTGTGAAAGGTTGAGTAATGGCATTAGATAATAAGATGTATTCGTAGAATGTTGATTGATTTATTGATTACATGTTTTAGTACACTTACATCTCTCATGCCAGGATGAATAACAGTGGGGACGTAACACTGAGACCTGTCGTCGTACATCTCCACCCCTGGCATCCGAATGAGGTAAGTCCACGCATTGAACCTCTTGACAAGCACGCTAAACTTAGACAGCACATAGTTCTTGCTGAAACACTGCCTGCGAAACTCACCGTGTAGTATGGTCGTGAGGTCAGAAAGACCCTGCGCCTCCATACGTGATCTGCATAATAGAACACGTCTAGCCTGGACACAGTAACGGAGAATGAACCTGTCATGGTGCTCACTCCAAACCACATCCGGCTCATATGGACAGTCGGGACGCCCGCACGAGAAGTGCAAGGGAAGGTCCATGACTCTAACCTACGCTTAAGAAAGCAATACTCAAAACATATGTAACAACATGTACCAAACAGACATGACAACAACCACCGGGAACCACACACGCAAATAACTATTAAAGTCAAACAATTTCAGATGTATTTAAAATGGAATTTAACGGTTCCTCTCCCGCCACATTTTCTTCGCCAGCTTATCGCGAAAATCATCCATGTCGTTACGGGTACGAGGTTCCAGCACTTCCTCTGGGTAGTCCTCACGAAAGGGTTCTCCTCGGTGTCTCTCTGATTCCACGTTCAACATAGCATCTGAACGGTCGAATATGACATCGCGCCACTTGTACGCAAAGCTCCGGAGCTTATTGAAATTATGAATCGTGCAACAAGCCGTTACCAATTTAGCTTGAGCCCTACGAGTGTACCCGTAGTACATTCGGCTTGTGAAGATGGGGAACCGAACTTTAACTTGACCAGTAACCCTTTCTATAACATTACGGAGCCTTGCGACACTGCTTGTTGAAGTACTCCTTCGGGCCGTTAGGAAGGTGCCTCTCATAGTCCGGGATGTGGTACAAGTGTTTCTGTACGGTGCTAAGTATCCAGGCTTGTTTGCGTAACCGGAATCTGCCAAGTAGTACCTACCCGGGACAGGGGCCTTAAGGGGATCTGGGAAGTTAGAATCGTGCGTGATTGCGTAGTCAAGCACAGCCGCGTCATGCGCTGAGCCTTCATACCCAGGAAGCACATAAGTTATTACGCCGTCGAAGTCACATGCGAGTAGCACATTTTTGGAAATAGTGCCTTTTCTGTTACGGTACCTCTCTTTCAAACAGGTCCGAACGCAAGCATTAATATGTGTCCTGTCGATAGCCCCAACACATCCCTACGTAATTGGAGGAGGAAATAATAATTATAACAATATATAATTAATATAGAATGGTTACTTCGTGGTAAGAAAGATGAAGTGTTTATGTATTGTACCTCGAAGTAAGGGTCAAATGCAACGTCACCCTTCAGTTTTGGATGGTGGTTTACGAAGTCTGGTGGTCTAATTAACAAAGGAGCGATGATAAACAAAGATTTCAACACTTTGTTGAAATGTCGAGAAATAGTCTCGGTTGACTGTTGAAAACGGTTTTCCAAATCTCTAGACTTTGCACCGCGTGCCACGACTCTCAAGAATATAGCCAGGGACTCCATAGTCGAAACTGTTGACGTATTCCCTTCTGCCAAACCACCTCGCGTCACCAGCAGAGTATGTAGCTCCACGAAAAGTTTCTTCTTCATTCGAAGTTGCCAGTAGAAAGTAGTTGGATGCCCATTAAGTAATTCGTGGACCCAACGTCCGCCGGTGGTTAACGAATTATGCCTCGACCCAGGGTCACTACGGTATCGTATTGGCGGTGTCCTGCTGCTAATCATGAACCATAGGACACTGTTGAAGAAATTGTTCAACATGTCAGTAGCGTCCTCGTCCATATCGTCTTCAGATTCAAATAGAGGGACTATTATCGGTGGTTCCCCTATGAACTGTATAGGTGGGTTGCGTGCTTCTCTAGCGATACCGGGGTCCCGTGGGGCATACTCACTGAAATCAATGGGATCAGCTTCTTGTTCAAATTGGTCCACAGAGTGTAGCATGTCCTCGAACAAGTAGAAGGATTCATCCTTTGAATCAAATTCCTCAACCTCTTGAACGAGCTGATCCCAATCATCGTTCGAATCTTCACCCGCATTTAGCATTGGGTCGTAGCCGAATCCTTGGTTGTCATTGTTTTCTTGTCCGGTCTGGTGGCCATAGTTGGTAGGGCCTTCCGCTGGTAGTTGGTCGTAACTATTGTTTGTCCCACCGAAGTTGTATGGCGGATTTCCCTGCTGGTAAGGGTATTGGCTCCCTGAGTGGCCGTACGATGGTCCCCCGGCACTGGATGTCCCCTCACCGTAATGCTGCTGCAAACGATACTGGCTATCTTCTACCACGAGATTATGAAAGTCCTGGGAGATATCATAAGGGTCATCTGGATTCTGGGAATGATTGTACGAATGGTTTTGGAATGGATCCATCTCTGTTCACAAGTCGGAGGAAGACATTGAAAACATATTCGTTACGTGATTTAAACATTAACGCGTAACCTTAAAAAAATGTAAAAGTTAGTAAATATACATATATTTGAAAGGGGGAAGGAGTCTTTTTTATTGATAAGTTGTTAACAGGTTACAGTTTAAGCGTGACCTACGTAGCCGGGAAATAACTTAGTACGACTAAAACGGCAGCTAACTAAAATCAATTAGCCGGTGGTTGTTGGGATCGGTACCAAAGCAGCTTCAACTCGTCATCGTAGTCCAACCAAATCCTCGCTTCGTGCACGCTCTTCATTAGACGTGAGTTACCGGCAAAGTATTTGCGAAGATCGCTCTGCATTTGGGGCAATAGTCTCGCAGTCTCTTGCAAAACGCGCTCCTTTATAAGGCGCTTCTGTTCGCGGTCTACCGTGACATCGCTCGCCAGATTACCAAACCCGACAAAGTCAACGGACGAAGCGCTTCTCCCACTATCACTGGCACTGCTACCTTTTCCCTTGTACCTCTTGCTTGACTTCTCGCGGTAGTGTTGCTTCGCCTCCTCCTTGTCCAACGAGTCGAGGTACACTTGCTCCTCGTCTACTTGCTCGTCTTCCCACTCACGACAAGGGTTGCCAATATCCGTCGAAAAATTACCTTCATCATCGCACCCCCCCAACATCTGACCGAATTCGTAGGCCATGGGGAAATCCCTTTGGTTGCGCGCTTCTTCAGCTTCATCCGTTCCATCCTGCAGCGGTTGACGTAATTTTTACACATATAATTCCTTCAGTTATTAGTTTAGGTGTAAATTGTATTGGTTTAATGTTTTAGCTGGTAAAACACAAACACGTACCTCAAAGTACAAATTATCGTCTTTCATTAGGGCCCCTGTCCGTGGATCGCGGAACCACCCATCATTTCCTAAGTTTCTCGCAACCCATATTCGATACGAATTCTTCAGTCTAGTCAGTTTTTGTTGAAGCCGTTTCTTATCCCAATCGTAACTTGTAGCCAGAACCATATCACTTAGAATAACATCCCAAGTCTTTGGCTTGAATGTTTTGCCAGCGATCATACCCCGCTGCTACATGTGATGGAGAATTTTTATAAACGTTATTGTGTTTTCCCTTGACCATGCGTCAGGAGGGGCACGAACACGAGCCGCGGATGAGCTTCCTTCCTTGCCCTTATCTTTCGAATTCTTCGAACCAAATCCCCGCCACATCTAAACGCATTTTTTTGTATACAGGATTAACCAATTGTTTGAAGTAAACAGATGATAGGAAACGTGATTATAGGTTACATTCTTCTAACTAGCACATCAAGTGTTTCAATGGATTTATTCATGTACTTTTGTAGGCTTTGCCTTTATGCGATATAGTTGCAACGGTTACATTATGTTCACGTTTGATTGTTTTTGCGATCAATTTTGTTCCTTACTTCAAGCGGTATTGTTTGTATTTCAATTATATTATCTTTACTTATACGTTCTACTAAGATCCACTACAAAAAATCAGAAATTTACCGACGGATAAAACGACGGATTTTATCCGTCGGTAAATAGCGACGGATCGGGATTCGTTAGCGACGGATGACGGATAACGAGCAAAGTTGACCACTTTGTTCGTTATCCGTCGCTAAAAGGTTCTGATCCGTCGGTATTTATCGACGGATAACTTATCCGTCGCTAAATATCAAAACTAAATCAAAAAAAATAAAATAAAATTAAGCTTACCGACGGATACGCTTATCCGTCGGTAAGCTCTAAATTTATGACCGGCGGAGATGCAGAAACGCCATTGTTTCTTCTTCTCCTTACTTCTTCTTCTCGTTTTTCTCTCTTCTCTTCTCCCTTTCTATTTCAAAACTCCACCATTTTCATCCATTTTGGTAGCAAATTGAAGCTTATTGCACAAGGAACAAGGAACAACCTTCAATTCGAAGTTTTTTTGGTCAATTTGTGCAAAATCAAAGGTATGAATTCTAACCCTTTTTTGATTTTTAATTTGGGAATTATCCAATTGTTGATTAAATTGTCAAATATATGTTACATAGTAGTTGATACAAGTATATTTTACTTAAATGTGTAGTTGATTGTTGTTAAAATTGAGTAATGAATCGATTTTGGGATTTTATTAATTTGGGGATTTCTTAAATTATGAAAATGTATGTTAGTATTAAGTAGATATTAGTTGTTATAGTTGAATGTTAGTTTTGGATTATGTTAATTTGGGTTTGTTAATTAAAATCGAGACTTAGATCAATTTAGGGCTTTTTTTAGTATTGTATTTAATCGAATTTAATTAATGTTCCATAACTAGGTTATGTACTTATATAAGGTTAATTTTGTAGTTGAATACGATAAAATAGAGTAATTTATGGAAATCGAGACTTGCAGCTGAATTTGGTTAATTGATAATGCTTTATATTCCCTTGTGTGTGCATTTACGTTAATTGATAATGCTTTATATTGTACGTGCATATTTCATATCATCATACTAACCTTGATATTGTTTTATTTGCAGATGTCGAAACCTAGGTGCAACTACATTCCACCCGAGTTACGAGTTCCTGGAGCCCCAGGGTACGAGCAGGGTGTAGTTCCACCCATCATTGGATTATCGGAGGGGAGTAGCTCCTCATCGTCAACTAGGAAGAAGAAGGCTAAGTTTGACCCATTTGCGAACCTACCTGCTGATGGTTGTCCATACGAGACGCCGACCCTGGGTGCCATGTATAAGGGGAAGCCTGTTCTGTTCCCTAACGGGAAAGCTGCGTAAGTACACTTTTCTGTTGTTTAGTTTATTGTTTAACTTGTGACATATTACGTATACTTTATTATGCTTATTCATTCTTATTTGTATTTAACAATCATAATAGGTTTTACCCTGCATCTGCCCATTCGAAGATCGGTGACATCATCAACTCCAGGTTCATCGCTCCAACACCATCTAAGGACCGTGGTGGGGAGAAGTGGTCAAGGCTGCCTGACCATGTCATTGGCTTCTACTTCGATGAGCTGCGGGTATTGTAACAATCTTAAATGTTTAGTAAACGTTGTTTTATTTTTATTCTAAATTTACGTGAGTGGTATGTTAGCCACTATATTTGGGTGATATGTTAGTCACCATGTGTTAGTTGTTTTTTTAGGGCAATGTGAGTGGTATGTTAGCCACTATATTTGGGTGATATGTTAGTCACCATTGTGCTTACGTTGATCTTGTTCTTGTTGTATTGATTGTTGTGTCGTTCTAAATTGGTTGTTTTGGTGGTTAGAAACACTACTACTTGCCAAACGTGCTATTGAAGGAGCTTTGGTTTGTTTTCAACACTGTTGGTGCTCGTTGTTACCGAGACAAGGTCCACGACCTTAAGGAGTCTCGAGTGAGGCCTAGATTCATCCACGAAAGCGAGTGGCCTCTGTGGTTGGCTTACTGGAAGACACAGGATGCCGAGGACCTAGCAGATCAGAACAAGAAGAATCGAGCACGGGCGGACAGAAGCAGCTCCGGTGAAGACGAGGACTATTCGAAGCACCATCTCGGCACACAGTCTCAGGCCACTCGTGACCTCAATGCAGTAAGTTAACTTGTGCTTTACTCCAGTCACTTTCAATATTCTTAAAATTTTATTATAAACACTGACACTTATTACTTTGCAAAATGAACAGAGG
This sequence comes from Plantago ovata, assembly GCA_028274465.1. Lineage (NCBI taxonomy): Eukaryota > Viridiplantae > Streptophyta > Magnoliopsida > Lamiales > Plantaginaceae > Plantago > Plantago ovata. The sequence goes on from CM051458.1 coordinate 35,374,895, forward strand.
CTCACTGGACAAGGATGCTTGTCGTACTTGACCATGGTGAGAAATGCCAAGTTCAAGAACGGCGAGTGGACATGCAAGAAAGCCAAGAAACTGAATGTAAGTACATAAATGAGTACTTTGAGTTACTTGTACTGTATTTCTTTTTAAAAAGTTTCTATATGTATTGTAATATATCAACTCATGTATTGCTTAACTGCTTGTAGGAGGAGGTTGAGGCTTTTTACTTGGTTAAGATGGAAGAGAAGGGTGACATACTTACGATGGAGGAAGAGAACGCTGCCTTCCTCGAGGTGAACCCTCCTGGCCCTAAGTGGTCGATCTATGGCTTAGGGAACTTGGGACGTTCTCTTGCAGCTGAATCATTGCAGCGCTCATCCGGTTCTACCTCCAGCACAGATTCTCGAATGGCTGAGGAGATGGCAGCACTTAGGGCCGAGAATGCTAGGATGAAGAGCATTCAGGACACACTTGTGTCTCAGGTATATTCATTTGTATGCTAATATTATGTTGATATGTCATGTAGATGTATAACCACTTGTATGCTCATTTACATTGCTTGCATCTATCTTTCATATTCTTAACTACATCGATCATTACTTGTGTCAGGTGGAGACGCAGAATTTGGTGCTGAAGAAGATTCTGGAGAAGCATCCCATTGACATGGACCCGTTCGCAGAGAGAGCTGTGTTTCAGACCGGGGAGGGGAGCCCTGGTACGGCGGGGAGTGCGGGTTTGCAAGGCAGTTCTCATGCTCCTTCGGGTTCCAGTGGTCGTCGTCCCTAGATTTCTACATTTTAGTTGGGCATTTGTAGTAAAACTTTCACATTTACATTTGTAGTAAACGTTTTTCTATTTTGAAGAATCGAATTTTATTGAATTTTATTTTCAATTCAAATTTAATGATTTTTAATTTTTAGTACGTAAATTTATATTATTAAACAGGTTGTTGTACAATTATCAAGAAAAGTAATAAAAAAAATTTTTAAGAAAAAAAATATACCAACGGATAACTTTATCCGTCGGTAAGTTCCGGTTGACTAAGTCAACCGGTCATACCGACGGATAACGTTATCCGTCGGTAAACGTCACCGACGGATAAATTTATCCGTCGGTCAGACGGATAAGGGCTGGTCAACGCCCATATTCGTCAGTCCGTCGGTATTATTCGTCGCTAAATTTAGCGACGAATAAGAAACGACGGTAAAGGCTTTACCGACGGATAAAATAGCGACGGGCTGTTTATCCATCGGTAAGTAGTTACCGATCCGTCGGTAAGACGTTACCGACGGATCGGTACCCAGATACCGACGGATACCATCCGTCGGTAAATAATCCGGTTCTTGTGGTGATCATAAAGTATCGAATTAAACAAAAGTTAAGCATATGAACACCAAGTATGAACGACATAATGGATGCCAAAAATTCATAAATAAGGTACCCTTAATAAAAAGTAAAGTGCAATGCACAAGTAAAATAATAAATTTACAATACAATATATGTTTCCCGAATACAAGGTACACACGTGCACAAAAGAACAATCAAAAATCACTTAACTAGACAATCTACAAAAAATGTTCGATCGGCTTTGAATACACTCCCCTACATCCAATAATTGTGAATGAGGGATTTGATGTACCAATCGATATGTTTAATGTGTGTTGCTCCATATGTGTGGAGTGGGATTATGTACATGTAAGTAATAATCCCGAACCACCCTTTGTAGGAATTTTTTTTTTCTTATCTTATTTGCACTTCATTTAGAAAACAAACTTCATCGCCTAAAACCAAGGCTCAGTTATAATAATTGTTTTCTTTTTTTTCCCCAAATATGTTTTCCCAGACAAAGATATTAAGAAAGGCTTTTTTTCCCCACTGTTATTCAAAGCACAATCTGCCAAATTTATAAAAACCAAAAAAAAAAAAAAGTATACTTCTTTTTTTTTTTTTTCCTCTTCTAAGAAAACAATACTTCCTTTATTTGTGTCAACAATCTCACTGGAGCAACAAATACCCAAAAATGAAACCGTCCCACAAATCCCAAACAATGAACCGGACTGCCAATCTTGAAACCGTACATCAAAATGCCCAAACAAAAAACCAAACTGCCAAACTTCAAACCAACAATGCCAAACTGCCAAACTGCCTTACAAAAAACCAAACTGCCACTTATAAAGGCAAACTGCCTAAACGCGAAACTGCCAAACCAACAAACTGCCATAGCACATAACAACCAAAATGCAAAACCAAAGAACATACTACATACAACACAACCAAACTGCCATAGCACATAACACATACAACCAACAAGAAAATATGTAATACAACTACTGAAATAACACCACCGTTAATAACATGCAAAATTATGAAAAAAGTATATGCAATAAGGTATTAGAATCACCTCCGAATGGACACTAGGAAGTTGCGAATGGAAAGCAGATGAACCAATGGATGAGTTAGAAGACTCTGCTGGTGCAACTCTAATTTTGCTCTTTTTTTTGAATTCATATGAGGGGGTTTTCAAGTAGAGAAGTGTGGTGTGTAATATGAGAATGATTGCCTTATATAGAAGTAAACAATAAATTGGTTGTCTAAGAAGAATGAGATTCACATTGGATACTTACTTTACAAGATAGAAGACCCATTTCAAAGTACAAACATGACAATCCAGCACAAAAGTGGTTGAAATTGACACCAACATAAAAAAAAAAAAAAAAATTTGTCCCGCAATCAAGTCAACAGATGACAAAACAGGGAGGTAGAGGACAAGGGCACCAATATCAACTTAATGCACTTTAATTCCATTATAGCTAGAAAACAAAAGAACTTATTGCATAGCATGCATGCCACTACCAAACAGACCAGATCCCCCATGTCCACTTTACAAAAAATAAAACATAAGAAAATTCACAAGTAGTGAAAAAAACAGTTCTCACTGCAATCTCAATGCAAGACACAACCAAATAGGGGACAAGCATGTCATGAAAAATATCTTTGTGGGCTCAGAAAAATTTTAAATTTTGAATCAATGTAAAACTACTTCACACTCTTATATTGGCATCCGCCATGGCTGCGAAAAACACGAATGCATATCGCCACGCCAAGATACGGTTATGCTCTAATAAGGAGGAAGCCATTTTTTGATTAGAAATAATTTATACCGGCTGCTTCATCATCATCGCCCCTTTCACAACAAATTTATCAGCACACACAAATATGAAGCAGCAAACATCTATAAATAGAGTGTTAGGCAGTTTGGCAGTATATCGATTTCGCAAACGAAGCACCAACAAGGGCCACGCGCCATGGCTTCAAATTGGTTCACAAGACCAATTGCCACGCCAAGATACGAATGGCTTAAATCCTGCACCAAGTAAACGTTCCAATCAATATATTGGTTGTTCACCACATACAAAACGGAATTTAAATTTACATAGGAGTAAGCATGTTTTCCGAGTTACCTGATGGCACAAATCGCCCACGGTCATTAGCGGACTGGATACCAAAGCAAATACTGCCGGCACCACAGTAATTCCATCTCCCACTTTCTCTCTCGAGGTCCGGAGGAGTTGCAACCGAAAAATGAATAACAAATTTAGATATCATAAACTGAGATATACATTTCAGTTCTAATGAAACTGAAACTCAAAATACAATTCAGAGACTTTTTCCTTGGTTTTAATTTTATTTCGACATACTATTACAAGTTAAATTATAAATGAATTAAGATCTGAGTAATTTTATTCTACATATTGTTAGATAATCAGAACAAAGTCTATCAACATGAATTAAGACTAACAACGCGGTGCAAGAAAAAATCAGACGCAAGAAGAAAAATCATTGTGGTCAATGAACAACTGCTAGTTATATTATTTTCCAAAAATTGTTTCAAAATCATCTAATCATACAATCACAGTTTACGCATTCGACATGCCGACTACTAGTAATAGCAAAAACCATCAAACTGCTAGTAAATTAACATCAACTCGACATGAACACACAAACCAAAAATCTCATACACAAGACAACAAATCATAGAGCAAACGGCTCGTAATTGCCAAAAAAAATGGGGGAAAATAATTAAATAAAGGACGCTTCAAACTGTTAAACTTACATAAGAAGATGTGAAACGAGTAACAATTCGCACCAAACTCGAAACATCAAAGCCAAGCAAAAGGGAACCGAAACATCAAAGCCAAGCAAAAGGAACCGAAACATCAGAAAACGAAATCCTAATTTCAAATCAATTAACATCAACGATTTTCGATCCAAATCGGAAAGATTAAGTCATAGGAGGAGGAAATGTACCTTAAAAAACCGATTCGAAGCCGCCGGACCGTCGCCAGAAAATTCCGTCGGAACCAAATCGAAAATCGGCTCCGATAGGGTTGTAGATCGGAGCGAGACGATCACACCCATGTCATTTATTTCATCATATGACGCCGGAGTTGACCGGAAAATAGGTCGGAAGTGTTCCGACCGTTAGAAAGTGGTAGAGAGTGGACAGAGAAATCTGTCCCTAGAGAGAGAAAGGGGAGATGAAAATGGAGAAAAGCGTTAGGAATAGTATGAATAGTATGAGGGCCGGCTATAATTGAAAGCCAAACGTATAAAGCCCTCTCAACAGTACGAGAGGCCTCTCTAATAGAGAGCCAAACAAGCCGTAAGTACTTCCTTTATTCTAATCAAACCTTCCTATTTAGTTTGTTTGCATAAAGAAAGTATAAAATCATGAACAAAATCATATAAAATTTCAGGAGAATTATATTATATTTAAAAAGTATAATAATAATAGTTTTATTCAATATAATATTTATAATTTTTGTATTCGATTAAGCAGTAATTACGATATTAAAATCAACAAAATTACTCGGAAAGTTTCAACCGAAACGGAAGAAGTAATTAATTTCAAGTAAAACTAAATATGAAAAGGTCCACAAACAAACAAAGTTGAGCTCTTTAAAGTTTAGGGAAGAAGTCGACCATCTATAGCAGTATTTTGATTGTTGGAGTTTTGGCTAGTCGTATCCTATAAAACGTGTCTCGGCCAATTTTTTTCTTTTCCTTTTCTTAATTCCATTTCTTTTTTTTTTTTTTTTTTTTCTTCCATTTCCTTTTTAAAGTTTCCTTCCTATTTCTATGCAAAAGTCTTTCCTTCTTTTTTTTTTCCTTCTATATTGTTGTTTCTTTTGTGCAACTTTAAACTTAAATTATAAAAGTTAAATTGGCGAATAGGATTATGAAATTTATATGACTTTTAATTTTCAAGTATTGTAATTTTTTAAGGTAATGTGATTTTGTTATAATTAATTAATTAATGACATTCATTTAAACGGGTGAAGAAAAGAAAAAAAATGTGGGTTTTTATAGAGTATTACTATTGGAGCAAAGTTTTTGCGTTTGAATTTTATATAGTGAAAAACTAATGTGGTAGGAAAAAAATGGTTTTATAACACCAATAGACGGGCATTCTATTTATACCGTTGGAGAATTAATATGAAGTATATGAGTAAATTTCATTTTTCCCCAATAGTTTAAACTTTTGGGAGATCTATGATGGTATTAGAGTCAGATGGCTCTATCATAGCTCTTGATGTAAATCTTATCTTTCCATGAATATAGAGTATGTGCTGCAAAAAAAAAAAATATATTTTTTAAAACTCAACACAGTGAAATAATTATTTTGCTGATTTTTTTTTTTTAAACTCAATTCAATGAAATAATAATGCTGGTTGGTGGGAAGGTTAGCACTTGAGTCACCTGACTCACCTATGACTGTGAGCGAGTCTCGTAGTGAACATATGGCAATATGGCACCTGTGAGCTGCTGATTCGATGATCATAGTATATATATAGACAAAAATTGATATATTAGCATCGCCCATGACCGTATACACCGGAAAGTGCATAAAGGAGGATTTCTTTCTATTTTTTTTTGTTTCAAAGACAGGAGAAATCATACTTGATTTTAAGACTTATAATGTAGGAAGCCCGGGGACGTGCAAAATGGCCGAGTATCGCCGCGGATACGTATTGGGGACGGATACTCCCCGATACGTGAAGGATACGTATCCTCCTCTCTTTTTTTTTCTCAATTTCCGGCCCCAGATCTTAAATTAAAGTTAAAAACCCAAATCAGAAATATTCAGATCTGATACCAGTTTGTTTGTCGATTACTTATAATCTATGTTGCTTGCCGTTGCCGCCGCTGTTTTTCTGTGAATGCGTGAGAATTGTGTGACTGTGTCTGTGTGTGAGAAATGGTGAATGAATGAAGATTGACATTTTGAGACTCAATTATTTAGTTGTAGTACTATAGGCGTCTTCTTGGGAGTTGGGGTCAATTGATAATTTATTATACTCCGTATTTACCTAGTTACAGTGTCATTATTTTCTCCTTTTGTTGCTTTAGCCTTTATGCTTTGACAGTTTAGTTTAATGGACCAAGTCATCTATTTCTATATTTGTCTTATAAAATTGTTTTTGTTCTTTAAAATTTTACAAATTTTAGTTTATAAATTAAATATATTAAAAATATATATAAATATTAAACGTATCCTGCACGTCCCCATATCCTACTTTTTTTAATTTTGACGTCTCCACGTATCAGTATCGTATCCGTATTCGTCTCCGTTCCCGTGCTTCTTAGCTTATAATGAATGAAAAGTTTATCCTAAATTTTCTTCTACATATTTCATAATCTTTTTTGAACGAGTTTAAAGAACATTATGTCATTCTTGTAAAATAAAAAATAGAGACCCTAAAAAATATTATAAAATCAAAAATATTTATAAGAAGATGTTGTGTCGCAAATACTAGTTAATTAATATTGCCATTAATTATAAGATTGTGACTTGAGACGTTTATTTTGTACCTGTAGGATGAGAAAGTTATGAAATTTACAATAGCAAGAGACGCCAAGTTGATCATCGCCAACAAGAACAAGACGCCTCTATTGTTTTCTATTTTGATGATTTGCGGCTCAAACAAGATAATACTTCCAAACATATATTTGTTTAACCACGCCATACCCTTTGATATAATCCATGTTTTCCAACTGATGAAGTTGGGGATAAGAAAACTCTACTGGAACCTGCAATCATAATGATTAAGTCTCCTCGGAGATGGTAATAAGAACGATAAAATAGACCAAAATATAAAGGTATAGTACTTAATATTAATAACATTGGGTATCTCATTAACAAGGCTACTTAATATTAAGAACATTGGGTATCTCATTAACAAGGCACCCCAAGTGACTGAATCTAAGACCATCTCCAACCATAAATCTTATGAGGGTCTATGCATAAGACTCTCATAAGACCCATGGTTGGGGGAGTGGAAAATTGGGTCTTATCATCTTATGCAAAAGATGAGTCTTCTCATTGAGACTCATCTTATGTAATATTTTATTATTATCTTATTATTTTTTTCCTTTTTCTTTTTCTTTTCATTTAGTTGTTTCTTTTAATATGTAGCATGTGGTTTTAATATAATTTTCTATTTCAAGTATTGTAATTTTTCAATTTCAAGTATTGCAATTTTTATTTTCAAATATTGTAATTTTTCAACATTATTGTAAATTTTTAGATTTATTTAATGTTATTTTAAGTAACTAACAATTTAAAATAATATAAGATAGTAAGATATTTTACAAAAAAAATAGAATAAAGAATAATGTTAATGAAAAAAATAAGAATAAAAAATATATATTTGAGTCTTATGGTTGGAGATGAAGAAGGGTTTGGGTCGTATGATTTTATAAAGGAAATAATAAAAAATTGAGTCTTGAGTCTTATGGTTGGAGATGGTTCTCAAACAAATGATAGACCATAACTCAGAACTCACTAGATTTTCATGATACTGTAGTGCTCAAAATTCAATTACTCTTTGAGTCCTTGACAATGAGTACAGACTACAGAGTCAGGGGTTCTATTTTTTCCAAAGTAGGTGATGAATATCTGGAGGAAAATTATAGGAAAGGGAGAATAAGAATTAAGCATCTGGCTATTGAAGTTAGGCAAAAAAACACTTTAAAAATCCTTGTAAAGTTAATAAGGTTATCCTATTAAAACATTATTCAATTTATATTAATTATGTCTCTCACGAATGATGAAATATTGTATCATGCCCCCTCACGAGTAATCCGCGTTTAGTCGACTTTGCACGTAAAATCATAAATGTTATAATTGAGCAAGACGAAATTATCATGGGTTGATGCATCATCAACATTGGGTCTGATACTATTTTGAAGTTGGACCAATAACACATTAAAACGTTTTGTGAAGGTGATAATGTTATCCAACTTATACGTTGTAATTACAGCCCCATAACTAAAAAAACATCTAATTTCTGAGTTGACCAAATTGAAAATCTAGAAAAGGTTTACCCCAACTAAACAAACCTTAACCTCAAGTTAAAAATAAATAAATAAATAAATAAATAAGAATTAAAGATAAAAGGCGGAGTTGAAGCTCCACCATCCGACGTTTTACAAGAGAAGCAAAGCTCCGCCGCAACTGCTGGAGCTGGAGCTCCAACTCTACTTTTTTTTTAAATTTTTTTTTTTTGAATTATTATTAATTTATTAAGGTTGTTTGGCCTTGGAAGAATATGATTTCATAAAAGGATTTTGTTAACTGAAAATATGGACTTAAAATTTTCTTACATAAAGTATTAAAAAGTTATGGGCCTCGTTTGTTAGTTTGTTAATAGACACAATTAATGTTCGTTAATAAACACAATTAATGTGTGATATTCTACACTAGCCACTGCACTAAGAGAGTGTTTGGCTCTATATTTAGGAGGCATTTTAGAGTTCAAACTCTAAAACATGAATAGGAATTCATTTTAGAGGAGAGGAAAAAAATTGTGTTTGGTTGAATTTTAAAGAAAAATAGGTCTATAGAGTAGGATAATAATGATGAGTAAAAGAGAATATTTTTTGTTTGGTACTAGGAACGGAAATTGAGGAGAATGGATGGTATAGATGATATGGATATTGAGGATGAGTGTAAAAGATGAAAGGTGTAGATTTTATTAAATTTATAGGCTACAGAGAGAGTGGAGAATGAAAATAAAATGGAAAAATGCTTAAAATGCTAAAAATGCCACAATAAAAGTCCAACCCTTAGAATAGAGCCAAACACCCCAACGTTTTTAGAGCTCTAAAACGTTTGGCTTAAAATAGAGTCAAACAGCCACTAAGTTGTTTTGTTACCTTCTGTACAAATAGAATTCTTTAATCTTTATATATAATGTCCCGGAGCTTATGACCATATCGTGGGCTACATATAATTCATCTCATCCAACAGCTCGAACTACTGAAGGGGTGTGAAATATCCAATTATATTAAATTCGTCTAACACTCCTCTCCACTCGTTGGGCCTCCCCAAAGAGATTGAAATGAGCCCACGAGCGGGGGAGTGTTAGACGAATTTAATATAAGTGAATATTCCACAACACTTCAGTAGTTCGAGGTGTTGGATGAGATGGATTATTTCATCTTATAAGGACCTTGGCAAAGCCAGGTCTAGGGATCGAATCCCACCACACGCATCTCCACCCGTATTAAATTCTCCACTCGTTGGACCTCTCCAAAGAGGTTGAAATCGGTCACAAGTGCGGGAGAGTATTGGAGAATTGATATAAATGACTAGATTTCGTTCCTCCCCATTAGTTCGAGCTTTTGGGAGAGTTGGAATTCTATCATGGTATAAGAGCCCTTTGGCTCACGCTCACCTGGGTTCGAATCTCCCCAGAGACAAACTTCGTCCCATATTAAATTTCCGCTCGACTGGCTTCCCCAAAGAGTTTAAAATCGGCCAGGAGTGCGGGGGAGTGTTGGCGAATTAATATAAATGACTAGATTTCGTTCTTCCCAAGCTCTTGGGAGAGTTGGAATTCTATCAAGGCGAACATGCGACTGGCGGCTGGCTCTCTAGTTGCTTGCTAGTCTCAGTATCATCTTGCACGTTAAAGGTAAACCGTACACCTCTACGTATGACCCTTAAACTACTCCATCATGTGCAACAGCGCCGGGCGAGTGGAGTGGGGTGTTAGAGCTGATGGGCTTTGAACAAGAGTTTGAGACAAGAACAAGTAGGAACACAAAACCAAATGCAAGTATATTTATCAATATACAATAAACAAAAGAACTTACAATGTAGAGTTGATACAATCACAAAGTCCTTCCTTGCGCACTATAGGAATAAACAAATCCCGTACAGATTGCAACAACCGCTGGACTTCCAACAACTTCTCAAAGGAGTAACAACAACAAGAAATGGGGAGTAGAGTCGATAGTTGGACTATCTCTTCTTAAGACAAATACTTGCCCCGCTCGTGGTGCTTACGGAATTTCGGCAATCTGTCTCCCAGGATAAAACTACTCTAAGACGGCCAAGGAGCACTCCAATAGTCGAATCTAGCAAACTTACTTTGAGTATGAAGAATGCAAGAGAGCAAGAAGGGAGAAAGAGATGGAGTTTGCAAGTGTGTTGGAATAAATGCTTTCTTCCCCTATTTATACAACAATTGCACCCTCTCCCAAGTGTTACAACCCTTCCAACTTGTGTCTAAATCATCATCCAGATGATTTTAAGACGAATGGATGTCTCCCTTCACAAATCAAGGGATGTATCTCTTCATGAAACCACTTGAAAATTCGCCACTTCTGAAAAGGTGTGAACCTGTTCGCAATGCTGCAGCATTGCCTTAGTGTTGCTACTGCAAAACTTTTACAGTGAGTTACAGTGAGTTTAGGAACCGCAATGCTGTAGCATTCATTTCGTAATGATGCAGCGACATTTGCTTGACATCAATGCTGCAGCGTTCTATACATCAATGCTGCAGCGAATTAAGCTTTACAGTAGCTTCTAGTAAGTTTCTACAATACCAATGCTATAGCGAGTATAGAACTTCGCTGCTTCAAGAGTTCATTTTCTCAAAACTTGGTTTTTTCAATTAGTTTTCGATATACGCTTGCTCATTAATTCGAATTTTAGCACAATGGAACTTTCACCCATGTGTTTATAAATGACTTAATTCATTCAATTATTGATCAACACACTTATTGCATTAATCACCCTTTCACCTCAAAGGGATTTTGGTGATTTGACGCGTTCAAGTGATACACACGATTACGAACCGTGTTGGGTACCCTTAGACCAATACAACGAACGAATTTAAAGCTCATTTGTTTTAACTAAAATTCCCAACAATCCCCACATGAAAGGGAATTGATGCACTTGCATTCATTCAGTGAGAAATGATAGCATCGGGATAGATAGCTTCCACTTGGAATCTCCCTAGTAAAATAACTTCGGATATACTTGCCACGCGGTGGACCTGAGGCCTTGAACCGGTCGGCGTTTTGTGTATACCAAGACAAAGATAATTCACACTATCACAACCCTGTCCTCGTTTTAGGTTTTTATGGTATGTCCTTGTGGCCGTGGACAGCTCCTGGTTTCTCAAAGTGCTTATATTTGAAGCGGCCCGTCTTCGCACTTAGATAGGTGAACTCCCAACAAGGACATTCTGCCAATGTCCTACTTGACCCAAGGTGAGCTCAAGTTTTAGATTCATTAAGAGTTCATAAACTCATCCTTTACCCGTTCTGCAGGATAGCACTTAGTGTCTTACGCGGGAATGAGCTTTGGAGTTATATTCACAAAGTGACATCATCCGAAGTGCTCTTACTTCTTAGTGTGTCAAGTATACTCTCGAAGCGCTAACTGAATCTGTACAACTTAGTTTTCCACATTGAACCAAATTCTTGGGATCTCCAGTCAGTATGGTTGGGTTTCCACCGCACGATTCTTTTATGATATGGGTTTTAACCCCATTCCCCTAGACAAGCAGTATGTCTGATCTCCAGATAAGCCTTTTGTTAGCGGATCCGCAATGTTATCTTTTGATCTTACAAAATCCAAAGAGATAACTCCCATGGAGATCAACTGCCTAATGGTCTTATGTCTACGATGCATGTGTCTAGACTTGCCATTATACATTGTACTTCGTGCTCTTCCTATAGCCGATAAACTGTCACAGTTGATCGTTATTGAAGGCACGGGTTTATCCCAACAAGGGATATCCTCCAACAAATCATGAAGCCACTCAGCTTCTTCCCCTGCTTTGTCCAAAGCAATAAACTTAGATTCCATAGTCGACCTTGAAATGAGAGTTTGTTTGGAGGACTTCCAAGACACCGCACCTCCACCAATGGTAAACACATACCCACTAGTAGATTTGGTGTTCTTGCTATGGGATATCCAGTTAGCATCACTATAACCTTCCAACACAGCTGGATATCTCGAATAATGCAAACCATAATTGAGTGTATGCTTTAGGTATCTTAATACCCTATCCAAAGCCACACAATGGTTTTGGCCCAGATTTTGCGTAAATCTTGCCAAGTTGTTAACAGAGTATGCCAAATCCAGTCGTGTACAATTAGAAATGTACATAAGGCAGTCAATGATTTGCGTGTACCGTCCTTGTTCTATGGGTTGTCCAGAATTTTTGGCTATGGTTTTGCTCATATCCATCGGTGCTTTTAGCGGCGACCGATCAAAAGCATCAAATCTCTTCAAAACATCTTCAATGTAATGAGATTGCGTTAGTGCCAACGCATCAGCAGTCTTAGAAATCTTAATTCCGAAGATCACATCAGCTATGCCCATATCTTTCATGTCAAACATCCTTTCAACATGTTCTCGGTATCCAAGATTCACTACAAGAAAACAGCATTTTAGCCACCACTTTTAGCAACCGATCGATCGGTTGCTAATTTTAGCAACCGATCGGTCTTTTAGCGACGGATGGGAGCCATTAGCGACGGATAACGAAAAACGTGGAAATATTCCCTTAGAGCGTCCGTTATTCAGCGACGGATGGGTGATCTGTCGCCAATTAGCGACGGATGGACCCATCCGTCGCTATTTTCGCAACGGATGACAAAATCCGTCGCCGATTTTAAGTTTTTTCTCTTTTTTTTTTGTCGGTCAGCATTGTTAGCAACGGATGGTTATCGGTTGCTAATTTAGCAACCGATCGCTAAATTAGCGACCGATAACCATCCGTCGCTGACTTATCTTCATCATCGTCTTCCTCGCGGCCGGCAGACAGAAACACACACACGCACATCTCTTCTCTCGCGGCAGATACTCCTCCTCCCCTATTTTCTTCATTTCTTCACCATTTCAATCAATCTTATAGTCATTTCGAAGCTCTTCCATCAAGGAACAAGTGTAGATATTCAATTGCGTGAGTATTCCCCCATTTCTTTCGCAATCAAAGGTATATATTTCGAACCCTAACTTGTCTAAATTTTAGTATTCTTCATTTTTTTTCAATTCATTGAATTGTATGCATTCTACTAGTATATATCATGTTGTGTAGCTCAAATTAGGGGGGATGAACAAGTTTTAGTTGGTGAATTGATAGATTTGGTATGAATTGGGTATTTTATAGTTTAGTTCGAGTATGTTTGGTATTTGAATTGAGTTGGATTTGGATTACGTAGTTAGTTTTGTTCAATTAGTGTAGTTTTGTTTCGGATATACTAATTACTAATTAGATTTGGAAATTGTATAAGTATAATGGAAATATGAGGAAATTATTGTGTATTGTAAGTAGTTATAATAATGGAAATTGTATAATTATAATGGAAGTATAGATAAATATATGTAATTATAGTATATTGTAAATAGTTATTATAATGAAAATTGTATAAAATATAGATAAATATAAGTAATTATTATTTAAAAAAACGTAAGTATGAAGGAAATAACTCGATCATAGGTAAATTTAAATTAGAAAATATTGGGAGTATATGTAATGCAATGTAAAAAACTGATAATTAAAATGAATAATCGATGAAAAGATACGTTAGCCGCCGCAATGTACTAAACTTCTATTGGCCAGGTTTAGCATTCAATTATGAATCCCGATCGTTCTTGGATGTACAGTAGGATTGCAGATGGAATACTTTTGCCTACGTTTGTACAAGGGGTCAATGCATTTGTCGAATTTGCATTGTCAAAACCCGAGTGTTTGAGTACTGGGATGATGAAGTGTCCTTGCAACCATAAGAAATGTAGGAACCGTAAGTACTTACCCTCTACGGTGGTTGTAGACCATTTGAAGCGTAATGGTTTTGTCCCTAAATATGAGGTGTGGAATCATCATGGTGAGGCAGTTCGTTTGTTGGGGGATTATTCCATGTTGTCGGGGAAGCGTAGGAAAAGGCAGGAGAGTAGTGCTACACCAGGTGCTTGTACTCATGATGATGCCACAGGGGACCGGATGGAAGAGATGGTCCATAACGCTGTGGGTCAAGAATTCACAGAGGGTGTTGTTAATGAGGAGCCTCCGAATGCTGAGTCACAACAGTTCTTTGACTTGTTGGAAGCGTCCAAAATGCCACTCTACCCGGGGTGCAGGGTGAATGAATTGTCCTGTTTGTTTAGAATTATGAGCAACAAGGAGGGTGGTGGGAATTCAGAAAACAGCTGCAACGATTGGTTGAGTTTGATCACGGATATTGCGCCTGAAGGAATCCTAGTTCCAACAAACTATTACCAAGCGCAGAAGAAGATGAAGGCGATGGGATTGCCTATGGAGAAAATAGATTGCTGCCCGGGTATGTGTATGATCTATTGGGGGGAGGATGAAGGTTTATTGAAATGTAAACATTGTGGGAAGGACCGGTATAGTCGTTACAAGGAGGGCGCTGCAATGAAACGACAGAAGAAGAATCTCTCCCACAAGAAAATGTGGTACTTCCCTATAGGTCCTCGTCTGAAGAGGTTGTATGCATCAGATGCATGTGCATACAAGATGCGTTGGCACAAGGAGAGAGTAGTCGCGGATGACCAAGAGGGTAAGATGGGTCACCCATCTGACTCGCCGGCATGGAAAGAGTTTGATCTGAAATATCCACAGTTTGCAGCCCAGTCTAGAAATGTAAGATTGGGACTTAGTACTGATGGTTTCAACCCGTTTGGGAGTGAACGGAAATATTCGTGCTGGCCAGTGATGCTTACACCTTACAACTTGCCTCCGGGTGACTGTTTGAAAGAACCATTCATGTTCTTGACCGTGCTGGTGCCAGGGCCGGATGATCCAGGACAGAAGATAGATGTCTTCTTGCAGCCACTGATCAAGGAACTTATAGAGTTGTGGGAGGATGGTATCCCAGCATACGATGTCTCAACAAAGACGAACTTTACCTTGAGAGCAGCACTACTCTGGACCATCAGTGATTTCCCTGCGTACTCCATGTTGTCTGGAAGGAAAACATCCGGATACAAGGCATGTCCACATTGTCTGGATGATGTTGATTCACACTATCTGCCGAAGAGTCGAAAGGAATCTTGGTTTGATTGTCATTGCAGGTTTCTAGACGATGAACACCCGTTCAGAAAGAACAAGACTCAGTTTCTTAAGAACAAAGTGGTGTTGAAGAAGGCCCCTAAAGAACTAACAAGTGCACAACAATTTGCTATTATAGAACGCTTGGGGTACAAGAAAGTAACTGAGGTTGGGTGGGAACAGCATAACGAGAATATCAAAAGTGAGTATGGGTGGAAAAAGAGATGCATCCTATGGGATTTGCCTTATTGGAGTAGTCTTCGCATACGTCATATCTTGGATGTCATGCATATTGAGAAGAACGTATTTGAGAACTGCTTCAACACCATTTGTGAAATTCTCAACAAAACAAAGGACACGGTTAAGTCCAGGGAAGAGTTGGATATTCTATGCAGGAGGCCCGGACTGTCAAACAAGAATGCTGATGGCAAGTGGCCGAAGGCTAAATACACTTTGTCCAAAGAGGCCAGAGCGGAACTTTTTGATTGGGTGAAGTTGTTGAAGTTCCCCGGCAATTATGCTTCTAAATTTGCTCGGTGTGTGGACACGAGACAGAAAAACTTGAGTAAATTGTTGAAGTTCCCCGACAATTCATCATTCTTATACTTGTTATTTACTTGCATTTCGAACTTTCAAACTAAGTATATGATGCTTTCATGTGTCATTCAGTTGAAGGATAACCAGAGTCTCCTATTCACCTTGTTCTCGAGATCTCAGAAGGCCAAGGACGGACAGTGGTTGTGTGACGAGGCCACAACAATTGCGGTAAGTTCAACAATACATGTGTTTATTAAATACTGATGATTTCATAACTAATTAACAACATAACTAACACCTTATACTCTTGATTTATAATTTTAGACGGCCTACGAGGACAGGATTCATGATCAGGATCTCACTGTTGAGGAAATGAATGCCATTTTCCTCTAGGTGAATCCTCCAGACGAGAAGGGCCGTCGCTTGGGACTAGGGAGTGCAGCAGCCGTCCCTGAATTGGACTCGAGGCCGACTCGTCGTTCCTGTGCCAGTACATCTTCATCATCTTCAGCAGCAGCTTCCGCTCGAGAGCAGGCCCTCTTACTTCAGTTGCAGGAGAGGGATGAGGAGGTGAAGAGGCTAGCTGCGCAGCAGGCTAAATATGGTACTATGTTTGCTGAGCTGTATGCGAAGCTGGGGATGGACCCACCTACCTCTCCATGATCCCCTATCCTTTTCGACTCTATTTACTATTTTCTACATGAATACTGTGTACACTATGATATTATTTTGGATTAGTATTGTCTACGAATGATTATTATTATATGTATGGAGGGTTTTGGTACATTTATTATGAGTTTTTTGGATTATTTTTTGGTTTATTTGGTCTATAGAATTTCTGTAACATGTTGCTTAATTGAACAGGTTGCATTTGATTTTGGGTCTCATTATTATATCTAAAAAAATAAAAAAAATAAAAAAAAATAGCAACCGATCGGCTCATCCGTCGCTATATCCAGCGACGGATGAGCTTATCCGTCACTAAAGGTCCCAGGACATTTAGCGACGGATAAGGCTAAACGGATGAGCTTATCCGTCGCAAATTCGCGACGGAAAACTCATCGGTCGCTAATTCGCTAGCGACTAACGGTTTAGCGACGATGAATTTATCCGTCGATAAAAACACCGATCGGTCGCTAGCGAATATTAGCGACCGATCGGCCGACTTTAGCGACGGATGGTTCCGTCGCTAAAGTCGCTACTCCTTGTATTGATTAACTCGGGACTACTTCCCGTTATGAGCATATCATCAACATAGAGACAAATCATTACAAAGGACTTCGAATCCCCTTTCATGTATATGCATTTGTCACATTCGTTTATAGAGAAACCTTTAGATAATAACGCATTATCAAATTTCTCATGCCATTGTTTTGGAGCTTGTTTTAGTCCATACAATGATTTCACAAGACGGCAAACCTTGCCTTCTTGCCCAGGAACTGAGTAGCCCTCAGGTTGTTTCATGTAAATTTCCTCTTCCAAATCACCATTTAGGAAGGCTGTCTTCTCATCCATTTGGTGTATCTCAAAACCATGCAAGGCTGCTATGGCAATGAATACTCTTATGGATGTTATTCGTGACACGGGTGCGTACGTGTCAAAGTAATCTAGGCCTTCCTTTTGTCGATAGCCTTTCACTACCAATCTGGCCTTGTACTTGTCAATAGTTCCATCCGCTTTCATCTTGCGTTTAAGTATCCACTTGCAACCTAGTGGCTTGATTCCCGGTGGAAGATCAAATAGTTGCGAAGTGTGATTCTGTAGGATGGATCCTATTTCACTTTCGACTGCTTCCTTCCAAAAAGGAGCCTCGGGACTAGACAATGCTTCGTTGATTGTCTTTGGGTCATTTTCTACCAAAAAGAGGTTAGAAAATCTAGACCAAATTCTTTTGGCTTCTTCGCACGTTTGGTACGTCGAGGTTCAATGTCATGAGTCTCTTTATTCTCTTGCATTGAATTCCTCTTACGTTTCTTCCCACTATTTTCAACATCATGAGCCTTGGGTATCTCTTAAATTGAAATTCCAGGGAAACCACTAGATTCAAGATCATGAGTCTTGGTTATCTCTTGACTTGAACTAGATACCGTACTTGAAGTCCCCACATTTAATCCGTTAGTTTCAAAGTCATAACCAAGTCTCATGACTTTGAAACTAATGGATCTAATGTGGGGACTTTAAGTTCCATACCTAGTTCAAGTCAAGAGACAAGTTGGAAGGGTTGTAACACTTGGGAGAGTGTGCAATTGTTGTGTAAATAGGAGAAGAAAGCATTTATTCCAACACACTTGCATACTCCATCTCCTTCTCCCTTCTTGCTCTCTTGCATTCTTCATACTCAAAGTAAGTTCGCTAGATTCGACTATTGGAGTGCTCCTTGGTCGTCTTAGAGTAGTTTTATCCTGGGAGACAGATTGCCGAAATTCCGTAAGCACCACGAGCAGGGCAAGTATTTGTCTTAAGGAGAGATAGTCCAACTATCGACCCTACTCCCCATTTCTTGTTGTTGTTACTCCTTTGAGAAGTTGTTGGAAGTCCAGCAGTTGTTGCAATCTGTACGGGATTCGTTTATTCCTATAGTGCGCAAGGAAGGACTTTGTGATTGTATCAACTCTACATTGTAAGTTCTTTTGTTTATTGTATATTGATAAATATACTTGCATTTTGCATTTGGTTTTGTGTTCCTACTTGTTCTTGTCTCAAACTCTTGTTGAAAGCCCATCGGCTCTAACATGGAGGTCCTGGGGGTGTTTGGTTTTGGGGATAAGGAAGAAGGGAAGCAGAAGACAACATAAAAAGAAATGTAACTCTTGACAGTTTCTTGTGCAATTTTCTGTTGAGTTACTGCAAACCAATTAAATGTCAATTTTCAGTTGAAAAGAAAAAAAGAACAGTTTATTCCTATAATTTTGTGAACTCTCCTTAATCTCCGTGTCTAAAACCGAAGTGGAACATTTGGTTTGAGACAGAGATAGTAGTTATTTCGAAGTGAGTAGCTTGGAACGAGGAGAAGCCTTCTCTAACTTCTTTACTCTACAACATATTTTTCCCTTTGTTTCGGAATCAAATACAACAACTCTTCTCTCTTAAGTGTTGTACCGAATTTATCCTTGGTATCCAGTGTACTCAAAGCATCTCTGTGATTTGGCATATCCCAATCAAAATAATGTACCAAATATGCCACCATTAACTGAATATTCCTGAAACCCATGTTAAATCCAGGACACATTCTATGCCCTGCGCTGAAGGGTATATACTCAAAATGCGTTCCCCTGTGATCCACTTTTGATTCCAAGAATCTTTTCGGACTAAATATCGAAGCTTCTGTCCAGTTATCCGGATCAATTTGAATAGCCCAAGCATTGATCAGGATCAAACTATCCTTCGGGATCACATAGTCGCCAACTTTACATTTCTGAATTGCGCGATGTGGTACCAGAAAAGGACCTGGAATGTGAAGTCTTAGTGTTTCCTTTATGCAGGCTTGCAAGTATTCACATGCTGATAGAAGTGACTCGTTCATTGTACTTCCTTTGAAGGCGGGGGCAATTTCAGCACGAACTTCACGCAAGATTTCCGGGTTTCTTAATAGTTCGACCATCAACCATATAACTGTTATGAAAGTTGAGTCTGTTCCAGCAATCAATAGTTCCTGTTTCATTGGATTTTGCAGATAATCAAGTCATGGTAAAAAAAAATAACTTTAATTAAACTACCAACTAGCTTATCAGCTAATTTTACTAAATGGAACCTAAATGTACAAACCGTAAGCAGGATGCCAATTTGATCATCCAAAAATGCATTGTCCAACAACACATCCAAGAAATCACCACTTAAATGATCGACACCTTTAGTATTACGCCTGAACCTGCGAACCTGTACGACACTATGTTAGAATCGAGAAAAATTCCTTTACGTACTGTAAACATTATAACAAAACGTACAATATCTCGAACCTGTATAATATCTTTCCAAACGTACATAACTTTCGCCTTCAAAACCATAGCATCCGGCTTACTCCAAAAATCGACATTTTTCAACACTGGGAACAGATCACTCAAACCTGGATGTGCAACAGTCTCCACTATTTCGTTCACCAAAGCCTTCACTTTAGCAACACTCTCATGATCCTTTCCTTGCATGTCAAATAAATCTCTAGACGCTAAAACATTTGTGACAATATTTGTAACCGTCGCACTTATAATGTCATCAAGATTCACTACTTGGCCTTCCCTCTCCACCAAATACTTCATCATTTCTGCAACCTTCTCCTTCCTTATCTCGGCTTTCAAATCCACGGCTTTTGTTGAAAAGATGTAATTTTGACTAATACCGCGTAGAAATTTCCATGTGTTGTTGCATTCTTTTGACATGGTCATGGACGATTTTGTTATGCTTGGGATTGCATAATACACAGCCGGCATGTACCTTCATTTGTAAAGATAACACAAAAAAGTTAGAGACAGAACAAGGAGAGGTTAGGGTTCAAACACCGACAGAGACATAAGATTGGTATATGTCTATCTGGAATTATAAGGCATGAGTAATTTAGGAGTAGGATTAGGGTATTAGATTTGCCGTTTCAAAATAATTAAAAAAAAGGGCATAAATACCATAAGATGCGACATAGTTATGTGAAAATAACACAATGCCGTATTTTTAATTATTACTTCCTCCGTCCACAATTAAGCTTCCCATTTGGTTCATTGACTTTTTATAGGCTCCATTTGACTTTTAATTAATCATAAATCGCACTGAAAAAAATTATTTTGAACTTATATTATGGAAGTGGAAATCTTATATTTTTATAATATAAGTTCGATTTTTTTTTCAGTACAATTTAAGATTATTTCGGAATCAAATAGAGACTAAAAAAAGGTCAACGAAACCAAATGGGAAGCTTGATTGTGGACGGAGAAATTAGTTATTTTCTCAATAAGTTAGGAGTAATTTTTACTTAAATCCATCTCAAAATATAACCTGAACTTAAGTGTGATGTTTGGTAATGGGAAAGAAAAGTATGCAAGTGCCAAGTGGTCCCTCCTTCTAATCTGTGCAGTTTGGTTTAGTGGTACTAGTTAGAACCCGAAAGGTGTGATTTATAGTTTATGAAAAATTAAAACATAAAAATTAATACGCAAGGAGACACAGTTTCCAGGTAGTAGTATACTAGTATGTATACCTCCCCGAACATATTTGGTCGTTCGTTTTGAGAAGTTCCTTAGCTGTAGCTGGCGAAGATGCGACAACCAGAAGTTGGCCACCTAGTCGTATAGACATCAATGGACCATAACACTTGGCCAAATTCTTAAACGCTATATGAGGCTCTCTACCAAATTGGGATATGTTGGACAAGAATTGCAGAAAATTAGGTCCTGGAGGAAGCTTAGAACGCTTGGATATGGAACTTTGTAAGAAAACTATGATAAGTACTGGCAGGAGAAGAAGCAATGGGAGAGACATAATTGATTTGATGAAAACAAAATGTTTAGTGCTTTGTACATTGTAGTTCACTTCTTGCGTTTATATATATAGAGGAAAAAACGATATATACAATATATGATGATCAAGTTGTCTTCATTATCATCATTTACGCACATGGATCATGCAAAGAGTGTTTGGTACACTCCAAGGAAATCTCACTATTATTTTAAAGGCGGTTTACCCCTATGATCGCAAAATAGGTGCACATTACTGTTCCCAATGATTTAACTTGGACGTCTCATTTCGCTTTGAGGGCCAATGTATAATGTATATCCTAGTAAACTCCATTAAACGCTTGCAATATAAATTGATATAAAAATTATATTAACAGATTAATAATTGATTGTTCTTCGAATTACAAAATCAGTTAAAATAATGGAGAAAATTGAGACGAAATGAGATTTATGGTTAAACTTGAGAATAAATAAGATTTGAAACTTGAAAGTGATAAAAGAGTAAATTACATACAGTATATATATTTTGAGGCATTTTCATTTTGCCATTTAAAAAGAAACTTTCTTGGAATAGCACGCTAAACTTTATCCTTAATTTTAAGGCGCTAATCTGTCCATTAAAAAACATAGAAGACGGTAAAAGTATCAAGTCGATAGAGACCAGAGAGATAGCCCATTTCTTATACACTAGAGATTTTTATTTTTTTTAATGCCAAATATTACAAGTACTTCTACACTAATGTTATACAAATTTCCTAAACCATCTTATTTATCCACACCTAAATCAACCTTATGACTTCGCACATCGCAGGGGATCAAATCATACACCTCTCCTTCACTAGTTCAACTCCATACCGCTGCACACCTTATGACTCCCCCTTATACACTAGAGAGTAATTGGCCATTTAATAAAAATAAAAAAGGAACTATGGATGCAATGGAAAATATATATATATTGACATATGCAATATACCACCAAGAAGGAAATGTGTGTGCCAATGTTTTGAATTTAATTAATTTACACGTGTGATTTTTATGAGTAATATAATAAAACATGATCGGATCTAAACCATTGCAAGGAGACAATCGCATTGGGTTTTGATTTTTTTTTCAACTCCTTCAAGCTTCAGGTATCCATCACGAGCTAACTAGTTTCAGTTGATTTAAGTTTCCAAGCGTATAGTGGTAATGCAAAATTACAAATGCCAAAATAACGTATCTATATTTTATAAAGGAGTAATATTTCAAGTTCCCTCCTTAATTCATGTCATATTGTTGACACTTGGCAAATTATTACATTCTCATTGGCTCATAAATTCGTTCTTGCCACATGTCTCAATTCTACATTCTGCCATCCTTATCTATTAATCTTCTCTTTACATATGTCTTCTTCTCAAAGAAACAAACATATACATAATTGATAAATAAAAATCTATCTATCTATATATTCTATAAAGGAGTAATATTTCAAACTATCTCCTTAATTCATGTCATATTGTTGACACTTGGCAAATTTTTGCATTCTCATTGGCTCATAAATTCATTCTTGCCACATGTCTCAATTCTACATTCTACCATCCTTATCTATTAATCTTCTCTTTACATATGCCTTCTTCTCAACTAAACAAACATATACATAATTGATAAATAAAAATATAATATTAAACAAATTGTTATATTCAATAGTATTAATTAAAATTATTTGGCATTATGAAACACGGATGATAAAAGTAAAAACTTATAATTAATATAAGATATATAGAATGATTGAATTTCATAAAAAGACAAGAAAACCATTATTCTATATTACATAAAAAATGTAGATCACATAAACTATGACAAAAACAATTTGAGGTATATTATTTTGTAAAAAGCTATCTATATATATTCACTAAAAAACAAATTATTTTAAAAAATTTTATTTCGCCACGTATCTTATTTTTATTGGTCACTATCCCATTTATTTATTCTCTAAGAAAAATACGATTTATTGGTGCTTAATTAGCTCTCATTCAATTATCTTCAATAAAATTTCGTAGTTTCACATTTACTATGTCTATGCACTCAACATATCATTTTATATTTTACAATGCTTAGTTATCTTTCTTTACGCACCTTTTTTTTTCAAATATTTATTTTTATAGTTCTCTATTAAATTGAGCACGGTAAAAACTCATATTAATATTTTGTATATCCATTAATTCAATTTTCTATTAGTATTAGGGTTGAGGTCATGGGAAATGCAAAATTTTAGAATTTCAAGTTCGGGATTCACGTGATTTATTTAACATTCCATTTTTAAATTTGAGATGAAATCGGCTGGGAATTCCAGTCCCATCTTTTTCATTTTTCATTTTCAAGATAAAAAAAAAAAAGTAACACTCTACATTTTATGCACAAGGCATAATTTCAATTAATGTTTTCCTAACTGTTAGTGTTGAAATATGTCCAGTCCGCATGTACGAACTGGAGCGGTCTAAGAGCGCGACAAAGCATCATAGGCCGTCCCTCAAGGGGCACGACCACACCCAAGTATGTCACTAAGGTGTGGATCGACCAACATAGGGTCCGACCATCACTGGGAGGACAACCCTCAAAATAAGCTCCTCACAAGGACAAAGCTGCCAGTGGGCTCGAGGAGCATCTCTCTCGGGCTCGAGGAGACCTTACGTCAAGGTAACGCTCCTTGACAGAAACTGAGCAGGACACTACTCGCATCATCCACGCACAAGGAAGGCACGAGGACCCCAGAGCGACCAGCCATGGTTGTTCTCTTGGGCCAAGGCCCACGGACATCCTTAATGGGCCTGGGCCGAGGAAGGCCTCAATCCTAGCCGTACACGTGGCGTGATCCTACATGACCGGAAGTTGAAAGGCCTCAAGTATATAAGGCCTCATTTACTCCTCAACGGTAAGCATTAATGACACCACACGAGCACCACTTTCACTACTCATACTAGGGAAGCCTCACAACTCCCTACTCGTAAAGTCGCCTCTCCGGTCTGATACCTTACAGACCGGGCAAGAGACACTAACCCCCCCTCTAGTCTATTTCAGGTACGAGGAAGCTACAAGAAGGCTCATTTCCTATCTCGGAGGAACACTACAAGAAGAACTAGAATGACTTAGACTAGTGGCTCATTGCGAACTTAGAAAGAAACACGAATTACCCTTCAACATTTGGCGCCGTCTGTGGGAATCGACACGAAAGGTCATTCCTTGCCCTACTGGTCGAGCCACTTTCCTGCTCGTGACACATCACGAATATGCCTCCCAGAAGAAGCAACCGTCTTGCTAATGCACCACCCGGAAATCCTCCTCGACCTAGAGGCCGTCCCTCTAGTAACGGTCGCGGAGGAGAAACGGATGGTGTTCCGGGGGAACCAAGAAACAACAATGTTGCAAGGAACCGGGATTACACGGAGGGGGCATTTACTAATGTCACTCGCTCCCAAAATGAAAGATCGGGGGAAAATAACCCGCAAGGAGTCCCGGTGGGAAACGCCTATGGAGCTTTGAGAGTCGCGAACAACGCCGAGTCTAGGGGGCAGCCTCATCCGGTAGCAATTAACCAACCTCCCGTGGCAGTGAACCCTCCTCAACCGGCCGCATTGACCTTCACCCTTCCTGATGGACGTGTCGTCCGACCATCAGATTTCGGGATGGGCGAAGCTCAATACGGTCTATTCCTTCTTACTTTACAAGGATATGTCGGAGGTAATGAGGCTATTAGGGTTAATACCGAGATACAAGCCCAAGGAGAACCACAGGCACCGGTGCAAGAGCAACCTCGGGCCACCCTGGTCGCTCCTCGTCAATCCCAAGGAAGAGCACCTGTTGCACAAGATGAAGCACATTCGAGAGCCAACACCAGGCCGATCCAATCTCGACTTGGACCATCAAGAATCCAATCGAGGTTAGGACCGCAAGGTGCCCCGGATGACTTGAGAGACTTGATTGACAGAAGAATACGGGCATCATTACAAAATGTAGCGCAGCAAGAAAATAGAGTTCAGGTGGTCGCTACACCACCCGCTCTCCCCAATCAAGTTACTCCCAACCAGGTAACTCCTCAAAACCAACAAGAAGCAGTGGAGGAAAACCAAGCATTGAGAACAGTAGCTGAGGTAACCCCCCTGGTCGATCCGATCACGGGGAGGAGGCTCACTCTGGAGGAACTCAACGCGAGGAAATCCGCACTTGATGCTCAGATAGAGACTCTTCGAGGAACCGTCCAAGAGAGAGAGCAAGACCAAGATCCTAGCCCTTTGTGTGATGAGATCAGAAACCACCAAGCCAAAATTGAAAGAGGGTTCCCCACCTTCGAAAGCTATGATGGAACAAGTTGTCCGAAGGACTACTTGGTAAGATTTGGCACCAAAATGGATGCCTACGGTCATGACTCAAGGACTAAGGCACTCCTCTTCCCGGCTAACCTTTCCGGGGAAGCCATGAAATGGTGGTCGCGCCTCCCTCACCGATCCATCAAATCATATAGAGATCTCTGTAAGGAGTTTTCTAAGCGTTTTGAGAAAGTGATGAACGCCAAGAGACGGGTGAGATACTTGGCCGAAATTGTTCAGAGAAACAATGAAGACTTGAGGGATTTCATCAATCGCTTCCATGAAGCAGCCCTCCAAGTCGAAGATCACTCGATCAATGAGAGGAAAGAATATTTGTATGGTAACACTACCAACATCAGATTCCAAGATGTGCTCTCAGCATCGTGTGTAGAGAATGAAGCACAACTTGCCAAAGTTTGCAAGGACTTCCTCGAAGCTGAGGAATTCCGAAGAACGGTCACCGTGAGAACCAATCTTCCCAAGGAAAAAGGGAAAGAAAAAGAAAAAGAAAAGGAGTACCCTCCTCGCCCCCAAAATCCCGGGAAGCAGAGGAAAGAGCAAAAATTTGGGTTGATCAAGGAGGGCAACTCAAGAAATGATTTCAGAGACAAGAGGTCTCCTCCCAGAAGGTCACCTCCAAGACGATATAGCAACTACACAGACTTGAATAGGCCAAGATCCGACATCTTGAACTATATAGTCTCGAGGAAGCTAGACGTCTCGTGGCCACCCCCGATTAAGGAAAATCAAAGGAACAAGAGCTCGGAAAAATTTTGTAAGTTTCACAAAGGGAAAGGGCACACCTCAGATGAGTGTGTCGAGCTCAAGAACGAAATTGAGAGGATGATACGTAACGGTCAATTGGTTAACTACATCCGGAAGGAGGAACCCCTGGCACTCCTGCCCCCACCTCCTCGAAGTGGGAGCGAGCACCCTTACCAAGGAAACCCTCAGGACGACGACATTCATAATTACAACAATTATGAGAACCGCCCCGTGAATGGAAGCATCCGCACTCTCACAATTGCGGGAGGACCCGCCGGCGGCGACACTCGTAATCAAAGGGAGATCACGGCGGACAACCTCAGGGTCCGAGATGTGAAGTATGCTCAAGCCGCGCGACCGGGAACCAACGTTATCTCTTTCGATGATAGCGAGATACCTCTGAAGCACGCCGGAGGAGGCAACATCTATGATCCTTGCGTCCCACTTGTAGTTTCCTTGGATGTTCAATCCTACAAGTTGGGTAGAATCCTCGTCGACACTGGGTGCTCGGCAAACTTGATTTTCACCGGAACCTTGAAAAGGATGCACATGAACCCAAGGGAAGGGCTCAGAGAAGTGAGGAGCGCATTGGTAGGATTCGGAGGACAACCTATCATGCCGCTCGGAATGATCAACCTCACAGTGTCAATGGGTAGCGCTCCTAGACGGGTAACCCAACAGGTTCCTTTTGTGGTGGTCGATATGCCATTTGATTATTTCGCAGTCCTAGGCCGACCCGCTCTCTCTCAATTCCGAGCCGTAGTGTCCACAGTCCACAACAAGCTAAAATTCCCCACTCCTTTGGGAATCGGACAAGAAGTAGGAGACATACGAGAAGCATGGGAATGCTACACTCTGTCCGCCAAGTTCACTTCGAGAGTTGCCATAGGGGAACCCAACCTCGGGCAGCCATCCGAGGAGACACCCCTTGTCCACAATGCGCCTTATCGTTTCTACACGGTTCGGCGAGTGAAGAGAAAATCAAAAAAGCCAAGTCCGTCACTTAGGCGAAGAAAAGCAATCATGAAAAAAGACAAGGATACTCTAGTAGGAGCTGTTAAGGAGCTCGAGGAGTATCAAGTGATTCCACCAGTCCCACCCTCTTCCAAAAAGAAGAAATTCTTTGAGGAAAACAAAATTGAAGCAAGAGAAGCCCTAGAAGAAATCCAAATTGTCGAAGGAAGTGCCGACAAGGTCACAAAAATTGGCACAGAGATGGCCACTGAAGTCAGGATGAAACTCATCCAATGTTTGAAGGATAACAACGATATCTTCGCATGGAGTACCGAGGACCTGAAGGGGATCGACCCACGTGTCGCCGTTCACCGTCTGAACGTAGACCCATCGATCACCCACATCAGAGAAAAGCGAAGAGACTTCAGTGCGGAAGATAATGCCATCATAGAAGCGGAAGTACAAAGACTTCTT
Source organism: Plantago ovata (assembly GCA_028274465.1). Taxonomy (NCBI): domain Eukaryota; kingdom Viridiplantae; phylum Streptophyta; class Magnoliopsida; order Lamiales; family Plantaginaceae; genus Plantago; species Plantago ovata. The sequence goes on from CM051458.1 coordinate 35,402,780, forward strand.
AAAGCTGGCCACATCAAAGAAGTGAGATACTCAGACTGGGTATGCAATGTGGTCCTCGTGGAGAAGGGTCCGGGGAAATGGCGAATGTGCAACAATTTTACAAGGCTCAACAAGTTTTGCCCGAAGGATCCATACCCTCTCCCACGGATCGACCAGCTTGTTGATTCCACCGCTGGATGCGCCCTCCTGAGTTTCATGGATGCATACCAGGGCTTCTACCAGGTCAAAATGGCCAAAGATGATGTGCCTAAGACTGCCTTCTTCGCTAACGGCAATGTGTACTGCTTCAACGTGATGCCATTTGGTCTTAAGAACGCCGGAGCAACTTACCAAAGGTTGGTTAACAAGATGTTCAAGGAAGAGCTAGGTAAAACAATGGAAGTATATGTCGATGACATGCTCGTCAAGAGCAAGACCGAGGAGCAACATGTAGGTTACCTGGCAAAGTGCTTCTCAATCTTGAGAAAGTATGGCATGAAGCTCAACCCGGCGAAGTGTACCTTTGGAGTCAAAGGGGGGAAGTTCCTCGGTTACATGGTGACAGAGAGAGGAATAGAAGCAAACCCCGAAAAGATAAAGGCCATCCTCGATCTTCCCCAACCTCAGTCCATCAATGAGGTGCAACAATTGGTCGGAAAATCAATTGCATTGAGTAGATTCATCTCAAGGTCTGCCGAGAAAAACCTACCTTTTTTCAAGGTATTGAGAAAGAGCAGCCACTTCGAGTGGACAAAGGAGTGCGAGGAAGCCTTCGAGAAGCTGAAAGAATACCTACTCGCTCCTCCTCTATTGTCAAAGCCCGTGGACGGAGAGGTACTCTATTTGTACTTAGCAGCAACCGGGGAAGCTATCAGCTCGGTTTTGGTGCGAATCCAAGGGAACGACCACTTGCCCATCTACTACTTGAGCAAAGTACTTGCCGGGGCTGAAACGCGGTACATGGATATTGAGAGGCTTTCCTTTGCCCTCGTTTATACTGCAAGGAGGCTAAAACCCTACTTTGGTGCTCACAAGATTGTTGTTTTGACAAAGCAACCTCTCAAGCAAGTCCTCGGGAAGCCCGAAAATTCGGGAAGAATGGCAAGGTGGGCGATTGAACTAAGTGAGTACGACATCGACTACCAAGCACCCGTAGCCAAGAAAGCACAAGTCATAGCCGACTTCCTAGTGGAGTATCCCTCAAAAGGAACTTCGGAGGAAAACTCTTCGGCAACAAAGAGTGCTATGATGATGGTCGAAGAGCAACCCCATCAAAACAACCCAATGCAAGCTCTGGAAGATGCTTTAAAAGAGCTTAAGGCGATGTCCCAAACCAAAAGGAAAAGGCATGAAGTGTTCCTGACAGAGAAAACCGACGAGCCAAAGGGTGCGGAGACCGTCTCTCCAAAACCCAAAGAACTAGTCGACCACGGAGACGTCTGGATTCTTCATGTTGATGGATCCTCATCAGGAAAAAATGGCGGGATAGGAATATACTTCAAGAGTCCCGGAGGGGCTGAACTAGAGTACGCCGTTACTCTTAGTTTCCCGGTTTCCAACAATGAAGCAGAATATGAAGCCATCCTCATCGCTCTACGTATGGCAAAGTCATTGGAAGTGAAGAAGCTACATCTCTTCACTGATTCCCAACTGGCCGAGAAGCAAATCTCGGGGAAATTCAGAACCAAGAAAGACTCACTGGCTGAGTACAAGAGCGCCATCACGGAAGAAATCCAAAAATTCGAAAGTTGTGAGATTGAAAAGTTCTCGAGAGATCTCAATCAAAGGGCAGATGCCCTATCAAAGTATGCTTCAGCCTCCGGAGGAGTTGATACCCGGAACGTGATACTCATGAGAATCAACGCATCATCGTTGTGGTCATCAAAGCCAAACGTCTTGGCAATTGACGATCAACCGAATTGGATGCAAGAGATAACAACATATCTCAAAAATGGAAGCCTTCCTCGTGACAAGGCTGAAGCAAGGAGAATCAAGGGAAAAGCTCCTCGATACATCATGCAAGGAGATTACTTATACAAAAGGTCTTTCGAGGGAGTCTACTTGAGATGCGTCGCCGAGCATGAAGTTCAAAAACTTCTTGGAGAAATGCATCGAGGAAGTTGCGGCGACCATGCCGGAGGAAGAACCCTCGCGCAAAAAGTCATTCGACAAGGATACTACTGGCCCACTGTTCGTGAAGACGCTGCCCAATTTGTGAGAAAGTGCGAGGAGTGTCAATTGCACGCCAATTTGATCAACGTCCCGGCGAAACCTCTCATGCCCATCGCTATCACTTGCCCCTTCGACATATGGGGCATCGACATAGTCGGTCCCTTTCCAAGAGGCACGGGCCAAAAGAAGTTCATCATTGTTGCGGTCGAATACTTTAGCAAGTGGGCGGAAGTTGAGGCAGTATCTACCATCACCGAACAAAGAGTGATGAACTTCGTATGGAGGAACATCGTGTGTCGGTTTGGCTTGCCAAGAGTCCTCATCTCGGATAATGGTGCTCAATTTTGCGGCCAAAGATTCAATGAATGGTGCAAGGAAATGAAGATTGAGAGGAGGTATACCTCTGTAGGACATCCTCAATCCAATGGGCAAACAGAAGCCGTCAACAAAATCCTCGTCAACAACTTGCAGAAGAGGTTCGCTACCAACAAGGACTGGGTCGACGAGCTTGATGGAGTGGTGTGGGCATACCGCACTACTTCAAAAACAGCTACAAGAGAGACTCCCTTCTCGCTAGTTTACGGGTCCGAGGCGGTCATACCAGCAGAAGTGGCGGTGGAAACCCTCAGAATCCAAGGGTACCAACCCGAGGACAATCATACAGAGAGACTCTTCGACCTGGAGACAATCAGTGAGGCAAGGACCACGCCTTGGCCAATATCCTCAGATATCAAGCACTTATCGCGAAGACCTACAACAAAGGCGTAAGAGAAAGAGACTTCCAAGTAGGAGACCTAGTACTCCGAAGAGCAGACATATTGGGCAAAGTGGGGAAGATGCAACCCAATTGGGAAGGCCCCTACAAGATAATTGAAGCAAGGTCCAACGGAAGTTATCGTCTTCAAGACATGGAGGGAAGGGTATTGAAAAATCCATGGAATACTTCTAACCTCCAGAGATTCTACGCTTGAAGTTGTCAAGAGAAAAAGCTTTTTGAAAACTTATGTGGAAGGTCCATTGATCGAGGAGGTTCCCTCACGGATTCAAGTGAGAGGCACCCCTTGCTTTTGTTAAGAAGTTGTTGTAAGCAAACTGGCCGAAGAGCCCCCATTGTAATTGCATTTCCGACAAATCAATACAATGTCTCTTTCAACAAGAAAATGTTCAAGTATAGAGCTACTATACTCAAAAAATAAGACTACTCGATCGAGAGCTTACATGACCTACATAAAAGCTAGTCGATTTCCATGATTAGGGGGAACCCTCCCCGCTCTCTAAACTCTATGAGAGAATCGATCAGGAAACCACTCAAAGAAGAAAAAGCGAGGAGACGGAAGTGATCGAGGAGAGAGATTTCCAGTCTTTCTAACTCAACACTTGGAAATTTTTCTAAGTTCAACACTTAGAATTCTTCCCCAAGTGATCAATACGATCGAGAAGCATCTACGTTGATAGATCGAATAGCTCGCAGCGAAGAACATTGGTTCTCGATTCTAACTTATACGTGTTTAACTACTCTATCCAAGTTATACGTCATAACAAAAGTTGGAACTAGTAAGAACACAAGTATAAGTAAGAAAGCGAAGAGCATTACATTTTATTGAAAGAAAAGAGTAGCGAAGAAACAACAACAGAGAAAATTATATGTTACAAACATATTTGTTTCGAGGAGTGCCTCAAAGGGCCAAATGGAAATTGTTCGAAAATAAAACCAAGTACAGAAAGGGAAAAATTACAACATGCCCCGAGCATACTCGGTCTTCAAGCAGCTGGCTCCCCGATCTTAGCGAGTACGGCTGTCGGTAAATTCAGTGACCGGGGTGGTCACGCTTGCAGCTCCTCCTCGAACTGTGCTCGTTTCAGGGCCTTCGATGTTGTCCCGCTCCAGAGCCTGGGCCTCTTCGATAGCCTTTTGGTACATTGTTAGCTCTGGCTCGACGAAGTCTGCTGCCCTCCCGAGAACCGGATCGCTTAACTTCACCCAGGCAGCGTTCCGAAGAGCTGCCTTCTCGAACGGGTAGATTATCCCGCTCCTCAAGCACTCAGGCACCCAGGCGGGGAGGTAAGCTGGCTTGCTAGGATATGGTACTTCAGGATCGGTCACTAGCTCGCCGAACTCGCACGCCTCGTGCATCTCCTCGGTAATCTCCTCATCTGGGTAAGGAGTCAGGTCCTCGCGCCGCCCGGGATGTAGGTCCTCGCGGTCATCGGGATCGAAGTCAGCCGGAAGCATGTTGACCCTCTTTAGTTGGCCAACACACGAGAAGAAGCCCTCCTCGCGCGATGCCACTTGTACATCTCTCAGGGCCAACTTGTAGGTGACCGAAGACATAAAGTCGCGAGCAGCAGAGACTCGGCTTCCTTTTAGAAAGGACAGGACGCTTGCCTTGAACTTTTCCATGCAAATGGACAAAGTAGCATAAGCACCCTTGAAGCTCTTGCTCCTCGACTTCTCTCGGGACAGCTCCTTCTCGAGCTCTTCGACCTTAATCTTCAGCTTCCCGGCCTCAGCCTCCGAGACCTTGGCTTTTGACTCTGAAGCAGCAAGCCTCTTCTCGAGGTCCTCGATAACGACCCCTATGTCGGCCCTGTCCGCAGCAACTTGGCCATAGGCCTCCTTCAAGTTCTCAAGCTGCAAAAAGAAAACAAAGTTAGCGAGGAGAGAAAAATTTATACTTAGAAAATTTTTTGAGATAAGTATGAAGCAAAGTACCTGGAGCGAGCACATGCTGAGCTCGTGCGCCCGATCTAGGTCGCTCATCTGGATGAGCCGCTTCACTTCATCACCAGAAGCGGCCACCTTCCCCTTTTTCCGGGCAGGCTCATTGGCTCCCCCGAGATTGAGCTTCCTCGCTCCTTTCTTCGCCGAAGGCCTCTCAGGCCTCTTCTCCGCCTCAATCGTATTTAAGGCCTCCTCCTCGGCCTCCTTAGCTTCCTTGGCCCTCTTCGCAGCGGCCTCCTCCTCGGCCCTCTTGATGGCCTCTACGGGGTTCTCTCTCGTATCGAGCCCCTCCTGCACTAAAGCATCTCGATGATGCGCGGCGTTGCGGGGAGGGGTCAAGTTCAAAGAACCGAGGATCTTTGTCTGCTTGTTGGCCAACCTCTGCTTCCTCCTCTGTTCCTCCTTGGCGGCCAGAGTCTTCGACATTATCCACTGGAACCAATAAGCTGCAAGAGAATAAACACAAGTTAGTACGATCGAGGAGCAATAAAAATCGACGAGGAAAGTAAGAAAGCGAGGACATATCACAAACAGACAAAGCAAGCAAAGAAAAATTACAAGTACAAAGCGAAGAAAAAGCGCGAAGACTAGTTACCGAAGAGGACTTTCCGGGTATATCGGTTCCCGATATACCCTGTGTACGCATAAGGCGAAAGGCCCGCCAAATAGGGAAGTGGCTGAAGGACCAACCCCCAGTAGAAGTACTTCTCGGGATGGGGTCCCCGATTTTGCTCCTCGAGCTCAGTGACCCACTGATCGGACTCCTCGGGCAACGGATGCTTGTCCGCTATCTTTCCTCGAAACATGAGCTTGGGCACTCCCCACTCCAGCTCCTCCTCGGTCATGTTAGGCAACCTTCTCTTCCTGATGTAGAAGTACCTATGGAACCACTTGTAGCCCGAGGAGCTGGGAGCGTCCATGATGAAACCAAGGCCTGGTCGAGCGTTGAAGTAGTAGAAGTACTTGTTCCCGGAGCTCATCGAGACTCGGAACAATTGATTAAAATTATGAAAGTTCAGCTCGATCCCCTTCTTCATGCAAAAGACTCCAAAACATACCAAGGTGCCAAAGGCACTTGGCACCAGCTGCCAAGGAGCGATCCCCAATGTGTTGAAGATGTCGCGGAAAGCATCACAAAATGGAAGTATCCATCCTCGATCCAAGCTGAGGCAGTGAACGGCCATATACCCAGGGGGAGCATTGTAAAAAGTTTGATCCTCCTTGGGCACGAGGATGTCAAACTTATTCTCAGGGAGAGAATACTTCCACCTAAGTGTGGGAACCTCGTCGAGCTTGACGGTAGAAGAGGTGGTCGGTATTATGCCATCCTCGTTCTTCTCGCCCTGGGGATCGGGGAGGTCAACCGTGCGAGCACTCTTCGTGAATTTCTTCTCAGCGGCCTTGGTTGTTTTAAGCTCGGGCTCCTTGACAACCTTTGCCTTCTTTGATTTACTGGAGCGAGAACGCTTGCTCGCTCTCCTCTCCGCTTTTTTCTTATCAGCGGCCATCTGAGCACGCCGCATCTCACCCTCCTGGTCCTCGAGTGGATTGGGTGCTCGGGTCCCACTCGGAAACGTAAAATCAATAGTGGTCGGATCGATGGAGTGGTAACTGGTCTCCTCCTCGCGTGCGAACCTCTTCGCGTCTCTAATAGCACGCCTTTGCCCCTCCGAGAAGGAAGGAGATCTAGTGCTCGGACCAGCTTCACTCCTATGGGTGTCTCCGATCGTCGGAGGAACTTCATCCTCCTCCTCGTCGGTAATCACAGCCCTCCTAGTGGTTTGTGGAGGGAATCTAACCCTCTTTGAAGGGGGACTAGTCCGAGGAGAGGTCGCTTCATCGTCCTCATCGCTCTCATCTTCCGTCTCATCGCTATCGATGATCTGGACAGGAATTGGAGCCTTCCCGCGCTGGGCCGAATGATCACCCTCCTCATAAAGTGCCAAGGCCAACTCCGGCCTCTCCGTATCATCCATCTCCTCGACCCGGATGTCGGCAGGAGGGACCGCGTTAACTGCCACATAATTACGCCCGTGGACTTGGGCGGCGCGAGTAATCAACTCCGCAGATACACCAGGGTTGCGGGGACCACCTTCCGCCTCTGTCCGGTCGTCGATAAAGTCGTCGTCCTCGGTACGACGCCTCTTCCTGGTCACCAACTGATAGAGGTCCTCCTCACTCTCAGTCTCTTCATCCTCTTCGGCAGCCCGCTCGCCACCTCGCTCGAGCTGAGGCTCCTCGACAGCCTCCTCTATCGTATCATCGAGGAAGGTCGCCGATACGTCTGACGTATCGGGCGACGTAGTATGGTCGCTCCCATACTCACCAGCGGCCGATATGTTCTGGCTGTCGTCGCTCCTCTCGGACATCCTAAAGGTGGGCAAAGAAAGAAGTTAGGATGGTTTGTGATAGTCCGAGAGGTCCTTTTAGGTATGTTCATTAAAGTTCGACCTCTCGAACGGAGAAAAATCTCAAAAATGAAAGAGCAAATAAATCAAGAAGTTACTCTACATCAAAGCAAAAGTAGAGCGAGGAGCATACAAGGAGCGACCAACCGCTCAAAGCATGAGTAAAAAATCGAGCAGCATGACCACATGCATATACAGCAAAATAAGAGCGAGCACGATATATAAAACTCGAAAAGCATGCATAGAGCGACCAACCGCCCGAAAAAACTTCCTACAGTTATTTCTACAGCCGTACGCTAATGATGAGGCAACAAGGGGTATACAGCAAAGAACAGGGAGCTACTTATACGGCCATGCAACTCAAATTGGTCCAATTCGATTCGTTAAAGTCCGGTTACAAGTCCATTTACAGTTTAATTAAGTCCAATGCCGTTCTCAGGCGTCAATCCACCGGTAATTACTCAGATGACAACATTCCGGGAGGCAAAAATCAAAGAAGAGAGCTAACATGCAAAAGCCAAAACCGAAAAGCTAAAGAGCAGAGAATTCAAGGCAAAAAGAAGCAAAAAGAGGAAAAATTAAAGGCAAAGAACCGGAAACTTACTTGCTTTTAAGTAGATGAAAGTCTGAAACCGGAAAGAAGGCCGGAAAAAGTCGAAAGTTCGCCTGAAAACGGGATTCTGCACACCGGAAAGGCTCCTCGCACGTCACTTGGCTCGATCACTCACACTCGTCGATCTCTGAAGTTCTCCTCGCTCTCTCTTTTAGCTCTGAATATTCGGATTGCGAAAAGTGTGGAATGACCGAGTGTTGACCTATTTATAGAAGGGTATCTCGGGGATACGAAACGACGCATGTCCTCGCGCCATCCGGACCGACCACGTGTCCAAGATCAACGGTCCAGATTACGGCCGCCTGGCAAATTACCGGTTATACCCTCCACGCTCCCGCTCTGGAGCGGGCACGGTTCCCAAGGTCAGAGTGAATTACCTAACCACGGCGATCAGTTCGCGGCGCGATCACCACCCTACTCGAGACACGCAGAGACAGATCGACGACCAAGATCTGTCCTCCTCGAGACAATATTGAGAAAAAAAATGTTAGAAAAGCGGAAAATCAACGGACACGTGTCTGTGGATCGAGGAGCCGCTCATGAAGCTACTCTCCTCGAGATTCCTTTTACACAAGTATCTCTCCGCGAGATACTTTGCAAACAAAAAGCGGCAGGAAGTCATTCCATTCCACTAAGGGATACTTACCCGGATCCGATCTTTTCCCAGCAAAAATACCTCTTTTCATACGGTCCGAGCAACGTCTGCTCGCACCCTATAAAAAGGGGGGGGGGAGGGAGAGATAGGAGGAGGGAAAGATACCAAGGTGCGAATACGGAAATCTTTTTTCGCCCACTACTAGTCGAGGCTCTGCTCGACCTCTACTTCAACATAGTTCCTCAACTATCTTCTACAAAGATACTTGGAAACTAGGGGGACATATGTTAGTGTTGAAATATGTCCAGTCCGCATGTACGAACTGGAGCGGTCTAAGAGCGCGACAAAGCATCATAGGCCGTCCCTCAAGGGGCACGACCACACCCAAGTATGTCACTAAGGTGTGGATCGACCAACATAGGGTCCGACCATCACTGGGAGGACAACCCTCAAAATAAGCTCCTCACAAGGACAAAGCTGCCAGTGGGCTCGAGGAGCATCTCTCTCGGGCTCGAGGAGACCTTACGTCAAGGTAACGCTCCTTGACAGAAACTGAGCAGGACACTACTCGCATCATCCACGCACAAGGAAGGCACGAGGACCCCAGAGCGACCAGCCATGGTTGTTATCTTGGGCCAAGGCCCACGGACATCCTTAATGGGCCTGGGCCGAGGAAGGCCTCAATCCTAGCCGTACACGTGGCGTGATCCTACATGACCGGAAGTTGAAAGGCCTCAAGTATATAAAGGCCTCATTTACTCCTCAACGGTAAGCATTAATGACACCACACGAGCACCACTTTCACTACTCATACTAGGGAAGCCTCACAACTCCCTACTCGTAAAGTCGCCTCTCCGGTCTGATACCTTACAGACCGGGCAAGAGACACTAACCCCCCCTCTAGTCTATTTCAGGTACGAGGAAGCTAAAGAAGGCTCATTTCCTATCTCGGAGGAACACTACAAGAAGAACTAGAATGACTTAGACTAGTGGCTCATTGCGAACTTAGAAAGAAACACGAATTACCCTTCAACACTAACATTATTACCCATATAAAAATGCAAAATATTTTTCAACAATACATAATCATAACCGAAATATTACGAGGTAGTTTTAATCAAACAACTAGCAATTAAGTATATATGAAAAATTTGTAGTAGTGTTTGTGAAATATTATGATGAGCATGAATAACTACGTAGGAAGAAACTATTTATATATGATATCATATGGGAAACAAAATTAATCCCACTCTTTTCTATGGTGGACAAGTCTATTCAATAATATTTTAGAACACTAATTGTGTTTGACGTGTCTATTGTACGGTACTTTAGAATACTAACTATGTTTGACGGGTCTATTCGCAATACTTTACAAAAATTATTGCATTTAACGAGTCTATTCGACAATACTTGAATTGCATTAATTGACAGGTATTCCGCAATAATTTAGACCACTAACTACGGTTGATGGGGCTATTCGACAATTTTTTAAAGTACTAATCGTATTCGACGGGTCTATTGCCAATACTTCAGAATATTAATTAATTGCATTCGACGGGTTTATTAGGTAATATTTTAAATGCGACGGGCGGGTCTATTTTGCAATACTTTAGAACACTAAATATGTTCGTTATGTCTATTCCGTAATACTTTAGAACACTAATGAGTCCGACGGGTCTATTCGGAAATACTCTAAAACACGAACTTTAGGTCACTAAATGCGGTTGATGATTCTATTCCCCAATACTTTAAAACACTAAATACGTTCGACAGGTCTATTGCACAATACTTTAGAACACTAACTTTGGTCAACGTTCTATTTTACAGTACTTTAGGACACTAATAGCATTCGACGGGTCTATTGCACAATACTTTAAAACACTAAATGCGTTAGACGGATCTATTTGCAATACTTTAAAATATTAATTGCGTTTGACGGGTCTATTCACCAATACGTGCAATACTTTACTTTAGACCAATAACTACGATTGACGAGTTTATTGCGCAATACTTTAAAACACTAATTATATTCGACGGGTCTATTCTTCAATATCTTAGAACACTAATTGCGTTCAACGGGTCTATTTGAAAATACACTAGAACACTATCTGTATTCCACGGGTTTATTTGACAATACGTTAGACAATAACATTCGACTGGTCTATTTGGCAATACATTAGAACAGTAACTCCGTTCAAACGGGTCTATTTTGCATTATGTCAGAGCGTACTAATTGCGTTCGACATGTCTATTATGCAATACTTCATAACACTAACTCAGTTTGACGAGTCTATTTCACAATAATTCGGAACACTAATTGCGCTCGACGGGTCTATTATGCAATACTTCATTATACTAACTCTGTTTTACGGGTCTATTCTACAATAATTTAGAATACTAACTGTGTCTATGGTTCTTCGGTAGGTATTAATATCGAACGTACTAACTATGTCTGATGGATTTATTTTGCAATAATTTAAAATTTACTATTTTGTAAAACATTTTCAATGTATATGAGAGAGAGCGCGACATTGTTCATTTAACCAATTATCATTTAATTATTTATAAATTTACTATTCCCCGTCGAATTTCGACGGTTATTTACTAGTTCACTTTTTTTGAAAATGCTTTAACGACTATAAAAGATAAATTTCACTAAGATGAATAATTTAAATTCTAGCACTATTAATAGCCAGCGTGTGCACCCCTCCATCATAATCATAAGGTTAAGCCTTGTGTGGTGTTTTTTGCGATTACGGTTGACAGTAGCGATTTTTTCTTGTATTGTGGTTTGGGGAGTTTTTTACTTTCGTAATTTTTCGAGCATTTTTTTACTCTTTTTTATTACTCCTTCTGTTCCATAATAATGTTTCGAACTTTATTTGTTTGGCGTTCCATTACAATCTTCCTAACCCAAAATGTAAAGTTTTTATCCTACTAACCAATAATTTATTGTTTCTCTTTCCTACTTTATCATCATTTTATACTTCTCTTTCATACTTTATCAAATATTTACAACTTTACCAATATAATACACCACACAATCTAATATTATATTATTATTCCTTAAATGAAGATAAACTGCTCCCTTAGGAAGCTTCAAATGGACGAGAGGGAGTAATAATTTTTTTTAGATGTTAAAAAAAAAGTTGGTCATGTGTATTTTTTAAAATTTGTTACAGGACCCAATATTCTTGAGCGGCCCTAATGATACATTTTGCAACTCACGTTATTAATGAAACAAGAAAAGATGTACAACTTTGGCTAATTTTCTCTAGAACAATAAAAAATCGCTCTGAAGATATCGATACCCTATAAGAAATGTTCAGAAATACCAGCTGCATCCTAAACCATATTCTACTACAATATCCGCACTCAAACGTTCTCCACAACCAATCAATCAATTGATCAATTTTTTTTTTTATTATTTGAAACGACAAATATTACAACCACTCCTACATATTACTATACAATATCATAAACCATTTTATATCTCTACACATAAACCGCCTTATCTCTCCGCTGGGAATCAAACCCTGCACCTCTACTTCACCACCTCAACTCCCTTCCATTGGACCACCTTTTAGCTCCACCAATCAATTGATCAATGCTTCCGCATACAAAATAATCCAAAGTCAAGAGCCACCAGACCTCCAAGAAATTTAAATCCATACCGCTAAGGGGTTGAAGAGTTTGACAAGTATTTAAGAAATAACCACAACCATCCCCTACACTAAGTTCACCAAACTACATGTTTTGGCATTTTTTAGATGCAAAGAGTGCGACACTCTCTAAATATAGAAGATGTGGTCTCTCTATTATAGGATACTTTCCAAGTGATATTACCCCTAGCTATACCATCTAAAAGAAAAGCAGGTTGTTTAAGATATAGCGGTCCTTACTGTGATTTCACATCTACTCTATGTATCAACGTTTCGAAGTTTATTAATAAAAATTTTGTTATTTAAATAATTAAAAAAACTATTATTTCACATGAGATATTCATGATTATTTACGTTAACCAAGATTCTTATGATGCCGGAGCTTTGTCACAATCAATAATATATGGAGTATCCGACTATCCGAGTATATATGTTTCTGATAATGCGAACTTGTAAACAATGAATGTATGTATGTATCTGTCTTGATGCAGCGCACGCACAACTGAAGTCATCAATGAGCGATTGAAGGCACGTACAGCACACTGTATAGTTACAGTATTGTCAAACATTAACGACAGATATGGTGATATCATATGAGATCTGTCAATCTCGTGTCCTTGGGTTACCACACAAGAAAGTGGAAGCTTAGTTAAATGGCAATTGAAGCTCTTGTCATCTCATAGGGTTTATTAGATCCCTGCACCTCCTCAACACTCACATTATAAGATTACCACTAGAACGGTAGATTAATCAACGTTAATATAATGGTAATGCCATAAAATAAAAAATTGGTAATGTCGTGTTATTATATAAGTAATATTTCGTGTGGTGTGACCAAAATTTTGATGTATGATCATGAGAAAAAATTAGAATGGTACTAATAATATGTTTTGATGTGGTATCTAGTTGTTTGGTAGGAATAAATCAAACAATGTAATGTAATGAAAACAACGTAGCGGCATTAGGTAATGAAAAACTAGTAAAGTTGTGTTACAATTTGTAATGTGGAATTTGAACTAGATTTAGTATAATGAAAACATGAGAGAGAAAGGTAGAGAGAGAAACATTAGGAGCCGAGTCACGTTTCAATTTCTCAACGGAAAATTTACAGACAACCGGTGAGAAGCACGAAAACGACTTGAGGCACTAGGGTTCATGAAGGATAGTAGGTATGGTGGGATTCACGGTTCACGTCAAATTGGAAAACGCTGGGGACGGACATATGATGGAAGGTTTTCGTCAGGTGAGGCAAATTTTGAAGACGGCTGGACTGTGGTATCATACAAAAGGCGTAGTGGCAGGGGATGAGAGGAAGAAATTGCAAATACGGTGATTGGAGAAAAGTTCTTAAATTTCTATATTGCAAACTTTCCATGTGATTGGAAAGATATAGATGTCAAGGAAGCTTTCGATAAGGTTGGGAAGATAATTTCAGTAGTAAAACCGGAGAAGAAGAATAAGTTTGGACAGAGTTTTGCGTTCGTGAGATTCCTGGAGGATGGAAGGGAAGCTTCAATTGTGGAAACGATTAAAGGCGCTTATGGGTGGGTATTCGCAAGCTTTTGGCTAATGTGGCAAGATTTGATAAAAATGATGATTCTGGTGGTAAGATATCGTTTCATAAGGGAAACACGGCTGGTAGAAGAGTTGGCGCAGTCAGCAAGGATTCTCGAGCGAATAACAGATTTTTTTTTTTTGTGATAGAGACAAAAGGAATGTGATCGTTAATGGGAGAAGATGGTGCCAAAAGACCCCAAAAAATGATAATGGAGAAGAAAATGTAAACGACCAGAGGCCTGACGGTGTGAGAGTGGAATCAGAAGCAGACAAAGGAAATAATTCTGAGAAGGAGCGGCCTGGCAGAACAGAAATAGTAGCAGGAAGTGGAAATTTGGCGATGAATGTGGGGTTGCGTTTTGGAAGCATAAATAGTTCAGTGCTGAATGAAGGAAATGAGGAGTCCAGAAAGCAGAATAAGGAGAATAATGGACCGGCTATTTCTCAGTCTCGAACTGGACAGGAAGGGCGGGTCAATGAAGATGAGTCGTGGGCTCGTAAATGTATTGTAGTGGAAACTTTGATGAGAATGGATAACCGACAAGTGTTGTCAATGCTTGAGAATAATAGTCATTCAGGTTTTAAAGTTAGCAAGTTATCATAATTGGCATGGATCTTTTACCATGAGATGGAGAATGCAAGAATTAAGTTGTTGGAAGCGGATAAAAGTTGGGTGTCACAATGGCTGAGCATGTGTAGGTCTTGGGAAGCACGTACGGGATGTGAATATGAGGAGGTTTGTGTGGATTAGTGTGTATGGACTCCTTCTACATGGTTGTAATAAGGATAGATTCCAACTATGGAAATTAGAGTGGGAAAGGTTATTGAGGGCATGAGGATACATTGAATAAAATGGATTTTCGTTGTGGTAAAGTGTTTGTGGAAACACCAATTTTTGAGGTGATAAGGAAAAAGGCGAGTTTATGGATTAATGGAGAGAAGTTTGAGATCCATGTACTTGAGGAATTCACAATGAATAAGGGTGATTTTGTGGATCCTTTTAGTGATGTTCGACGAAGTGGAACCAGGGAGGATGAGGATGAGTTGTTGTTTGCACATGATTCTGAGGATTGTTCTTCAGATGATAATGTCGATGGTGAGGATGACGGAGAGTGCTGTTGGTTGTACGAGCAAGAAAATTCCGAAGGTTATGATGAGGATGACGATCTGTTTGATGATCTTGAATAGAAGCCTGGTTTCAGAGTTATACACAATGTTGCGGAGGATTCTTCTGGTGTTGGAAGTGGGTTTAATAATACGACTATCATGGCATGTCAGGGCGTGGAACAGAAACGATCAAGCCGGGAGAATGTTGATAGGATGAATCAAGTTTTTGTATTGCGGTCTAAAAGTGTGGAAGGGTCAGTTGAAGCGGATAATCTGGTTTGCAGAGAGGTAGGGGAGGGAGTTGTGTCAATAGCAAAGCAAGGGAAGAACAATACGGTAACAAGAAGTGATGAGAATGCTGTGACGGAAAGTAATTATAGTGAGGAGCCAACTTTGTCGGGTCCGTTTGGGCTTGCAAAAATTATTGATAAAGTCTCAAAGAAATGAAAGTTAAGGCTCCGGCTCAAGTAAGGGAAGAGAAGCAAGGAAAATTTAGGGTTGAACATCGGGAAACTCAAAAAACGAGAAGCGGGGAATGGAGGGATTTTGTTAAAGACTTAAGCACTAGTGATAAAAGATGTAAGGGCGTAGTGAGAGGGAAACCAAAGATGAAAAGAGGAAGGAAGTCTAAAAAGTTTCTTAATGGTTCGGCGTTCACTACAAAAACGCGCAACATTTGTGTCGAAACATTGTGTGACGAATTAAGTTTCGTCACAAATACTTGGCAACCATGACAAAAGTTCAATTTGTCACAATAGATGACATCCAACGTGACAAAAATGTCTCTCGTCACAATAGATCGATTGTTTGTGACGATAGCTCACCTTCATCACAAAATATAGTACATTTGTGATAAAACATGCTCCTCACGAATATAGTTTGGTCACCCTTGAATCCATTTGTGATAAAATAAGAAGCTCATCACAAGTAAATGTAATTTTGTGACAACTTATGTTCATCACATGGGTTAGTTGGCTGCCCAATTTTTCCAGCGTTGTGTGGTCCTCAACCTGTTGTGACAGAATCACACTTTCATCAGCAAAGTGTTAAATTTGTGACAAAGTCAGTTCGTCACGTTGGATTTTTTGGCTGTCCAATTTTTCAGCGTTGTGTGGTCCTCGACCTTTTGTGACAAGATCACACTTTCATCACCAAAGTGTTACATTTGTGACAAAGTTAGTTCGTCACGTTGTGTTGTTGGCTGCCCATTTTTTCCAGTATTGTGTGGTCCTTGATGTTTTGTGACACGATCACACTTTCGCCACAAAAGTGATACATTTATCACAAATGTGTTCGTAACGTTGGGTTGTTGGCTGCCCAATTTTTTCAACGTTGGGTAGTGGTCATATTCGTGACAACTAAGTACAAGTCATCACAAAACATGGAATACTTTGTGACGACTAGACATAGGTCATCATAAAAGAGGCCATCACAAAAGATGGAATAGTTTGTGACAACTCAAAAGAGGTCATCACAAACAATGTCATCACAAAAGATGGAATAGTTTGTGGCAACTTAAAATATGTCATCACAAAAGATGGAATTGTTTGTGACAACTACAAAGAGGTCATTACAGAAGAGGCCATCACAAAAGATGCAATAGTTTGTGGCAAATGAAAGGATAGTTTGTGACAACTAAAAAGAGATCATCACAAATATGGAATAGTTTCTGACGACTAGAAAGAGGTCATCACAAAAGATGTAATAGTTTGTGACAACTCAAAAGAGGTCATCACAAAAGATGGAATTGTTTGTGCCATCTAAAAAGAGGTCATCACAAAGAGGCCATCACAAAAGATGGATTTGTTTGTGAAAAATAAAAGGATAGTTTGTGACAACTAAAAAGAGATCATCACAAAAGATGGAATATTTTGGATTCAAATAAATCGTATAAAAATTACAATCAATGGGGATCGAACCCAAACCTCCCAAACCATGGACTATCATAAATACCGCTAGGACATCACAATGTTGTCGAAAATATTTGTTTTGTTTGTGTATATATCTACACTAATATGGCATCTTCCCTAGAGAGTTATTTGTTTGTGTATTTTTTGGTTATGTGTTTATAGGATGTATATGTATGATGTTTAATTAATGAAGGTTGTTTTCCTTATAACTTCTTTTTCACTTACATGAATATCATATGTAATCGAAATACTACTTGTATTTTCATCTACAATATTATGCTCGTATTTTGAATTTATATGAATCACCCAAGTTTCATGGGTACTAGGATATTTATATTAAAATGTGTGGACGTGGAATAACTCTTCGCGGACTAAGTAAGACATATACGTAATTAACAACAAACAATTTACAAAATACAAGCTAAGATTCTTACACCACCCATTAAACTTTACAAAACAGATAACTGAAAGTTCATAAGTCGACCAAATTATCCTAATTGTCCATATTATCCAAAGCAGCAGCATTAGTACTAATAATTATCCAAGTTCACATTACAGACAGTTATCAAATCCTAGGTAGTAGCATAAACAGTGGACAAACAAACTACAACAACAGGGGCAGGCAGATCAAATCCCACGCAGCATGGGGACATGCAGGAATGGGAGACATATCCTGAAGCGGTCCCTTCCCTTGATGGGCGTACGACCGTAGGTGACATACCAGTTTTCTGGGCTACTTCTTCGTTGCGAAGAACTTGTTGCCAGATGGTATCGAAAGGTTGAACCTTACAACCAGTTGTTGGTCCCTTTAAACAACAAGAAAAGACTAGAGGGGGGGGGATGAATAGTCTTTCAAACTTTCGTCGTTTAAAACTTTCTCAGCAAGTGCTTATTACTTTTCAGTAATGAGTTGCTGATACTTAACTTTCTCAGCAAGTGTAAGTTACTTTACAGTAGCTTGGTTTGCTGATACTTAAAATCAGAGAGCGGAAGTCTTTGATACAAAATGCTTTTCAGTAAGTAGGTTTCAGCAAGTGATGTGAGTGACTGTGTACAGACAGATAGAATTGCTGAAAACTAAGTACAGTAAGTAAATCACACAAACACTTTATAGTGGTATCTGAGAGTGGCGTAATCTCTCAACTAATCCACTTCGTCCTTTCTAGGACTGAATCACTAAGATATGATTGAAGTCCTTACAATCTCCTATCTAGAGGGATTCAACAGAAACCAAAGCACACTGCTTTGTCTCCAACCTAATCTAGAGAACGTAACCTTGTTCTCCACCAAACTTGGTACTTTTAATCAGCAAAACTATGCTCGATTAAGTTCCCCTGAATATCACGCCTGAAAGGGTGTATTTTCAGTTAGAGAGTTTTGGGGTGAGATAACTTAATTATAACTTATTCAGTTATAACACGTAATCTAAGAAACACAACTTTGAATACTTTGAGTAAACAAGTTTGATCGTTCTGGTGTCAAGACTTGTTTTTGTTCGAAAGAAAGAACACTTAACTATTTCTAGCTGAGTTTGTTCTACTCTTCAAAGAGCTTTTTCAAGCTTTAAGTCTTGGAACGGATCAATGGAAGTTGTAGAGAGTTGAAGGTATGTGAGTTTTACGCACAAGTGAGAGTTTGATCAACGGTTGACACACTTCAACTCATCGCCGGATGACCATCTTTTATAGTGTAAGTAAGGAGCCGTTTGAATTTCAAATCCTAGGCTTTTGTTCCTTTA